>QXEO01000326.1:103557-521270 GCA_007115705.1 Dactylis glomerata | reverse complement strand
TTTATATATATATATATATATATATATATATGCATTTGCTTGCATATGTTTATGAAATTCTAATTTGTTTGGATCCAAATATGATGATTTGCCAATGGTGCCAATGTTGTTTTGCCGAAATGTTGATTCACTTCCATTTCGGCATATTTTGGCACCACGCATAGGTCCATTTTTAGGCAAGGTCATGCCGAAATTTTTGGACGACTATGTGTGTATTTGGCCGGTTCTAAGATATTCTCTTGTTCTATATATATGTATACCAGGCGACCATGGTCCGATTGATGAATGAAGGCATAGTGGCAAGATATATGAAAGCCGCGATGCACGACATGATTCAAAATAACCAGACGGAGATAAAATGTCCGTTTCACAGATGCAAACTGAAGTGCTATATTGACCCTTATTCCGGACAACTGCAGAGCCACCTGCTCTCTCGCGGTTTCATGGATGGCTACACTCGGTGGATAAGTGATGAAGATGATGATAACGTCCATGAAGCGGCGACGGGAAATGATGAGGAAGGGCATGGTGGTGACGAAGATTTTCCCGGACATGATGAAGGTGGAGAAGATGCCGGACATGGTGGGGAAGATCAAGATGCCGGACATGGTCAAGATGCCGGACAAGATGAAGAAGATTAAGATGCTGGACATGGTGAAGAAGATCAAGATGCCTAAGCAGATGGAACACCATCAGGTAGCTGGGTGTAGAACCCTTACGTTCAAGCACTGCTTCTCAAGCAAACGAGCAACACGCGGGATGCCGCTATAGAGAAAGCCAAGCTGGCGAGCCTAGAGAAAGACGCGGTTACTCCATTGTATGCAGGATGCAGGCCCGGGGATTCACGTTTGGACGTCACGCTCAGGGCTCTGCAGATGAAGGCAAGACACAAATGGACCGACAAAAACTTTGACAAAAACATGGCATTCTAGCAGGAGCGTCTTCCCGAGGGGAACAAGTGTCCAACTAGTATCGAGGAGGCCAAGAAAATCGTGTGCCCTCTTGATTTACCACATGTGAGATACCATGCTTGCATTAATGATTGCATGATTTATCGGGGAGAAGATGTGGAGAGAAACACATGTCCGGTGTACGGCGCATCTCGATACAAGAGTGGGAAGAAAGCTCCTCGAAAAGTGGTATGGTACTTTCCGATCACTCCTCGTCTACATCGATATTTTGCAGACCCTAAGGAAGCAAAGCTTATGCGCTGGCACGCGGAAAGGAAGAAGCCAAAAGATGATGACGATGATGATCAGGAGGACATGATACTGAGACACCCTTCAGATGCTAGCCAGTGGAAGGCATTGGACATCAAGTGTCCAGAATTTGGGAACAATCCAAGGAACATCAGGCTGGGTGTGAGCACCGATGGACTCAATCCGTTTGGCAGCCAGAGCAGCACCCATAGCACCTGGCCCATATTTGTATGGATGTACAACCTACCCTCCCGGCTGTGCATGAAGAGGAGGTGCATACAAATGACTATGCTAAGTCAACGTCCGAAACAACCGGGAAAACGACATCCAACGGTATTTCGGTCTGTTGACAGAGGAACTAGCCACGTTATGGGACACACCACCCAATACGTGGGACGCCGTCGCACAAGATTATTTTCCTATGAGAGCCGCGTTGATCATGATGGTGCATGACTATCTCGGTTGCGGATATGTCTCGGGGCAGGTGGTCCACAGATATTGTGCCTGTATTCGGTGCATGGATGCCACAATATATCACCAGCTACAGAAAGATCCCGGTTCTTCAAAAACCGTGTTCCTTGGACATCGAAGGTGGCTTCGCAAGGATAACCCGTGGAGAAAACGCAAAGATCTGTTCAATGGTAAACTTGAGCTCCGAGATGCCCACTACAACATGAATAGCCCTAGAGCAACAGATAGCTTGCAACGGTGCAGGTTTGTGTGTCTAGCACCATCCATCTCCCCCACGATCCCATGTCTTATTTTTTCTATAACTTGTCCCCCACTCGGCAGGCCCATTCCAACTCCCGATCTCCAACATAAAAAAATCAGATCCCAATTATCCTCTAGTCCGTATTAGAGCAAGTACAATAAGATCCAGTCAGTTGGCTACAAGAATTAAAATATTATATTTTGGATGAGTTGGAGAAGAGAGAGAGGAGGAGAGAGAAGAGAAGTGGGCTCTCATGTAAGAGCTAGCTCTTGCACGTGCTTCTAGACACTTTGTGAGAGTGTCAAATGGGCCATATATCCATAAAGTAGTGCTCTCTTATAGCTAGCTATTATACATGTTAACTATAAGCTAGCTATATATGATATGACAATGGCTTATAGCCAGGTGATGACTCTACTATTGTTCTTCCTCTTAACCCTAGGAGCAGCCGCCACAAATCAAGCAATCAAGCTCTCTTCTCCGGCTCCCCCTCTGCAGGCCATTCGACGACCGGCAACGCGGCCGCCTCATCCATCTCCTGCACCCTCGTCCTCCTCTAGTCACGGCACTCTCCCTTGCGTATCTCTCCTTCCGACGAACCGTCGGTAGATCTCATGGGCGTCATGCTCAGTGGCCTGGACGTCAACTCAGATTCCGGCCACCGCTAGGCTGGTTCCGCCGCCGCCTGCAGGGACATGTGCCGCGAGAGGGACTGCTCGATTCGTGAGTCGTCTGTCCGCAGATGGAACAATCATGCAGAGAGGTCCGTTTGTGCACTTACTAATCGCTGCTCCTATCTGACCTTATGTATCCGAATCATCATTTAGTGGAGTATGTGTGTGTTTGCAGTTCTGGTTGAAAAAACAAAACGATGTGATGGCTCCTGCTGTCATTGCAAGGCGAGGATGTCACTTGGACTACTGGTTTAGTCTTCGGGAAATCACAGGTTTGTAGATTGGTCGCGAGAAAGAGCAGTTCCTAGTATGTCTTGAGTGTAGATAAATATTGTATGCTATATCTTCTACGTGCAGGAATGCTTCAAAGGAGGATCAGATATTTTTCTGGTAGATATGTCAAATCTCTCTCTGATGTGATAATTCCTGGTATGAATAATATTAATTTAAAGTTCACAATTTTATCTTACTAGTATTACCACTTTAGATCATCGAGATTGCTAGTCATGAAATAAATTAAATATGAAGGTGTTCTTTACGATCAGTACCATGCTAAAATAATGGACTTATTTTCTTCTTGCATCTGGTTCTATTAAATTCAGAATATATATAGGTATGATATTATGATAAGTTTCATTACTAGCTCAACCCAGTCACCTTTCCTGGTTTACATTTTCTATTGTTCTGGACCTTGTAATTATGTATTGCAAATTGGCTCAAGTACTTCAGCACCATGTAGTAGCAGTTCTCTACCGCAACAGTTAGCAAATCAGGCAGATAGAGGTACTGACTATGCTGGCGTTTTGTCATGCGTGCATTTTTTTTTTTTTGAAACAAGGATCATGCACGACCTAACTGTCAAAGCAATGCAATGCAGCCAAGGAAGACATGAATGTTTTGAAAGGTTTAGATGAATTCAACTGATTGTTGGATGATACCTCGGCAAAACTGTAATGTGCAGACCAAATATCATGTCAGGTTGGTCTGTCTCTTGTCACTTCACATGCAGTACTAGCCTTCTATAATGCTTAAAACTACCAACTCACTATACAATCTGGTAGGGTAGCAGTATGTATAAATGTTTACATAATAGCATCATAGCATTGCCAACTGACCTACAAATCATGATAGCAGGAGATATTGCAGATTAAACACGAGAAAGAGGAAATTGATCGGAGTTAATTACAAGGATATGAGAGGTATGCAAATGGTACTACCGTAAGGGAATAAAATATGTCTTAGCTTATATGTATATGAGGTATGCAAATGGTACTACCCTAAGGAAATAAAATATGTCTTAGCTTATATATACCAGTATAAGTATACAAAATGGTATCAACCATCCGCCTAAATTTTATTATGATGGGCATGTTGCCACATGGATTCTGAAATTGGCACCTTGTTTTTGCAGGAACAAAAGATCAACAAGGACTGCTATATTCAGAGATTCTACGTTACAGGACTAGACATGAGAAGCAACATATATAGGATTAGTTAGAATATTATACTTTGAAGCAAGCTTGTAATTTTGAGAAAGTTTCATGTAAGGAATTGATATTTGAATAATAAATATTGAATTATTTGTTAATGCAATGCTTCCGTATTCTCCTATTTGTGCATGTTACCATACATATATATTACAAATTCTATATCGCCTTGCTAGGAGATTATGTCCTACCATCGATCAAGCCACTCACTTGAAAATAATATTTATTTTTAAATAAATAAATCAATCCTTATGCATTTTCTCCAACGCATATATTTGTTGCTCGACATGTGTTGCCACTTTGCAACGCTTTACCTACTGTTTACCAACACATACATATGTGTTGCCTTATATCCTTGCAACGCCCAAAATCGCAACGCATACTAAATCTGTTGGTAACGGTGCTAGCAACGCCTATATGGACGTTTAGATACACATTTATGCGTTGCTGTAGGGGGTGTCCTGTTGTAGTGGCCCCATGTCTAAGGAACGGCGAGGAAATCGATGAGTTGTTGACAAGTTGGCCAGAGTGCCCTGCACCGGGAAAGAAGCGAAAGGCGCCCAAGCCGCTCCTGAAGGTATGGAAAAGGAGGTCTGTTTTCTGGGATCTGCTTTACTGGAAGATCATCCGCATGCCCCCATAGCCTTGATGTCATGCATATCACCAAAAACGGGTGCGAGAGTCTGCTTGGCACCTTCTCAACATGGCCTTGAGGGACAAAAGGACAGGACCGAAAGCCAGGGCATGACTTGGAATTTATGAAGATCAGGGAAGGACCTTCACTTAGGACGATCTGATGATGCGATGATGATGAGGAGACCGAGGTCCGTCGCAAGGGAAATAGGGCAAAGAGGAGAACGACTATCACTGCGTCGCTTCGTGCTTCACTCTTAGGTCATCGGGAGATCGAGCAGTTTTTCAACCTGACTCCTAGGAGTCAAAGTTTGTTACGGTTACTCTAAGCAAGATGATAAGTAGATACCTAGACAAAGCGAAGCAGAAGTTCAGCGGATGAAGTCTCACGACTGTCACGTGCTGATGACGCATATACTTCTGGTTGCAATCCGAGGAATAATGGACGAGCACGTCCGCCAAAATGTTGTTTGGCCTCTGCAACTTTTTTGACATCATCTCTCGGAAGTCAATTAGCGTGAGGAAACTTGACAGGCTACAGGAAGAGATCGTGGTGATTCCATGCGAGCTCGAGATGTACTCCCCGCCCACATTCTTTGACATTATGGTACATCTGCTGGTCCATATCGTGGAGGATATCGTCCAACTCAGGCCAATGTTCCTGCACAGCATGATGCCATTCGAAAGGATGAATGGTGTCATCAAAGGATACGTTCGCAATAGATCACGTCCCGTTGGAAGCATAGCCAAGGGCTTCCTAACCGAAGAGTGCATCTCCTTCTGCACGAATTATCTTAACATCGAAAACCCTGTTGGTCTGCCCGTCAACAAGCACCTTGATAGGATCGATGGATGGGGTCACCGCGAGGGTCATCGTGTAATGCATGTCGACTTCACTGGTCGACGCGCCGACTTTGATAGAGCAAACCTAGTCGTGCTACAACACATGCAATTGATCGACCCTTGGGTAGAAGAGCACAAAATCTTTATTGCGAATAAGTATAGTGACAGGGGCGAGCAGAGGATGGAAGGAGCAATAATCAAAGAGCACAACTCTAATTTCACGCGTTGGTTCAAGGACAAGATTCTAGCTAACCCCCCACCAATGCAATCTTCCGAGGAAGAAAAACTCATATTCGCCTTGTCATAGGGCGCTGAACACACTGCCTAATGACCTATCAGGCATATGATATCAATGGCTACACATTTTACACTGAGGAAAAGGACAGTAATTGCGATTACCAGAATTCAGGGGTAACGATGGAAGCCTACACCGGTGACATCAAGCAAAGATACTACGGAAGGATCGAGGAGATCTGAGAGCTGAGCTACGCTGGGGAGAAGGTGCCGATGTTTCGTGTTAGATGGGCCAAAAACGTCGTAAAAGAAGACCGGTATTTCACTGTTTACCTGTAATATGTTTATATGCACTGTTATATGACCTGTAATATGTTTATATGCACTGTTGACAGAGATGGTTATGCACTGTTGATAGAGATGTTTATATGACCATGTAATATGTTTATATGATGTTTATGGACCTGTTATATGGAATCTGGGATATTTTAGATATAAATTTACTATGTGGTGAAGCATTTTGCTATGAATTTTGTGCAGGGAATTTAAATGAGTGCCCATTTACCGCTGAAATGTTGATTTACTTCCGTTTCAGCAAAAAATGGGCACTCCCTATGTCAAAAAAACAACATAGGTCATGCCGGATTTTTCCGTGAATTATTGTACTAACTTGTAGCATTTTCTTTATATAGTGCAAACATGGCCGACAATGAGGAAGCCAGTGGTTCTGGCAAGCCATTCTGGAAGTTGTCCCAAGAGTTGGAAGAAGAGGAGATGATGGAGGTAGAGGTAGAGGAGAGGGAGGAAGAAGAAGAGATGGAGGGCGTAGATCCCGATCCCGATGATATGGATGTAGAAGAAGACAATATGGATCAGGGTGCCGACGACAGCACTACCACCACATCTGGCGGTGAAGATGGTACCCAACGGAAGAAGAAGGCACAAAAGGATAGGAAGGATCGACGCCCGAACCAGCTGCTGCCCGACCGGCAAGAAATCACACAAGTGTCGAGAATGGGTATCCTCTCGCGCCCGAGGAGGTTGTGGCCGGGTACGGACAGCAAGTCGCGTGCATCCTCCGAAACACTATCCTGCTCAACACCGTGAACCCGAGGAGTGAGGACAACGAGCATTACCGCACACTCCTCTTGCAGAAGCTTCATGCTCGATACATTTTCCCTCCCAAGTATGCCAACACGGATCTCAGTAAGAATCCTGTGAACAACGCCGCCATCATGAAGATGAGCACCGCCCTGGCCAGCTGGAAAGTCCGGGTGAAGAAATTGATCCTCAAGGGTCAAACATTTGAGGAGGTCAATAAGAGCAACCCGACGGTCACGGAGGCGGACTACGATGAGATAAAGCTCAAGTGCGACCCCAACGACATACGTACCAAGGAGAGGAGTGATTGGGGGAATAAATTGCAGTCCAAGAACTTGGGTGTCCACAACCTCGGTAGCGGCGGTTACCGAGGGAAGGATAAGATATGGGCGCGAGAGGACGTGGAATTTGCGGCGAAGGGCATCGAAAACCCTTGGCTCCGAATCGAAGATCCGGTGGCCAGGGTAGTAATTAGGTCCAAGTACCATTGGGACCCGAAAACCAAGCAACATACCATGGATCCGAAGGTGAAGAAGTTTGAGGAGATTCTGCTAGCTGAAGAAAAGGCTAATGCATCTCAGACATCCTCATCCCAGGGTTCGACGACCGCTGGGTCGTCTAGGTGGGACACAGCTTTGAATAGAGCTTTGAATGTGATGAAGGGACGGCCAAAGTTGAAACCGCCGATGTCAGCTGGCCGTGTGCTCGGCGAAGGCTTGTCCGTGAAATGGTCTGACAAGTTTGGCAAGCCAGAAAGGGGAAAGAGGTCACTCAATGCGGATGAAAGCCGCGAGCTTCGAGAACTCAGGGAGAAAGTGACACAGATTCCAGAGATTGTCGAAAAACAAGTTCAAGAAAAGATGACCTCCTTCATCCCTACCATTGTTCAAGCGCTTGGGAGTTGGGAAGCGGCGGGTCGAGTTGGGGCACCCCCGATACCCAGCATGATCGGTAGCAACTCGAACAATGCCGCAGCGCCGAATGTACCACCGGCCGCCAACACCGCGGCGCCGAACGTATTGGTGCCACCGGCCGCCAACACCGCGGCGGCAAACGAATTGTTGACACCCGTCACCAACATCGCGGCGCCGGAGATTAATGCACCGGCAGGTACCGTGCAATGAAGCAGTCCCTCCGTGACCTGCACGCCGACGTACGTCGGCGGTCCTTCTACAGCAGCTGAGCTCGACGCCGTCAAGGTAACTAAGCGGCGGTGGCTCAACTTACACTTTTCGCATTGTGAACCTATACACTTGCATAACATCCGGCCTACATCTGTTTTTCGCAGGCCGTGGGCGCCGACGTTCCTTGCACTCTCCTACATTACGTCGACGGCGTGTTGAAGGATGTTGCCATGGGTAGTACTCCCTCCGTTCGGAAATATAAGATGTTCTAGTTTTGTGAAGTGAGTGTATCTAGACTTGTTTTAGTGTATAGATTCACTCGAATCTATACACTAAAAGATGTCTAGATACATTAGCTTCACAAAGCTAAAACATCTTATATTTCTAAACGGAGGGAGTATCATGCAACCGGGAAACAGGATGTTCCACGGTCGGCAGATGCCATCCAACGTGTTAAGGGTCCAAGTGGCTTGGACGCTGCGGGGCTGTGACCACGTGATGCCTCCCTTTCAGCCCGAGGGAGACGAAGATGAAGAGCCAAAAGCCCTCAGATAGTGCTTTGGCCACATAATGATATGGTCGGAGTGTCAGATTCATCTGGGGGCGGGGAGCACCGCCCCACGGATAACACCGCCGGTCGTGCCGGGGCCAAGCCATGTGGTGGCTGATCCTGATCCTGATAAGCAGATGGCAAAGGATCCAAATGTTGATGATGATGAAGTCGACATTGATGCCTACATCAATACTGCCTACTGTGATGGCTTAAATGACCTTGAAGGTCCCTCGGACAAACGACAAACTATCACCAAACGTTTGTCATTCCATTCTCAGGAGACGCCTCCTGATGCCGCCTGGATGGAGCCTCCGAGAGGAAAGCCTGAAAACTTTATCTCCCCCAAGACACTCCTTAAGGTGGTCGATCGAGAAGCAGAATGCAATTCCCTTGAAGAAGAAGGAAAGGAAAAGGAAAAATAAGAAGGAAACTGGGAGCCAGCCGCCGCCGGTTACGAAACCGATCCGAGCTCAGGACGGGCCACCAAGACACAAGGGTCTTAATCACATCGTGCATACTATGGGTGCGCCGATGCTGAATGAGCGAATGAGCGAATGCTCAAGGCTTGCAGTGCGAATATGCGGAGTCTACATGACTCTATTCTCTACCTAGAACAGCGCCAACTTGATGAAAATGATTCAACGTACCCGCTATACATGGCGAAGGTGCCAATGGGAAAGGGCTTCGTCGAGGCTGCCCCCGCCAATATTATGCTGCTTCAGTTTGCCGACATCTTCACCATATTTCATATGTATCGGCTATACCAGACCCTCATCCGCCTATTTTCCCTAAGTATCCAGATGCAGATCATTAGAGACAAGACCCCGGGCATCGCGGTAGTGGACCCCTACTACATGCGTGAAAGCCAGTTGTCTAAATTGGCGGGCCGAAATGCCGCATCTGACTATCTCAGTGGCGTCATGACGTCAAACATTGGGAAGGACTTGCTCCTGGCCTACTTTCCCGAGTAAGTGATTGGCTCGCCGCCTTCTTTCTTAGATTTCCATCTCGGTCTTTGCCAACATTTTGTTTGAATTGTTTTGCGCAGAGACAAATACTGCACGCTCATCCACATCTCCCCGATGTATATGCGTACCCTGTTTTTGGACTCGGCAGTGCAATAAAGAAGAACTACACGCATGTCAAGATAGTTTTGGATGATGCTCTTACCAAGTACGTCCATTAGGGTGGCTCATTCAAGAGTAAACGACCGACCAAGCACGGCATGTACACCTTCCTCCATACTACGTCGTTCCCCTGCATCAAGCAGCCTGAGGGAAGTCACAAGGAGGCCTATTACGCCTTATATCATATGCTGGCGTTGGTACGGGACGAGAAAAACTTGACGCTGCCAGAGTCACTCCAACCCTGGGCCCAAAAGTTGGCGATGATTGATGATGACAATCTAAGAGGATAGTTCTATCGCATCCAGGAGTAGCTTGCGACAATCATCTTTCAAGATGTCATCAGAAAAGGAGGGATGTTCTACACTGCTGAGCTAAAGCCGTCAAATGATGAAGTAGATAAGAGGCTGCTTCTGCCGGGCAACGACAGGGCATTCTTGCTGGCAGGAGGCGGCTTCCGCTTTGTTCCTGATATTGGCAAGCCAAAATATTAATTCACTAGCTAGAGTGATGAACTATGTATCGATGATCTTGTGATATAAACTTGTAATAATAAGTACACGTTGTTCCTAACTTGCTTAGCATGGCAAGTTTCGTAGACAATCGGTGAACTTAGTTCTGATCGATGATCGTGTCATGTGATGAACTAAGTCATGGTGTAAAGTTAATAAGTACATCCTAGTTAATTATGTCATTTCATTACTATTGCATACATGTGATGAACTCCTGCTTTCTGTTCTCTAACCTTATTTGTCTTGAAGGCAGGGATGTCGTACGTGGTGTACAGGGGTAGGGTTCCTGGAGTTTACGTCCACTAGGAAGATTGCTTGAAGCAAGTCAACATGTTCAAGGGCAACAGCTACAAAGGGTACAAGACAATGGCGGAGGTGGAAGCTAGGTGGAGGAACCACTTGCGAGAGGAGAGGAGGACGACCTTCTTCGGCGTCACCACCGCCGTCTTGCTCACTGCGGTGATTGCGGTTGTAGTGTACTTCATCGTACCGTAGGTGACTATCTTATTCATGTAATATGGGATGATGAACTTGCGTACTTGACCGGTGCCGGTGACTTAGAGACATTCATGTATATGTGATCGCTTCATTTCGGAAACAATGAGATCAGGGGCGAATCTAGAAAAATTTGGCGATGGGGTCGGCTACTATAAAGCTATGCACATCAACTAATACAATGAAGTATTATACCATTTCATATCCATACCATAATATAGCGCTAAAAGACATCGATTTAAATATGCCTTAATGCTACTCCCGCGATCCACAATTACTTTGCGTTCTAGGAATATATTTAGGAAAAGGCAATACAAGTGTCTCTAACTTTGTAAAATTTAAATAATATCTACATCTACAATGTAAAATCTATAGTATCATAATCGCTATAGAATATATTTTCATAAATAAAATAAAGGCAGAAATAAAAGAACACGAAGTAACTAAAATCAGAGGGAGTATTGTATTACATAAATAAAAGAAAGGCATACCATTTAGATGCTAAATCTAGTTCATTATTGTTGGTACGCTGGAAACTCCCGATCAGCCTGATCATAAGAAAGTTCATCCAAAGTAATATCTATCCGCACTGAATTGACCGAAGGATTAGTACAATTCGCAGGCTGCTAGAAGTTCCTATATTACCATCTGATATTTTCTTCTTATCGCAAAACAATCCATCACCTAGAAAAAACAGCAAAGAGATGACACAATTTTTAGAGTAGATTGTTACTCTATAAAAAAATTGATCAATGAAACCATGCCCTAGAAGTCCATCGCTAGTGATTACCAAAACTTGGCAGAGACAGAGCTGATGCAATTTCGTTTTCTGTCACAGTCGCCGGCTCATCCCCAGTAGCCACCGGCTGCCGTCCTCGTATCAGCGTCCCGATCATACTGCAGAGCTGCGCCTGAGATGCGATGAGGAATTGGGGTATTTTTTTTTTGGGTGCGGCGCTAGGAAGTTGGAGGCGACGCCCAAGTTGTGCCTCAATGTCCAGGAGACTAGCGATTGGAATTAGACCTCAATCTCTCACGACCTCACGTAATCACGTCTAGACCATGGGCCATCTTTTGATTTAGCAAGCGCTTTGTCTTCAGCTGGCCATTAGAGTTACTCCAATCGCTAATTTGTTCAATCAAAAGATGTGCTGGTGCTTACGCCTTCTGTAATTGGGTTGAGATGGGGTCACTCGATGTTTTGGGCTGGGGTCAGATGCATGATTTACGTTCACTTCTTTCCTCGTTCGTGGCGATCATTGGTGTCAGCTGAACCTATCGCTGTAACACCAGATTCGCCCCTGAATGAGATTCATATTCCGTGTCTATTTCATACTATTTATATTGCATTATCCTGTACACTTATTGTGTTCTTGTATTTGTACATTTTTCTGTATAAAAACTGTAATCTGGCAGTATAAATGGCTGTATTTTCGAAATTTGAAAAAACATACCCGTAGCATATTGACAACACGGTGCGCTACTGGTAAAGTCTCTACCTGTAGCGCATGGTCACCACGGTGCGCTACGAGCAACGTACATACCCGTAGCGCACCAGGCAGTGCGCTACGGGTATATATGTTGCTCGTAGCGCATGCCCCTATTACCCGTAGCGCACCCAGGAATGCGCTACGGGTAACATACATACCCGTAGCGCATGTGCACATGCACTATGGGTAATGTATTACCAGCGGCGTGGTAGTGGCAGCGCGGTGGCATGCGCTACGGGTAGCAAAATCTGGTGCGCTACGGGTAGCTATTTTTGTAGTAGTGGGTTGTCGAGGAAGAGGTTGGTGATGAGGGACCACGCCTCCTGCGCGGTCTGGTCTTCCGCCATGATGATGTCAAGGATCTCGTCGGAGTTGTACCCGTAGAGCCACAAGCGGACGATGTAGTCCTCGCGAGTCCAGTCAGGGGTGCGGGCGTCGACGGCGGTGACGGTGTTGACGTGGTCGAGGAGGTCGTACTTGCCGAGGAGCACACGTATCAGCATCCTCCACTTGGTGAAGTTGGAGGTCTTGAGGTTGAGCGTGACCGGCACGTGGGTGCGAACGCTGGCCACCACTAGTGGGGACGGGGCCTCCAGTCCCGGCCCGTAAGGGGCTTTAGTCCCGGTTTGCAAACCGGGACCCCAGCCGCGAGACTAAAGGCTGAACCTTTAGTCCCGGCCCGCTTACCAGCCGGGACTGGAGGGTGTCCACGTGGGCACCTCGGAGCGAATCAGGGCCAGGACCTTTAGTCCCGGTTTGTAACACAGACCGGGACTAAAGGTCATCTGCAGATTTTTGTTTTTTGCTGTAGGGTTTTAGGGTTTAGGGGTTTTAGGGTTTTAGGTGGGGGATTAACGTGATGCCTCGTTTGGTGCCTTGGTGTTCGGGAATTAGTTTATGCATATATATAAGATTAACTTATCTTACAAGCGAGCATATATATACAATTATATGGAGATCAGAATTATCGGGACAAGAGCCCGTCTATTCGATTACATGGACCAACATTAGTAATGGCCCCTAGCTACACTAAATCGTCCTTTGTCGTCTATAGCTTCTATTCTCAGAAAGGTCGCCAGCTCCTCTGCAACAGCAATCGCGCGTTGCTCTGGTAGGTACTTCTCCCGCATGGCCGTGTACTATATAAGAAGAGGAGATGAATATGAATATCAATCATGATAACAAAGAATGACGAGTAAAAATAGAGGTGTGAATGTTTATTGCTTACATCGTATCTGTAATCCTTGTGCTCAGAGGTAAACGTGCGAATGGTCTCGCAAACATAGTATCCACATAGATGCGTCCCCCGTGGCTGCTGGTCGCACTTTACGAGAATAGAATATATATAATCAAAATAATAATCTAGCATTACAAAAGTATTGAAAATAGAAGTATATCATACTACTACTTACCTGAGCCGCTCTAAAGGTCAGCTTCTCATGCCGGATACCGGGAGTCACGCACTTGAACCGCTTCCAAACCCTGCCCGACAAGGAAAATGATTTGCTAAGTTTTTCATTAATTGATATATCAGAAAATCATCGAAAGAGACCGATAGAGCGCAAGAATGATTGAAATTACCCTTGGAGCATGTCCTGCAGGCTTTGGAACTGTTCCAAGGGTCTCGATAATGGGTCGAAGGCATCAACTCTTCCCTTATCAATTTGAATGTCCAACAGAATCCAGTGGTAGCTGCACATGTATATATATATGTGTCAGTAACTTATCAATTACACTCATAAGTGAATGGACACAACAGAGTAAGACCCTCACTTGAAGTTGTATGGAAACAGTATGTGGTCACAGTAATTTTGATCTGTTAGAAACCTTAGAAGGTTTTCCTCCGTCTCCTTGGGGTTATCAGTTAGCGTCTTACTCAATATTTAGGATGTTCCTACTTTTACATTCCAGAATCTTCATTCTGCATAATAGAGTACAAGTCAGAACGGAACAAGTTATATGTAGAAAATGAATTGAAATAACTGAACAAGTTATATGTAGACAATGAATTGAAATAATTGAACAAGTTATATGTAGACAACGAATTGAAAAACTTACAGACAATAGCAACTCATAAGCGATTTGTCGAGGGCGTCGGCATTGTACATCTGGAAGAGTTCATCAAAGTCGATATGGATGTCTTCGGGACGGCCGTAGTACTCCCGTGGGACAAGCGCCACGATCATCGTTCTCCCTTTCTTTGATTCACTTAAGTACCATGTATGCAAGTAACGCATATTTGTTGGGAGATCATCAAACTTATCTTTGCTGACCAAAGGCGCTCCCATGACAAACTGTGGCTTAGGGGCTACCACAGCCTTGGGTACCATGTCGTCTTGGGAAGCCAGAATGACTTCAACCGGGATACCCCATTCATCCGCCCACTTCTTTGCTAATCCCAAATCTTGCCCCTGCACCAGAGAGGGAACATTCTCGGGTAACACCCTGAGGGGTGGGATCGACTGTTTGACCTGTTGTCCAAGCTGAGGAACGTCTGATCTTATTTTGCTTGTAGTTGAACTTGATTTGCTCCCACTTGCACTTGCACTTGCACGTGACTTGCTCTTTTGCCCTTCCTTCTGCAATGTGCGTGTATAGTCGTCAGGCTTATGGTGTAAGTCATACTGTGATGGAAGGGTCATGAAGTATTTTGCATATGCTATTTGCTTCTCGGTGTATTCCGGGCGGGGCTCGGGTTCCTTCTTTTTCATCTGCGCCTCATAATGTTCCTTTGCTATCCTGGCGTTTTCCTCGTCGGTACGATCATAAGGTCTGATAGGAAGATTAGCATGAGGTACCTTTGGGAGGGGCGACAGTTTGCGCTTTGGGGAGCTCCGTCGCTTAGAACTCATGGACGGAGCGTTCTTGCTGGCACGCTTCCGCTTAGTATCCTTAGCGGGCGGCGGCGGAGACGGCCGACCCAAGTCCGGCGGCGGTGATCGAGATGGACTCGTGTTGTGGTGGCCGTCGTCATGTGGAGGGCTTGGAGGTGATGGAGGTGTAGGTGACCTGCGACGACTCGGAGGCGGTGTTGTCCTTGGGGCCGAGCCTGGAAGCTTGATGTAGTTCTTGTCCCATAGGATGACTCCACCCAGTACTTCTCCGAGTGTCCTCTCATCTTCGGGTCCAGCCATGTCGAGCTCCATATCATGAAACCCCGCCATGATTTCATCCACCCCGACTTTAGCAAAGCCAGCTGGAATCTCACGGCCATGCCAGCGTGCATCAGGGCCAGAAGGTAAAGCTTGTCCGACGGCCACCTTCATGGATATGTTCTTGAATTTCTGATGGAGTTCACATGATGTTGACTCCTTGATTCCATCCACGGGGTAGCCGGGACCGCCCTCTATCATTCTTCGTGCATCGTCGGGCGGGGCCTCAGATTCAGCCACGCTGCTTTTCCGCTTAGATGGGGCGCCGATAATATCGAGTCCAGGATCTTCCTGGCGCGCTACTCCTCTAAGCTCGTCAATCTGCTTCTGTTGCTCGTTAAGCCTGGCAAGCAACTGGTTGAACTTGTCATTCTCCTCATCCTGCTGTCGCTTCTTTGCTCTCGCCCGGCTTCTGTAAGTGTCTTGGTCTCTGGCAAACCCAAGCCACCACGGGTAAGAAGGACCGAAGCCTCGCGTTCGTCCTCCATGTTCGTCATTGCCGAGGACCAGTGTGAGCAAATCTTTCTCTCTATCTGCAGTGAACTGTCTTTTTCCCTCTTTAATTTCTTTCACTATCTTTTTCCAATTCTCCCTGGGTATCCTAAGACCGCCACTGCAGATGAGGTCCCCTGTTTCTTCGTCGTACGAACCACCATGCGCAAGGAACCAATTCCTTGCTCTCATTTCCCACTCATCACGGATGGGTTCAGGTACGATGCCTTTAGCTAGCAGATCTTGCTCTTTCTTATCCCACTTTGGGATGGCAGTCTCATAGCCCCCTGGCCCCAGCGTGTGGTGATATTTCTTCTTGTCGGCATTTTTCTTGTTCTTTTCTGATAATGCCTTGGCATCTTCTGACTGCTTGTACTCCTGAAATGCCTTCCAGTGATTCGCCTGCTTGGCTAGATACCCCTCGAATACTGGCACTTTCTTTGTCTTCAGATAGTCTTTCCATAGCTTCTTCTTCCAGCTACGGAACAGTTCGGCCATCTTCTTTAGAGTCCACTGCTTGACTTTGGCCCTCAGTTTTTTTGCGGCGTCTTCATTCTCACATTCTGGCAGGTTGAAATGTGACATGATATCATTCCAAATATTATCTTTGTACCTTTCGGCGACATAGTCACTATCGGCTGCCCCTTTGCGCTTGTTCCACTCCCGAACGCTGATCGGGACGTGATCCCTAACGAGAACTCCGCATTGCTTCTTGAATGTGTCAGCAGCATTCTTAGGAAGCTTTGGTTCGCCCGTAGGCAATATCACCTCAAAGGTGTAATGCGTCCGTGCGTCCAACTTTTTAGTCGGGCCTCGTTTCGTAGCTTTGCTCGATGTGGAGGCCTAAGAGGGAGAACCATTCGTCAAATGAATGTATATGTATACAATATAGAGCTATCTCCAATATTTTTCACATATTACAAGTGATTGTCGAACTTCATATGTATACCTCGCCGGACTTTATTATTTCTCCACCGGCTTCTCCACCGGCTTCTCCATCAGTGGAGCTATCACCTTCTCTGTCATTGGAGCTATCTCCGGCCCCATCGGCTTCATCTTCGTGTCGATCAACCTCCATTCCATCTCCGGAGGGGTTTAGATATGACGACGGAGATTCTGCAGGTTCAACGTCGGGGGCGTCTTTGATTATATCTTCGATAAGTTCTTCCTCTTCGAGGTTCCTGCTATGTGGATCCATAGTTCTGCAAAAAACGAACATTTGATTAACTAATAAACTAACAAACTATATATGATGCAAAATAATTCTATTTCTATTTGCAAAATAATTCTATATCTCGCGCGCAAATAAATTCTATTAACTAATAAACTAACACTAACTATAACTAAAATAATTCTATATCTAAAATACCCTAACACTAAAATAATTCTATCTCTAAAATACCCTAACACTAACTATAACTATATCTAAAATAATTCTATCTCTAAAATAAATCTCTAAAATAATTCTATATCTAACTATAACTATATCTAAAATAATTCTATATCTAAAATACCCTAACACTAACTATAACTAAAATACCCTAACACTAACTATATCTAAAATAATTCTATATCTAAAATACCCTAACACTAACACTAAAATACCCTAACACTAACTATACCCTAACACTAACTATATCTAAAATAATTCTATATCTAAAATACCCTAACACTAACTATAACTAAAATACCCTAACACTAACTATATCTAAAATAATTCTATATCTAAAATACCCTAACACTAACTAAAATACCCTAACACTAACTATACCCTAACACTAACACTAAAATACCCTAACACTAACACTAAAATACCCTAACACTAACTATATCTAAAATAATTTTTTTTAAAAATTACCTTGTAGGCGGCGGTGGCTGGGCGCGACGGCTGGGCGCGGCGGCGGTGGCTGGGCGCGGCGGCGGTGGCTGGGCGCGGCGGCTGGGCGCGGTGGCTGGGCGCGCGGCGGCGGGGCGAGGTGGCTGGGCGCGGCGGGGCGCGGCGGCGAGCTCGGGCGCGGTGGCGCGGCGGCGCGGCGGCGAGCTCGGGCAGCCTGGCGGCGTCTTCGGCAATTCCTCGCGCGCGAAAATGGTAAGTCCGAAACCTGGGGAAGAAGGTGCCAGTTTTATACCCCGGGACCTTTAGTCCCGGGCGGTGGCACGGACCGGGACTAAAGGGGGGCCTTTAGTCCCGGTCCGTGCCACCGCCCTGGACTAAAGGCCTCGGGTGGGGATTTCAGCGGCCAGGGCCTTTAGTCCCGGTCTGTGGCACGGACCGGGACTAAAGGCCTATTTTCTGTTTTTTCTTTTATTTGTTTAGTATTCTGTTTGCATATTTAAGAATTTAACAAAACTATAAAAATGAAAAGTGTTTGAAATTGAATACATAATTCAAAACTATTTTCTATTTTAAAAATTAATTACTTTAACTATCCTAACTATTAAATATTTTGCCATTTTTAATTAAAAACTATGTTTATTAATATTCTTTTTGCATATTTGAGTATTTGACAAAACTATAAAAATGAAAAGTGTTTGAAATTGAATAGATAATTCAAAACTATTTTCTATTTTACAAATTAATTATTTTAACTATCCTAAGTATTAACTATTTTGTTGTTTTCAATTAAAAACTATGTTTATTAATATTCTTTTTGCATATTTGAGAATTTGATAAAACTATAAAAATGAAAAGTGTTTGAAATTGAATAGATAATTCAAAACTATTTTCTATTTTCAAAATTAATTATTTTAACTATCCTAAGTATTAACTATTTTGTTGTTTTCAATTAAAAACTATGTTTATTAATATTCTTTTTGCATATTTGAGAATTTGATAAAACTATAAAAATGAAAAGTGTTTGAAATTGAATAGATAATTCAAAACTATTTTCTATTTTCAAAATTAATTATTTTAACTATCCAAACTATTAACTAGTTTGCCATTTTCAATTAAAACTATATTGATTTATATTCTTTATGTATATTTTAGAATCTGATAAAACTATGAATATGAAAAGTGTTTAAAATTGAATAAGTAATTCAAAACAATTTTCTATGTGGAGGCTGTGGGTACAAGAACTGCGAGGCGAAGAAATCAGGACTGGGTATAGCGGCGACAGGGGTAGGGGAGAGGTAGTAGCCCGCCGGGAGGAGTGCCATAGGAACGAAAGAACTAGTGAGCCGACTTTTTTTCTAAAGAGCGGTGATGACCGATCCATACAATTATTCACATCATGCATTACATAAAAGATTTAATACATTATTACATTATTGCACCAACAATCCTATCTATTATTTCTGTTTTCTTCTGGGTCGTAGCCATGGAGAATCTTCATCATTCAGTAGGATGCTTGGGTCAGTCTTCACTTTGAAGGGCGGAATTTCATGAAACTTATTATAATCTATTGACATGTCTGTCTTGTCATCTACTCCCACGATGTTTCTTTTCCCTGAAAGAACTATGTGGCGCTTTGGCTCATCGGACGATGTCTTCTTTTGCTGATTTCTTTTTCTCGTTTTTGTAGACATGTCCTTCACATAGAAAACCTGAGCGACATCGTTGGCTAGGACGAATGGTTCATCCATGTACGCAAGATTATTGAGATCCACTGTTGTCATGCCGTACTTTTGGTCTACAACTACCCCGCCACCTGTCAGCTTCACCCATTTGCACCGAAACAAAGGGATCTTAAAAGTAGGTCCATAGTCAAGTTCCCATATCTCCTCTATGTACCCGTAATATGTTTCCAAACAGTGCCCATTCTCGTCTGTTGCATCAAAGCGGACACCACTATTTTGGTTGGTGCTCTTTTTATCTTGGGCAACCGTGTAAAATGTGTTCCCATTTATCTCGTACCCTTGGAAAGTACATATAGTCGAAGATGGTGGCCTGGCCAAACAGTACAGCTGATCTCCAACGGTGTCGTCATTCATGAGATGTGTCTGCAACCAACTACCCAAAGTCTTCTCGTGTTCCCCTTTAATCCAAGAGTCAGCCTTCCCCGGGTTTTCGGAGCGTAGAATATTCTTGTGTCTCACGATATACGGAGCCACCACAGTGGAATTGTGTAGAACTGTGTAGTGTGCTTGAGAGAAAGAATGCCCGTCCATACATACTTTTGCTTTCCTTCCTAGTGTGCCTTTTCCTGTCAGCCTACCCTCATACCGAGATTCAGGAACACCAATCGGCTTAAGGTCAGGAAGAAAGTCCACACAAAACTCAATGACCTCCTCTGTTCCATAGCCCTTGGAGATGCTTCCTTCTGGCCTAGCACGGTTACGAACATATTTCTTTAAGACTCCCATGAACCTCTCGAAGGGGAACATATTGTGTAGAAACACAGGACCAAGAATTCTAATCTCTTCGACTAGGTGAACTAGGAGGTGTGTCATTATATTGAAGAAGGATGGCGGGAACAACAACTCAAAGCTGACCAGACATTGGACCACATCAATCTGTAACCCTGATAGACTTTCTCGATCGATTACCTTCTGACAAATTGCATTGAGGAATGCACATACCTTCACAATTGCCAGACGAACATTTTCCGGTAGAATTCCCCTCAATGCAACCGGAAGCAATTGCGTCATAAGCACGTGGCAGTCATGAGACTTTAGGTTTTGGAATTTTTTGTCTTTCATATTTACGATTCCCTTTATATTCGACGAGAAGCCAGTCGGGACCTTGATACTGAAAAGGACTTCAAAGAAGATTTCCTTCTCTTCCTTAGTAAGAGCGTAGCTGGCACGCCCTTGAAACTGCCCTGGATGCATGCCATCTCTTCCTTTATGACGTTCCTGGTCCTCCCGTGCTTCCGGTGTATCTTTTGACTTCCCATACAAGCCCAAGAAGCCTAGAATATTCACGCAGAGATTCTTCGTCAGGTGCATCACGTCGATTGCGGAGCGGACCTCATGGACTTCCCAATAGGGTAGCTCCCAAAATATAGATTTCTTCTTCCACATGGGTACGCGCTTATCAGGGCCGTTAGGAACAGGTTGGCTGCCAGGACCCTTTCCAAAGATTACTTTTAAATCTTTGACCATATCAAATACTTCAGCACCAGTACGGATGACAGGCTTCCCCCGGGGTTCTGCCTTGCCATTGAAATGCTTGCCTTTTTTCTTTAAGGGATGCTTGGGCGGAAGAAAACGATGATTGTACGGGTACACATTCTTCCTACACTTGTCCAGATATATACTTTCTGTCTGATCTAAACAGTGCGTGCATGCATTGTATCCCTTGTTTGACTGTCCTGAAATGTTACTAAGAGCAGGCCAATCATTGATGGTTATGAAAAGCAACGCTCGAAGGTCAAATTCCTCTTGTTTGTGCTCGTCCCACACATGTACACCTGGTTCGGCCCACAGCTGTAAAAGTTCATCAACTAATGGCCTTAGGTACACATCAATGTCGTTGCCGGGTTGCTTTGGACCTTGGATAAGCACTGGCATCATAATGAACTTCCGCTTCATGCACAACCAAGGAGGAAGGTTGTAGATACATAGAGTAACGGGCCAGGTGCTGTGACTGCAACTCTGCTCCCCAAAAGGATTCATGCCATCTGTACTCAGACCAAACCATAAGTTCCTTGCGTCACCTGCAAATCTCGGGAACTCTCTCTCGATTTTTCTCCACTGCCGACCATCGGCGGGGTGCCTCAACTTATCGTCTTTCATACGATCTTCCATGTGCCATCGCAACAACTTCGCATGATCTTTATTTCTGAATAGACGTTTCAACTGTGGTATTATAGGAGCATACCACATCACCTTGGCAGGAACCCTCTTCCTGGGTGGCTCGCCCTCAATCTCACCAGGGTCATCTTTTCTGATCTTATACCGCAATGCAGTGCATACCGGGCATTTATCCATATTCTCATACTTCTCACCGCGGTGGAGGATGCAGTCATTAGGGCATGCATGTATCTTCTACACGTCTAATCCTAGAGGGCAGACAAGCTTCTTTGCTTCGTACGTGCTGGCGGGCAATTCGTTCTTTCTTGGAAGCATCTTCTTCATCAGTACCAGCAACTTTTCGAATGACGAGTCAGTCACACCGGTCTCTGCCTTCCACTTCAGCAATTCCAGTGTGCTACCCAGCTTCTTCTGGCCATCTTCACAAGTTGGGTACAACAATTTGTTGTGGTCCTGTAACATCTGCTCGAACTGCAACCTCTCCTTTTCTGTGTCGCAGCCTCGCCGTGCTTCAGAAATGACCCGGCCAAGATCATCAGCGGGCTCATCTGGTTCCCGTTCTGCACCCTGATCTTCTTCTTCATTGTCTTCCATTGCGGTATCAGCATACTCAGGGAACATAGATCGGTAATTGTCATCATCGTTCTCTTCTTCTTCATCGTCGTCTTCCATCATAACCCCTCTTTCTCCGTGCTTGGTCCAAACATTATAGCCCGACATAAAACCGGACCGAAGCAGGTGGCTCTGAATGACTCTTGAGGAAGTATAGTCCTTCTCATTCCGACATTCAACACATGGACAAAACATATAGCCACCACCATGCTTGTTCGCATCGGCCGCATCTCGAAAAGAATGCACGCCTTCTCTGTAAGCGGCGGTGCGTCGATCACCGTACATCCATGGATGGCTCATCTGCGTCATGCAACAGTATATCAAACACAATCACGATCCTAAAAATTAGTACCGCACGGTCTAAACGAGGAAATATAGTTGCTAACCTTTTAGAATAAGTGGAAATAAAGAGGAAGAGGCTTAAGCGTGGCTCGGGCACCTCATATCGTAGTTGTGTTCGGTGAACTGAAGCGGCATCGCTCTAACAAACATTTCAACAAACACCTCTAGTGCATCCAAGCAAAAAGGATAGCTAGCACACACTCACACACTTTCATCCAAAAAAATGCAAGAGGGGAGAGAGGGGCTGCAGGGGCCATATATATAGGCAGAGTACTTTAGTCCCGGTTTGAGACACAAACCGGGACTAAAGGGGGCGCACATGCGGGCCGCCCAGCGCATAGCCCTTTAGTCCCGGTTTGTGTCTCAAACCGGGACTAAAGGCTCGTAACGGGCCGGGACCAAAGCCTCCCGGGCGGCTGGCGAATTTGGGGCGACGTGGCCGGGCCTTTAGTCCCGGCCCAGATGGAGGCCGGGACTAAAGGGTCCAGGCCTAAGGCCCGTTTTCTACTAGTGCACGTTCACCGCCGAGGATGACGAGATGGGCAGGGCGCCGGCAGAGGAGGAGCCGAACGTAGGAAACATGGGGACGGTGAGGGTGCTCATGGTGGCGAAGCCGAGGGCAGGGGCAGTGGAGTTGGAGAGGGCGCCGTTGGTGGCATCGCTAGCAGCAGGAGTGGTGGACATCGCAGACGAGGGGTGGAGGCTGGCGATCGATGGGGTGGAGGGTAGATTGATCGCTGGCGGCCAGGTTAGATCGACGAGGGCAGGATCACTATCTGATACCAAGTAAACAAATAGGTTTTGGAGAGCACCACACAAAGGGGCGTCCTTGTATTGCATATATATAGGCGCAGATGTACAAGGCTTGGACTCCAAGCAAAGATCAAAACAAAATCTAAACAATAACTACCGTAATCATCTAGAAGGATTACGCTAGGTGAGCTATACAAAACGTGACACGTTTACAATGAGATTGTGTTTTAACTTCAGAAAACATTTTAGTGAGGAAAATCACATGTTCTTGGGCTATAAAAAAATAACAAACTTTGGTGCAGTTTAGAGAGGATATAGTTACGTTGTTTACAACACTGAGATTTGTCTTTTTGCAAAGACCATTACATGTGTCTTTTCTCAGATATTTTTGGCATGCTATTAGAACACATGTTCATGTTCCTTGTAAAAAAATAAGATTTTATTGATTATATTTACTATTTTTTGATTTCTTATTAAAACACGAGCATATGAGCTTGGGAGCAGAAAAACTATGTCCACTATATATGTGTATCATACAATATGCATTATGAATAATTTGGTGTTAGCACCACGAGGTGTTAATGGTGGGACCTGAAGACTCCCGTGTCGCCCCTTGGGCGACACTGGAGACGCCCAAACAACCCTAGCCGCCATATCCTCCGGCTGTCCCCCGGCCACTGTCGGCGCAGGCATCGCTGGCGGCGCCCGTCTCGCCAAATGTCAGAGGGTAAAGGAGGCATTCAGCGGCAATGAGGCGGAGCGGCGATCTCATGATGGCGGACGCATGCGGTTGCGACATGTGGAGGAGGAGGTGCCGTGGTGGCGGCGCTCAGGCGCGGATCCGGGAATCTCCTCGACAGTGTGACGCACTGCTGGCATGGTAGGCGGTGGCTGCGGCGGCTGTGTGCTTGGTCCTGGCGGGCTGCTTCAACAATGGGCAAGACCATCTTCTCCTCTACTTCCGGTTGGTGGCGTGGGGGCTGCTGACTTGGATCAAATAATGGCGGCGGTCCTAAGATTTTTCTCACGCCAAGACGAAGATCTTTCTGATGCCTGTCCTCATTGATATGGTTTCTGTTGCATATTCCAGAAGGCTTCGCCAGTGAACACCGCTAGGCGATTCATTCCTGGAGATTGCTAGGTCAGGTGGATTCAGTCATACGCACCCATGTTTTTCTGTGACTCTTTGGTTTGAGAGGGAACACATCGAAGCTTTGTTGGCTGTTAATATCATGCGACATGTTTTTGTTCCATGGTGCTGGTGGAGAATGTCATGGAAACTGAGATCTGAGGACTAACAAAAGGTTGTTCGAGTCTGAGTGGTGATTAGGAATTGGCTTGGGGATCCATGACTTGGAGCAGCGGGATGATGTGTTAGAGATATATCACATTATGTGATATGATTGCCAGAGATATGTCACATTATGTGACATAATTCCTTTATCCTCTAAATCGTGGAGAGTCCTCCTTATTATTGCGATCTTCCATTTATAATTAGGATTGTAATTCTTATATAAATACACATGCAATGGAAAGGCCTAAGTGTGGAAAGCATTGTTTTGTGAGCGACGACTTTCTCTAGGTTGAAAACCTAAGATCTGGAGATGATGATGCTTATGTATTGTGTCCTTCTTGGAAACATCGCTTTTAGAGATGCTAGACTTTTGGTGGTGGTAGTACTGCTGCTACAATAAATAGATCACTCTAGCAGAATTTTTCTTTTTTAATTGTGTATCCATATTGTCATTAGGGCATTGTGTTGTTACAAAGGCTGAATATAATTATTATCTTCTTGATATTAATATTAGATCCTTATTGAAAAAATAGTCACTTAAATAATAACGATCACGTTTAATTCAAATAGGAAAGCCACATTAGCCATTTTCTAGAGGAAAGCCCCATTATCGTAACCACATTATTTTCTAGCCATGCCAGTCATGGCACGTTAGCTCAATCAATGAGCGCAGTGCATCAGCAGGGTCCGCACATGGAGTTGCAAACAAGTGTTCCGTGGACTCATATTTACCTACTCACTCCGATCCATATTACTCTTCGCAAATACGGATATAGCTATTACTAAAATGTGTCCAGATACATCTATATTAGCGAAGAGTATTATGGGCCAGAGAGAGTACAAATTTTGTACTGGGTAAAATTATACATAGCCAGGAATGTTTTTAATATGTCCCTATTGTTAAACGATGTATCGTAGTAGGACTCTTCTCTCTCCTTCGCTGTTACCGACTCGATACCGTCTTGGGTCTTGATCGATGTAATCTCTTGTATGTTGTCTAATATAAATACACACCAACGGCCCATGTTTGGGTAACGCTCTCCATAACGTTTGATATGGTATCAGAGCCTGTCGATCTCTAAACAAATCGCCCCAGCCTCGTCTCCTCTCGATCGCTGTTTCGTCGCCGTTGCTTTTCATCGCCAAGCCCTCGATCAGCCAGATCGCCATCGTCATCATGTCGCTTGGGGCTTCTTCCTCGACGCCCAGCAGCACTCCGACTCTCTCGGCGAATCTTTCTCTCTCTGAAAAGCTCAACTGAGACAATTTCTTGGTGTGGCAGACGATGATCTTGCCGGAAATCCCTGGGGCGCAGTTGTTCGGGCTCCTGGATGATCAATGCCGGTGCCTGCTAAGGAAACGAAGGCTATAGACAAGGATGGAAAAGAAATTTCTGTTCCAAACCTTGATTATGCTCGCTGGATCTCCCTTGATCAGTGCATTCTTGGGTTCCTTGTCCGGAACATGTCCAGGGAAATCATTACACAGATGGTTGGACAAACATGCTCTGGTGGTGTGTGGAAGGCCGTGACGGAGATGTTTTCGTCGCAATCCAAGGCCCGTGTGGTGCAACTCCGCATGCAATTGAACAAGGCTCACAAAGAGAATAAGACCGCGGAGGTTTACTTCAATCACATAAAGAACCTAGCAGATGAGATGGCTGCTGCAGGCAAGCCTCTTGAGGAAGATGATGTTATCTCCTATGTGCTTGCCGGTCTCAATGATGAGGCCTATAATGGATTTGTTGCTGCAATTACTGCCTTGATTAAGGCAGACAAATATATTAGCCTAAGTGATCTATACTCTCAACTCCTGTCATATGAGGCTAGGCTTGAAGATCAAAATCCTATTGGAGACTCTTCAGTCAATGCAGCAACTCGTGGTGGTCGTGGTGGCTACCGAGGTGGACGCAGTGGCGGGCGTGGAGGCTATTCTGACCAGCGTGGATATGATCAGCAGCGTGGCTACGAGTATCGTGGCTATGAACAGCGTGGCTATGAGCAACATGGTCATGACCAGCAAGGTGGATACAATCCTCGCAACAACGGAGGTGGCAATGGTGGTCGTGGCCAGGGGTACCGCCAACAGAATCAGCAATACGGTGGTGATAAACCAACTTGTCAGGTGTGTGGTAAAATAGGCCACACTGCTTTAAATTGCTGGAAAAGGTTTCAGAAAAATTATCGTGGTCCAGAAAAATATGTTGGTATGGCTGTTGGAGGCGCATATGGGACTGATCCAAACTAGTACACAGATTCTAGAGCTACTGATCATATTACTGGAGAAACTACATGTGAGGGATCGCTACCATGGAAACAATCAAATTCATACAGCTAATGGTTCAGGTATGGATATACATCATATTGGCCACTCTGTTATTCATACCCCTAACCATGACCTGCATCTTAATAATATTCTTCATGTTCCTAATGCCACAAAAAGTCTTCTTTCTACTAGTCGCCTCACTCAAGATAATGATGCCTTTGTTGAATATTGGCTTAATTCTTTTTCTATTAAGGACCAGGACACGAGGGAGGTTCTGCTCCAAGGTAGATGTGTGGATGGACTTTACCCTCTACCATCTTCATCTATGTCTCCGCCTGGTCTTCATGCTCATGGTGCGGCCAAGTCCTCCTCGTCATTATGGCATAGGCGCCTAGGTCATCCTTCGTCCATTGTGGTCCATCAAGTTCTTCGTGATAACCAGATCCCGTTTAGTGAGTCAATTAAAGAGTCAGTTTGTGATGCTTGTCAAATGGCCAAGAGTCATCAATTACCCTATCCAAAGTCATCTAGTGTGTCCACTTCTCCTCTTGAACTTGTGTTTTCTGATGTATGGGGTCCTGCCTCAGAATCTTTTGGTCGTTTTAAATACTATGTGAGTTTCATTGATGATTATAGCAAGTTTACGTTGATATATCTTTTGAAAAAGAAATCTGATGTGTTCCAAAAATTCCATGACTTCCAGCATCATGTTGAACGACTCTTTGATAAGAAAATCCTTGATGTGCAAACTGATTGGGGAGGAGAGTATAAAAAACTTAACTCTTTTTTCAGCAAGTGGGCATCTCACATCTTGTTTCTTATCCTTATGCGCATCAGAAAAATGGTCCTGCTGAGCGTAAACATAGACACATTGTTGAAGTTGGTCTGTCTCTTCTTGCATATGCATCTATGCCTCTTAAGTATTGGGATGAAGCCTTTCTTACCGCTGCGTATTTGATCAATCGGTTGCCTAGTAAGGTCATCCAATCTCAAACACCTTAGGAACGTCTCTTTGGTCATAAGGGTGATTACTCTATGTTGCGTATTTTTGGGTGCGCATGTTGTCCTAATCTTCGTCCATACAATAGACACAAGCTTGAGTTTCACTCTAAACAATGTACTTTCATTGGTTACAGTAACATGCACAAAGGCTATAAGTGTCTTGATATTTCCACGGGTCGCTTGTATATTTCCCGTGATATTGTTTTTGATGAGTCTGTCTTCCCGTTTGCTTCCTTGCACTCTAATGTCGGCGCTCGGTTACGTGGTGAAATCAATTTGCTTCCTCTAAATTTGCAACCTTTTAATTTGCATGGTCATGAGGGGTGTGATTTGTAGGGACTAGCTGATGCTAATCCTACTGATAATACTGTTGCTGAGTCTTTTGTGCAGGATTCAGATCAAAATTATATTTCTGGATATGATTCT
Organism: Dactylis glomerata; assembly: GCA_007115705.1. Taxonomy (NCBI): domain Eukaryota; kingdom Viridiplantae; phylum Streptophyta; class Magnoliopsida; order Poales; family Poaceae; genus Dactylis; species Dactylis glomerata. Next base: position 493,054 of record QXEO01000326.1, on the reverse strand, counting down.
ACTGATTTTTCAGCATCTGGCGCAGATCCCCATGTTGATTTTGGTGGTAGCACTTCTGCCCAATCAATAGGGACTGATTCTGGCAGGCCATCAGCCTCAGGATCGCGTCTGGCAGTGGGGCGTCCCGCCCTTGGTTTTCCAGCCGCGAGTCTCGCTCCGCCCGCGCCAGCAACCGCGCCTGCGGTCAACGCCCCTAGCGTGGCGTGTGCTCACCCGACACCTAGCGCGGTGTCCAGCGGGACTGGTTCCCAGCGTGGCCCCGCCACCGGCGGGCTATCTCCCATCATCACCTTGCCGGATGGATCTTCTGCGACCATAACTCCAATTTTCTCGGCCACACATTTGTCTACAGGATCTGTTGCAGAAAGTGCAAAATATTCTGCTATATCATCACCTTCAACCGGATCTGCTGTGGATACTATGGCTGTGGTTCCTTCTGTGCAGGAGCGACCACATACACGTCTTGAAAGTGGTGTTTCTAAGCCAAAGAAGTTTACGGATGGCACAATTCGGTATGCTTATTTCTCATCTATTGGTGACAAGGGTATAGTTAATAGATCCCGTTAGTTGAGTACCCCTGAGGCCCGCTAAGCTAGGCCCAATTGTAATGATAGTTGAATACGAGTTCTTACCGTATGTCGATATTGTAACCTGTATCGGACCCTACCCGATCCTCCAGACCTGGCCATCTATATATAGGGGCCAGGAGGGGACGGTGTAGGGCAGATTGAAAGCAAGCCAGGTTGAACACCACGTTTACTTTTGACATCTACTTATTTCGACTAACCTTTACCTTCGAGTTCATCCGACGCCCTCTTCCCCCGATCCTAAGTCCTTCATCTAGGACATTTGTCGAGTTAACCCTCGTCAATTGGCGCCGACCGTGGGGAGCCTGGGCGTTGGAGTCATGAATTCGACGGCTTTTTCGCTTTTAGCCAACAGCAGTTCAGAACTCGACGGAAGTCAGGAGATGGAGTTAACAATTGGAAGTTTGAGCATCCTCATCGGGCCATCAGGTTCATCTCGTCTTTTGGATCCGACGAAACAAGATCCGTCGGCAAGTGAGCCCGAAACAGTAGCAATGATGGAATATTCTGACGGCTCTTCCAGCGAGGTAAACTCGCCGGTCAGCTTAGAAGAAGTGCAAAAAGGAAAGATCGCAGAAGACAAAGAAGCAAGGGAAAATTTCGACGCAGGGGTCCAACTCGACGATCTCATGATCTGCCTCGACGACATCTCGGACAAATCAACAGACACATGGAAGATAGGGCTAGAGCTTTCCGAATACGGTGACTCGATCTTCTCAAGCTTCAATGGTAACATCGGAAAACAATGCCAGGTGCTCGCCATTGTGGGAGATAACTCAGAAGAATTCGACGAAAACAACAATCCAGTGCTAAACCCAGCAAATATCGACAGAGGAGCAAATCACCTAGCAGAAGGGCAAATGGCAGAATCCCTCACAACCAGGCAAAAAATTTGACTATCAGTCGACGAATGGAGGATAATAAGAGAAGCCATAGAACACGGCACGCCGATACCATCAAATTCCAGCAAAGACATGCTGTTGGGGTATCATTATGCCCTAAGGCAGCAGGCAAAGCAATTAGCACAGGAGAAAATAGAGATACAGAGAAGAAAAGACTCAGCCATTGCAGCTAGCAATGCCGCTCGAAAAGCGCGAAGTGATGCATCATATAGTAACGCAAGGAAAAATCGTCGACATGGTTCAAGGTACGATAACCTCGAGTACTCCGACAGGCAAAGCATTTTCAAAAACCTCGACTCGTCCTTTTTATCGGTCGACGAACAAGGAAACATCATACCAAAAACTCCTGAAGCAGCATTAGTGGTAGCTCAAGCTTATCTGCTCACAACTCGACCAAATCCGGGAGATCCTAGAGAACATATGCACAGAGCAGCATTGAACGGACTAAGCATGGTAGGCCACAAGCTATCAGCAAAAGGAGAGGAAGCACACCACCATAAGGAAATCCACAAGCCAAGATCGCCTCGCTATCATAGCAGTCCTCGGCGCAGAAGCAGCAATCAACGATCTCGATCGCCATCACCAAAACAACATGGAGGAACCCGAAGATCACAATCCCCAAACAAAAAATGCGACTATGAAGAAGACGAAAAAGAGATGGGGCATCGTGCTTTACCCGCAGGGTTCGCACCACCCCAGTTCCCAAGGGATTCAAGTTACCTCATGATCAGCAAAAGTACGACAGATCACAGGAACCACAATCATGGCTCTCAGACTATCTACAAGCAGTACAAATATTAGGAGGAACCAAAGAAACAGCAATGCAAAGTTTGCAACTATACCTCACCGGCGCAGCAAGGTCATGGTTGAGCAAACTAGAGAAAGAAACGATTGGAAGCTGGGAAGACCTTACAAAGCAATTTACAAGCAACTTCAGGTCGACATACAAGCGGCCAGCATCAATAGAAGAAGTTAAAGCGTGTGTGCAACAACGCGACGAAACACTGCGGGCATACATCCAAAGATGGAGTCTTATCAAAAATTCAGCAGTCGAAGTTTCAGACGAAAGAGCAATAGACGCATTTATCATTGGATTAAGGCGAAGAGACCTAGTCGAAGAGATGGGCAGAATCAAGCCGAAAATAGTGTCAGACCTCATGGACGTAGCAAACAGATTTGCAGATGGAGAAGACGCATGCAACAACAAGCGGACGCGATCCCTAGAGGACGATAGAAGAAATAGATATGGAAGTCAAAGGAGACGGTCCCAAAATTACGACAACTATGGCTCCCACAGCCAAGTCGCCGCAGGATACAAAGACAACAGCTATCAAGGAAGTGATCGCCAAAACTCGGGATATCGAAGCTACGGAAAAGCGGACTACAAAAAGTTTTCCACGAGAGAACCCAGAGAGTACAACCCATCGCCAGAAGAGATGCTCAACGGACCTTGTCATATACACTCAGCGTTCGTCGATGGGAAGCGAGTATCAAGGCACATAATGAAAGATTGCACAACATTCTTAAAACTACAAGTGGCATCACTAAATAAGCAAACCGAAGCAAGGCGACAAGGATTTGAAGGAAGCAACAATCCTCCGACAAAACAACAAGGAAACAACGGAGCTCCTCAAGGACAAGACCAGCAAAGCCAGGGGCACGACGACGACGAAGGGTATGTTCCATCAAAAGGACACATCACAGCAATGATACAACCTGTGCCCAAGTCGAACAAAGAAGAAAAGAGTATCACTCGACAAGTCAACTTAGCAGTAATCTCACCTCCAGCCGCAACGGAGTATCTGCATTGGTCAGAACAACCAATCGAGTTCAACAGAGAAGACCACCCTATAACAGTACCTCGACCAGGAAATGCGCCTTTGGCACTTAAAGCTCAAATCGGTGCGTAAGATGTCGACAGAATATTCATGGATGCAGGAAGTGGAATTAACCTGATATATGCAAAAACACTCAGAGCAATGCATATATCACTAGAGTTCCTGAAACCAACGGATTGTTCCTTCCACGGAATCATACCAGGAAGTGCCAATTACCCACTGGGTCGAATAGCACTCAATATTTGCTTCGGCAACCGACAAAACTACAGGAGAGAAAAACTGGATTTCGAAGTCATGGATTGGCCATCTCAGTATCATGCGATCCTCGGGCGACCCGCATTTTCGCGATTCATGGCAGTGCCTCACTATACATATCTGGTACTTAAAATGCCAGGACCAAGAGGAATAATTACAATAAAAGTAAGTTTTGAAGTCTCAGATCTCTGCAACAGGGAGTTCCACAAGATGGCGCAAAACTTTGGCATGATAGCCAACTATGCAGAAAAAGCGAAAAACACGACTACAGAAGACGTCAAGCTACTCGAAGGACGCATTGCGGAGCCCGAGATGAAGAAACCACGAGTAGGAGCATCAGGAGAAGACAAAGATACAGGAGAGGAAGAGAAAGCCATGATGACATAAGCATCAAAGAACAATAAAGTAGGGTAGAAGAATAAGGCTGTAAAAGCCACGAGTTATACCAGGGGCAATGCCCTCTAGATCCAGAACACAGGTCATAGGCCGGATCTCTTGGGTCACCCCATGTATCTTACATTACAAGTATAATAAAGACAAAACGTTCCTCATGTTCGAGCCTACGAGTCTTTCAAAAAGAAAATGCGGCAAACGCACGAATCATACAAAAACGCTCTGAAAATATATTTCAGACATACAGTCGCGAAATAAGAAATTTTCGCGTTCCCCATAAGTATTACAACATCGGGTTGTCAGAATCATCTACACCCAAAGGGTCTAAATAGTGAAACACGCGGAAAAATGCGGCATCTTCTTGCAACAGCCTGGCTATAATTCGTCGGGCAGGCTGCAAGGTACTCTCCAAGTATACTCGAAGACTAGCTCCACCTGGAGGGTAGCTCAGCGACATAGAACTATAATTGAGTCTTGGTTGCCACTTGCGTATCCACCCAAGAGCAAAGTTGGCACCTGCCACTAAGTTCAGTTCTATCAATCGATGAATTCGCTGGCTGGATCTAAAAGTATCAAGAAGTAGTGGGAAAGTCGCAGGCAGAGGATTGCGAGGAAGCATAACTGAGTGCATAGTTACGAGGGATCTTCTGCAGCCATCCACCGCTTCGCCAACGTGCTGGGCACGGTCCTGAAGCAATACAATAGCACTCCAGCGTTGAGGATCAGACCACAAATTTTCAACACCTGTGGACATTTTCTCTATGGCCGCATTTCGCTCGGTAACCCGACGATCTTCAGCAGCGAAATCTAAACAAGTGCCTATGAGGGCAAGAGGATATCATAAAAACAGCAGTGGAACAAAAAGAGAAAAAGATAAGTCGAAAGGAAACTTACATCGCAACATCTCGCAGGCGGATTCGATAATGCCAAGGAGAAAAGAATTGCATTCCTCGTGATGCAAAATTTTTGCCGTCAAGCTGGACACCTTGTCATCAAGAATAGATACCTGCTTCGTCAAATTAGAAGTTTTGCTGGCTTTGCCAAATGCCATCTGAGCTTGGCGTTTGGCTAAAGTCAAGCGAGTTTCAAGATCAGAAATCCTTAAAGAGTACTCTGCGCATTGACTGCATCGACCAGGAGGCGACGAAATCGTCGAGTCGAACGTGCGGGCAGCGGAAGGAGCAGGCCCGCCAGTCAAGGGATCGTTGGTATACATCGACTGGAAGTCAAAAAAAATAAAGAAGAAACATTTCAGAGAGGCAGCACAAGATCTCATGAGAAGGAAATATATTTACATAAGTGCAAAACCCTTTGGCTAAAGTTCTCGGGTTGCACGCGACTAAAGGTTTTTAATTCAAAAGGAGAAATTAAAAGCTACAGAGGAGCCGAAGTCTACGCCACCTCAGCATTTTGCTCCGTGGCAGAAGAGGGCATGGCAAATCTGTCGCCAGAAGTCGATGGAGGTGCAGGCTTTTCCATCGTTGGAGCCGGCGTAGTAGATGCCACGGAGGCTGCAGAAGGAGAAATAATCGCCGCCAGTGCAGGCACCAACTTCTTCGCCTTCTCAAAGAAAACCTTTATCTCATCGCGGGTGCGGCCATGGGGAGAGCTCACCTTCTCCCAGTCGAAGTCCGCGCCATGCGCAAAAGAAAGTGCAATAGCACCCTCAGCGCCACCCTTCAGAGAGAGCCCCTTCAGCTGAAGGGTCGGGTCCTCAATTGTATCGAAGGACTTGGCAAGATTCTCCAAGTTATCCTTCGGGACTTCTTCCTTCTTCTTCAGCCACAACCCGACAAACAACCGCGACAAAACGCGGCTAACCAACTCAAAAGTCTCCTGGATAGATATCCAGTTTGCCTCGAGTAGGTTAACCACGGTCAGCAGAGGATCATCACCCGATGGCAAAGATGAAGAAGACACCTTGGTAAATCCTGCGCGACAAAGGAAGTCAAAAAGAAAGAAGTAAAGGAAAGAATTAGCGAAAGATCAACAATATAACAGGAGTCGAAATAGAAGGCAAGATGAAACACTTACTTTCAGCAGAGGTAGACATTGTGTGAAGGCGCTCCATTACGGCCTGCTCTCGCTGAGCGTGCTCCCTGTTGGCATCGGCCAAGGCTTTTTCAGCCTTTTTCGCCTTACCAAGCGCTAATTTATGCAACTTCTCAGCCCTTGGTTTGGCAGTGGCCGCAATGTCATATGCCTTCTGCGAGGCACTAAGCTCAGCCTCCAATGACGCAATTCGGGCATTGGCTGTTGCTAGAGCAGCTACAGTAGAAGAAGAAAGGAAGTCAGATAAACAGCAAAAGATAAGCGTGGAGGAACAATCATGACTAGGTATAGAACATACCTTCGGAAGCTTTCGCAACCTTTAGATACTCAGCGCATTCGGTGCCCAAGGCGACGAATCTCTTCAATAATGCCTGAGAGAAAGAGTTTGTAAGAAGCACAAGTGTATGCAAGGGAAACAAGTCAGGAAAAATTGCTCACATCATGGGGGGAAGCCGAGGATTCATGGGCTTCTAGAGAGACATCGGGTTCTTTGGCCTTCTTCAAGCGCTTGAGGTTTCAGGGCGCAGAAAGCTTCTTTACAGAGGCCCTGGTAACCCTAGGCGCAATTTCTTGGGCAGGGGGTTCATCATCAACTGCAGGGGGAATTGAAGGAGTAGCTGTAGCAGCTTTTGGCGGCTCTTCGTCATCTCTACATGAAGAAAATAAGTTATGTGTAACACGACAGAAACAAGGCAAGAGCAGTGCAATTGAAGAACTCGAATAAAAACACTTACGATGCCAGGAGGTCGAAGTACTCCGCATCTCCTGCAGGAACAGAGGCCTTATCAGCCGCTACAGAACTCGAAGAAGAAAATTCTTTGACTCGCTTCCTCTTCTTGTCGACACCAGCATCTTCAGCAAGCACGGGGGGAGACGATGTCGACGAGCTAGTTTCCTCTTCCGATTCTTCGGCATCATCTCCGTCCTGATTCTCGTCAGCCTCGGGGGCTTCAGATACAGATGAGGCCAGATCAGCCGGAAGGGGCCCTGCCTCTGGAAGAGGAGGGTGCGAAACAAGGAATTGGTGACCCTGCATATAAATAAGTCAGCAGAGTACAAAGGCAAAGAATAGCGTAAAGTCGAAGCAAACAAAATTTGACAATAAGTGAACACAAAGATACATACCTCGGGCAGAGGGTGCACGGAGTCGAAGTAGTCAGCGGTCAAGTCAGCAACCGCATGATCCTTGGTGAGCTTGGTAAGGCTCCTAACTCACTTGTCGACATCTTTTTTCTCTATCAAATCTTCAGAGACGCGAGTAGGATCTTCCAAGCCATAGTAATTCCAGAGCTTGGTGAGGCGGTGCTGCAGGGGTTGAACTCGATGTTGCACAAAGAACGCCATGAGTTGGATACCCGACAAAGCTCCTCCTTGGCCTCCTTTCAAAGCCTGAATGCGAGATAGAAGAAGAAGAACTTGTGCTATCTCCGCATCTAAGGGAAGCGCATCCCACGACGTCAATTTCTTCACTTCCTTGGAGGCTTCGAAAGGGGCTAACCCATATTGGTCTTCAGGGGAGGCTTTGCGATCTTTGATATAGAACCATTTGGTTCTCCACCCCTGGACAGATGCGGCAAAGGAAAACTCGAGGTACTGCGCTTCAGGGCGCACAGAGACAACGGCTCCGCCCAATTCAGGCTTTCTAGCCAGAGCAACATTGGGGCGAAGCCGAAAGATTGACCTCCAGAGAAGAAAGTGGGGCTCAATGCCCAAGAATGACTCGCAGAGAGTCACGAAACAAGCAATGTAAAGAAGGGAGTTTGGTGTGAGCTGGTGGAGCTGCACACCGTAGACAAAGAGGAGCCCACGGAGAAACTCGTGGGCAGGAAGAGAAAGGCCGCGGAGGAGGAAAGCAAGAAACATTACCCGATAGCCGCTTGGGGGCTGCGGGATCCGCTCAGTACTGGGAAACTTAATGGAATCCTTGGCAGAGATGAGGTCGTCCGTCCTGGCCTTCTCCACCTCCTTCGGCGTGATGGCAGAGCGTACCCAGTTGGTGGCAGAGGAGTTCTTGGCCATGGTGTTCTTGGTGGCTAGGTGCTTCACGCGCATCTATCACACCGCGCTTGGGGGCTATGCACGAACGGAGAGAGGAGAAGAGATCGGCAATGGAGGCGGCGGAGGGAACGAGCTGGTAAATAGTAAAATCCCCCACTACGCCCCTTATATACCTTTTGGGAGAAGGATCGTGGGCTGAGACGTGGCGCAAAGAGCGGAAACGGCAGCCCACTAACGGTCAAAAATCGCAAAAATTACAGTGCTGCCCATAAAATGGTTCGCACTCATACAGAGTGACGTATTCATTGACGTCATAAAGAAGATGATATAAGAAAGAAGAAGGATGGCGCCGACAAGTGCAAAATTTATAGACAAGATTATATATGAAGGATTTTCGATTATAGCCTTGGGGGCTACTACTATCAAAGATATTGAAAGCAACTCTTTACTGGAGTGGTGGACGCGTATTCGATGACAGGATGTTATTAAAGTATCTTGAGTTGAAGTATGATGGACCACACTATATTTTGAGCCTATACTCGAAAAAGTCTTTTTCGACTATAGCCTCGGGGGCTACTCCCATCGGGAGCGCTGAGCGCGCACCCGATGATATTTCTTGGTAAAGCATTGTGCAGGAGTGTTACTCCCACCGGGAACAAGTTTTATGGTTGTTGAAACCCGAATATTTTCAGTCAAAATTTGACTGCAACATAAGATTCTCGAGTTATGTTATCGCAACGCAACTCCAATGCCGTGACCTGTCACAAAGGTAAGACCCCGGGATCCGTCCTGTGTGGCCTGGTATACGCTCATCGATGCGCTCTGCTGGTATGTATCCGTGTCTACGACGCGAAGAAAATCCTGGTGGACGCACTGGGTACCCTGAGAATCACTGGGATTCATTCTTTGTAAGACCTAAATGCGGCAAAAGAATGGGTTTGACCGGTATCCCGAATTCAAATCTAAGGGGATTGAATTTGAAGTAGGTGACAAGTATCTGTTCCGGCAGTAAACTGACCTCTTGATCCGTCAGAGTTGTCAGGCTTGTTCATCAAAACCCCTTGCGAAAAAATATCATGAAAGTAAGTCGAAAGACCAAGTCGAAGATTTGAAGATATGAAGAAATCGAAGAAATTGATCAAGTCGAAGATTTGAAGATTAGAGATTCAACCCGAATCTGCAATTCTGGTAGAATCTCAGGGGCTACTGACAAGGGTATAGTTAATAGATCCCGTTAGTTGAGTACCCCTGAGGCCCGCTAAGCTAGGCCCAATTGTAATGATAGTTGAATACGAGTTCTTACCGTATGTCGATATTGTAACCTGTATCGGACCCTACACGATCCTCCAGACCTAGCCATCTATATATAGGGGCCAGGAGGGGACAGTGTAGGGCAGATTGAAAGCAAGCCAGGTTGAACACCACGTTTACTTTTGACATATACTTATTTCGACTAACCTTTACCTTCGAGTTCATCCGACGCCCTCTTCCCCCGATCCTAAGTCCTTCATCTAGGACATTTGTCGAGTTAACCATCGTCAACTGGTGAACCTTCTAGTACTGCTGAAGCACTTGCAGATGTTCATTGGAAGGCTGCTATGGACGAGGAGTATGCTGCTTTGATCAACAATAATACTTGGCATCTTGTTCCTTCTGGTCGTGGTCAAAATATTATTGACTGTAAGTGGGTGTATAAAATTAAACGGAAGGCTGATGGTTCTGTTGATCGTTACAAGGCTTGTTTGGTTGCTAAAGGATTCAAGCAACATTATGGCATTGACTACGAGGACATCTTTAGTCCTGTGGTTAAATCTGCTACTATTTGTGTGGTTCTCTCTCTTGTTGTTTCTCGTGGATGGAAATTGCGTCAGCTTGATGTCAAAAATGCTTTCTTGCATGGAGTTCTAGAAGAAGAGGTTTTTATGTGTCAGCCTCCTGGGTATGAGACTCATTTGGGTTATGTTTGCAAACTTGATAAAGCATTGTATGGTCTCAAGCAAGCGCCTCGTGCTTGGTATTATCGGCTGAGTTCCAAGCTTCAGTCTCTTGGTTTTTCTGCATCTAAGGCTGATACTTCTCTGTTTTTCTACAACAAAGGGGGAGTAATTATATTCATGCTAATTTATGTGGATGATATTGTTGTTGCTAGTTCATTAGAGGAAGCCGTTGATGCTCTTCTTCATGATCTTGGACTTGACTTTGCATTGAAGGATTTGGGTGAGTTGCATTATTTCCTTGGAATTGAAGTCAAGAAGGTACATGATGGAATTATTTTATCCCAGGAGTAGTATGCTAATGATTTACTTCATCGTGTTAATATGCAAATCTGCAAAGCCGTTGATACCCCTTTGTCTATGGCTGATAAGTTATCTTTAACTGATGGTGAAGTGTTGAACAGTGAACATGCTACGCGTTACAGAAGTATTGTTGGTGCTTTGCAATATATCACATATACTAGACCAGATATTGCTATTTCAGTCAAGAAGGTTTGTCAGTTTTTGCATGCTCCTACGACGGTTCATTGGACAGCTGTGAAACGTATACTGAGATATCTTCGTGGTACTATCTCACTTGGGTTGCGCCTGAGTAAATCTTCTTCCACTATTATTAGTGCCTTTTCTGATGCTGGCTGGGCAGGCTGTCCAGATGATAGGAGATCTACAGGTGGTTTTGCTGTATACTTGGGATCAAATCTTATTTCCTGGAATGCTAGAAAGCAAGCTACTGTGTCCAGGTCTAGTATAGAGGCTGAGTACAAATCACTTGCCAATGCAACGGCTGAAGTTATGTGGTTACAAACATTGCTTGATGAGTTGGGAGTGGCACAGTCTAAAACAGCAGTGTTATGGTGTGATAATATTGGAGCAACGTATCTTTCTGCTAATCATGTGTTTCATGCTAGGACTAAGCATATTGAGGTAGACTATCATTTTGTGCGTGAAAGAGTTGCTCAAAAGTTATTGAACATACGGTTTATATCATCAGGAGATCAGGTGGCTGATGGATTCACAAAGTCATTATCTACTAGACAATTAGAAACGTTTCATCGCAATCTTAACTTAGATAAGTTATGATTGAGGGGGAGTGTTAAACGATGTATCGTAGTAGAACTCTTCTCTCCCCTTCGCTGTTACCGACTCGATACCATCTTGGGTCGTGATCGATGTAATCTCTTGTATGTTGTCTAAACCAGCGGCCCATGTTTGAGTAACGCTCTCCATAACGTTTGATACCTATATATGAAGAGAAATTATTGGTTATCATAGTGTATATATCATACACTAGTATCATGCATATGAGATTATTATATAATATCACCCCTACAATGCATAGTATTATATGGTAATATTATAGTTGCATTATATTTAATGTGTTATAGAATCTCAAGATTAGTATGTGAACATGATGTATTTGCTTGTAAACTTTCTTATTTTGTGTGTCATGATACAGTATCATATTATGATATCACTATCATCTCTCTCTTTATTAATTATTGTGCTATATTAGATTTTTACCTATGTAATATATATGATACTAGCTATGATACTTCTATTGTGACTGGTCTAAATAGCCGAGGGGTTCAGCAGAAAGAACCACGGAGGACCATCCATGCATAGGCGGTGCGTTGTGTTTCTACCGTTCGTCAACAGCTACTCCACTTACCGATGAGTGGCAGTGCAGAGTATAGGCGATGCATCGGTGCTAGCATCAACTCGGACCTGCCATCGCGACTCGCGAGAGTATAACCAAGATTTGGATGACGTATGTGCCCATTCTCATGTGCGCTCGGTGTGCCTCGTCATCACCGCCTGAACCATAAAAGGACTATCTGAAGTCTGAATTATAGATGGCTCCTTCCTTCTTACCTCATCTCCCCTTGTTCCTCCCGCACACAGAGGGTTGCTGTGGCATGCGCTAGAGAGGGAAGGGAAGACGTGGAGAGTTATGAATGAAAAGTTAAGAAAATACATCCCCGATGTAGAGCCACGCAGATCTGTGGTGGTCACGTATTTTGACGGGCTGACCAAAGTTGGACCGGATTGATTCAGTTCATCTCAGGTGTATTGTCTTGCACCTGACTTAATCGTGAGCCAGGCCCACTGGATGGCACTCTCTCACCTATTGCGATTGCTAGCCATTTCCTTACATCAATGCCTCGAAGTATCATGTATGGCCTATATCGCATCATTACCGCAAACTTTTGCCCGATAGCCTCACATTCCTATTTTATTTCCTAACCCAAAATGAGATATATTGTCTATCAAGTGAAAAGGGGGCTTTGAGTTAGTATCAACGATGGAAGAAAGGGGTGGTATATATTGAATTGTAGGAGGCTGTGTGAGGCTCTTCTGAAACGATTGATAACTGAAGGTTACTGAAAGCTCAATGATTGATCGGTAGGTGATAGGAATCTCAAAAGTAACGTTTGTACTGTGGAATGTGAGTCCGATATGCACCAAGTAAATGATCCAGAGTGTGTCTAAGCATTAGCAGGTCACGAAATCACATAATGCAGCGCAGGTTGTCCGTGCCAAAGTAAATATGTGCACATGATGTGAAGAATTGAAGGCGACACATATTACATGTTGGTCTTGTCTCCATCGGTATGTAAACAAACGTGCTCGTTCTTTAACACTTAGCTACTGTTCAAATTCAAAGATACACTATCAATTTTTCAAAATATAAGGCATATAAACTTAGTGTAAAGTCTAATCTTTTATTGACTGAGTTTATCATAAAATATGAGAATCTATAATATCAATAGATTCACCATAAAGTATTCTATATATTTGGGTCTAACTTGAACTTTTTTTACTTTTGAGTAAATTTATACTATCTGATCTATGTGTGGGAGTTTTAGCTAACCCCTTTTATGGGCATTAGGTAGGTCTTTGCTTGTTTGTTGCTTTGACCCTTCTGGTGGTGGTGGTGGCGGTGTTCAGTAATGGATCCTCCATCTTCTTCTGTGGCCTCGACGGTACGTGTGTCAGGTGATACAATGACGGAATCGGGTGTACAAATAGGTCTTTGATCTATGTCACTTTGGACCTTCCGGTGGAAGTGGCGGTGGTGCTTAATAGTGTCCTCCCGCTTGGGCGGTGTGTGCGTCGTAGATTCCAACAACGAGATCAGGCAGGGTTAGTTGGATGTGACTTTGTCGGGCCAGTGTGTTGCGTCTGGGAGCACCGATGATAGTCTGGTTAACTTCATTGAGGCGGCCAAGTGTTCACGTATGATTGACTCAAGATCATTTTTTTTCTCCTGGCATTGGATCCTTCGGGATCTATGTCACCCAAATTTCCTAGCAGAGATCTGTTTCTTCCGAGATGTCTGGTTGGATTCTACTTTTGCGTTCTAGCAATGGAATGGAACTCCAGGGGCGGCAACATCCACAAGCCACCACATGTGCAAGATGGAGAGGATGAAAAACTTCTCGGGAACTGAACTGCATTTTCTTTTCTTTTTGGGATTTCTTGTGGTGTTAGTGTTTCTTAATATAGATCTTAGCCTCGTTCACAAAAAAGTTTACACAATGCCTTGTTTTTTAAAAAGAGGTTTTTTAAAATCTGATAATAAACTAGCACGGCCCGCCTCGCAAATGCGTGGGCATCATTTATAGTTGGTTGAAAGTGTTCAAGAAATTAAAATATAATTTCATTGATATCAGAATTCTTGAACCATGAAGGATTGTCTGAATTCTCAAGTCTAGGTATGGCTCCTACCTCATATCGCATCTCCCCTTGTTTCTCCCGCACACTGATGGGTGTTGTGGCATGCGCTATAGAGGGAAGATGGGGAGAATATGACAAGTTAAGAAAATATCCCCCTGATGTAGACACACGCACACATCTGTATTGGTTACGTACTTTGATGGGCTGACAATAATTGGTCCGGATTGATTCAGTTCATCTCATGAGTATTGTCCTGCCGTCCACCTAATCGTGAGCCAGTCCCACTCCATGGCATACTCTCATCTATTGCGATTCCTATCCATTTTTCACCATCGATGCCTCGAAGTATCATGTATGATGTATATCACATCATTATTGCAAACTTTTGCCCGATAGCCTCACAGTCCTATTTTATTTTCTAACACAAAATAAGATATCTTGTCTATCAAGTGAAAAGGGGGGCTTTGAGTTAGTATCAACGATGGAAGAAAGAGGTGGTATACATTCAAATGTAGGAGGCTGTGTGAGGCTCTTCTGAAAAGATTGATATATAACTGAAGGTTACTGAAAGCTCACTGATTAATTGGTAGGTGATAGGAATCTCAAAAGTAACATTTGTACACGGATAACGAGGATCTACCTCGTTATGATGTCGAGGCAGAACCGAGGGCCGGTAGGACCTAGTGGGTGATAGACTTGAGGCAACTGAATTTAAGTGCTCCGGAAGGAGGATTGGATTTGGAATGTGAGTCCGATATGCACCAAGTAAATGATCCAAGAGTGTGTCTAAGGATTAGCAGGTGACAAAATCACATAATGCAGCGCAGGTTGTCCGTGCAAAATTGAATATGTGCATATGATGTGAAGAATTTCAGGCGACACATAATAACATGCTGGTCTCGTCTCCATCGTTATGTTAACAAACGTGCTCTAGTTCTTTAACACTAGCTACTGTTCAAAATCAAAGATATACTATCAATTTTCAAAATATAAGGCATATAAACTTAGTGTAAAGTCTAATCTTTTATTGAATAAGTTTACCATAAAAATATGACAATCTATAATATAAATAAATTCACCATAAAGTATTCTATATATTTGGGTCTAACTTGAAAAACTTTTACTCTTGAGTAAATTAATACTCTCTGATCTACGTGTGGGAGTTTTAGCTAACCCATTTTTGGGCATTAGGTAGGTCTTTGCTTGTTTGTTGCTTTGACCTGTCTCGCGGTGGTTGTGGCGGTGTTCAATAATGGATCCTCCATCTTCTTCTGTGGCCTCGACGGTATGTGTGTCACCTGATACATCGACGGAATCGGTTGTACAAATAGGTTTTTGATGCCTGTCACTTTGGCCCTTCCGGTGGAAGTGGCGGTGGTGCTTAATAGTGTCCTCCCACCCAACAACGTGATTGGGCAGGGTGAGTTTGATGTGAATTTGTTGGGCCGGTGTGTTGCGTCTGGGAGCATCAATAACAGTCTGGTTACTTCACGTGTGATTGACTCAACATCATATTTTTCTCCTGGCAATGGATCCTTTGGGACCTATGTCACCCACATTTCCTAGCAGAGATTTGTGTCTTCCAAGATGTCTGGTTTTTTCTTTGAAATGGGAGAATAACCCCAGCCTCTGCATCACGGAGATGCATACGACTTTCATTTATTTCATTACTTCCGAGTGCAACAAGTACTTATTACAACGCCACCATATTCTCAAAATAAATAGCAACACAAAGAAAACACTACCGGAAAGATCACCTATCATCTCAGATAGTGATTCTATGCGCAAGTCTCCAACCGCACTGGCTGTATATATCTCGTGCTACTATCTCCGGTCAGTTGCACTCAGTATCCATGTCATGCCAATCCTCCACTAGTTGGACATAGGACCACATACGGATCCAATGGATAGCCAAAGGAATAACGACCAAAAAAGTTGGTGGTCTTGGTTTGTTAAATATAAAATGGTTTCGTACATTCCACATTGCCCAAATAATGGCATAAACTCCGACTCTTATTTGCAAAAATTCTTTCTTGGGAATACTCTGTAACCAATTACCAAATTAATTTGTTATATTTTTTGGTGGTGCAAGATTAAAAGTCATATGGATAAGGTGCCATGCCTTTGCTGCCTGAGCTCCATGTTGGTTCTGTTGTTGAGGGGGCACTATGCCTCCATGGAGATTTCCTCCTCGTTCTAGACCTTGCCTGATGTTGCTGCATGCGACATCTTCTATCCTCAGGACTGATGCCATCGCTGAGGTTGTGGGTCTAATCTCCAGATGATATAATTAGGTGGATGGAGAAGTTTCTTAGAAGAAAGAAAAAGAAGAGGTCATCGCACGGAAATTTTCAGCTGCTTGATAGACCTAATTGGGGTTGTTCTGTCTGTTTAGTGGTGATCCAGGGCGTCGATCAGTTCTTAATTCTGTAGGTTGTGGAAGTTTGTTGTGTCTAGTTTCTTGCGTCGGGCTTTTTTGCTCATGGTTGTTTGTATTGGTTTTTGTCTAGTTTTCCAATAATTAACTGGACAATCTTCTCTTCTTAATTAATAGATTGACAATGTTTTTTTGCCTCCGTTTAAAAAAAGGTGTCCAGACACACATATTTACATTTACATGTGGGTCTCGTGTGATGTTACTTCGTTCAATCAAATCCTGCAAGACAGGTGGCAGACAATAAGGTCTTTCTTTCTTAACAGTTGAGATTCTCACTCGGTGGATTCAGGTTTCACCTGCCTTGGATCAAGCCAGAAGCGGAGTGCATCTTTTTCCCGATGACTCGGAAGACCATAGCAGCGATCGTGCGAACTCCGAGATTCCGGCTACAGGATTTCGTCATGTTCCGTGAGCCCTTTTCCGTACGCCGGATAGTCTCATTTATTCCAGTAAACGTAGGAAAACTCTAGGCATGTAAATCATTGTGTGGCGTAACGTGCATGCCAACTGAATCAGGAATGGGATATAAGTGTAACCATGCCGATCACAAAGGCAACGACAACGAATTGAGGTGGCAATATTTGAGCTCTTGCCAAGGAAGAATGATGGGATAATATATATATCGAGCCATGCATGGGACTGAGGAGCAAGAGAGACAACTGAGAATCATATCTAATTAATGACTGGATCAGAGTTTTGGTGGATATATATTTCATACCTACTAGTATGTCCTTTAAGCTAGTTTCCCAAAAATACAAACACACACAAAAGCATACGTTATCAAGCATTGAAGTTAACTTTTAAAGCAGTCAAAAGCATTCACCTTGCAAAAAAATATTGTGCTTCTCCCTCACTTTGTTTACCCCTTAACCCCCTATTGGTTTAGACTTGCAGTGCTTTACAAGTTGTCGTCATGGTGATACAACATATGCTACGGATAGGTTTAAGTTGGAGCCAAACTATACGCTAGAGGATTCGGAGAGGGGAACACACTGAGAAGCACGACAGAAAGGAACACGACAGCTACCTAGGTTCGAGACTCTCGTAAGGAGATAAAACCCCTACTCGTGCTCTACTCTGTACATATGGATCGATGGGTAGTACAACAATGGAGATTTCCAAGCTCTCTGCTAAAGGTGGAAGATGAACTATGAACTGAAAAGCTATCAAGTGACCTACCCTTTGCTAGGATGCCCTGGGTCACCTTATATAGTGGTGCCCAGGGTTACAACGGTCAAGTATCGATACATGACACCTGCTACAGACAACTGAACGGCTCCTGCTCCTCTGACTTTCCCCTGATTTCCCTCGATGGGACAAGTCATCCCTATACTTCCTGTACTTGTTTGATCGTGACCTCACCACTGTAGGGCCTGGTGTGCTCCAGCTGCTATGTCCGATCAATGACTGCCTCTCGATGGTGGAGGTGGGTTCCTCCCGCTTGGCTGCGAGGTTGCTGTTCCTAGCCCCAACGATGTCGTGTGCCTCCGCTGTTCAGGCCGTAGGCTAGTGTCACGAAGCGACTGATGATGGCGACTACAAGATCGTGGTGGCGCACGCTGGTGAGAGATGAAGCTAGGTGGTGATGCTCCGTTATGCCAGGGTTTTTGTGTGACGGGGTCGGGAGAAATACATGTCAGCTTGTCTGGCTCTGATGCGGTGTCGCCTTGGAGTGACACCATTCCTTCCTGGAGGGCGTTGTGGGAATCCCCTGTCCACTATACTCTACGTACCAGGGGAAACCCTAGGACCGATCGGATCCAGGCAGTGCCATGTTGACGATGTTTTCCTTTTTGAAGGTGTTGCTAGGTACGGGGCGTTTCAGAGTACTTGGAGCGTGATGGGCAATAGATGGAGGGCACAGCGGTTGCGGGTCACCAGGGGCGAAGCTGGAGGAAAATGTCATTGGGTTCAGCTCTATTAGCTAGGTTATGATCTTCCACTAATGAGCCAAGTGAATGACTAGATTAGTAAGGGATTGATGAAATTTGTTGGGTTCATCTGAACCCAACCCTTGTATACCAGCTCCGCCATTGGGTCATCATCGTTTCGTCACTTCGCCATTGTTGTCATTTCTTTTCTTTTTAGGCATGTTTTTATTGTTGTTCTAGTATTTTTTTTAGTTTTAAACTATTATATCGATATTATTGCTATATTTAAATAGCGGGGCGAAATCCTGTTTGGAGGAGGAAATTTTAAGAAGATCCCGACTGCAAGCCGCTGGATACCGTTCGAGTGATCTCGAAAACGAAATACGGGGAGAAATCAGGAATTCCCCGTCAACGATCGGAAAGAACGACCGTATCCTTTTTTCCGCCACTCCTCTTCACTCGCTCCTTCTTCCTCGTCCCGTCGCCAACTCTGTTCCATCCACCGCGTCTCATCCGATATCTCATGGCGGCGCCCGCTCTCCTCTCCGCGCCGTCCCCTCCCTCACCAATGGACGAGGACGGCGTCAGCACCCATGTCCGACCAATCCCAACCCCGCCCCCGCCGGAGCGCGGTTTCCTGCGTGGGCGCCCGCCCATCAGGGTCACATCGGAATTCGACAGCGAGCGCCAGCTCTTTTCCCACCGCCTCTCCTGCCGCGTCCTTGACGGCCTCGCCAAGTTCCGGCTCCGTGTCCAGCATGGGGCCGCGGGAGGGGGCCTGCCTCCCGAGGTCGCGCTCATGGCGCGGAACTTCTCCGTCGTCGTCGACACCGCCTCCCGCGGTGTCGTGCTGCGAGGCTCAGCCGATTTGTCCGGCTCGATGCGCCTTCGCGCGTTCCACAACACCAAGGTGCGACCGCTGATTTCCCGCCGCTTTTCTCTTTGATTCTTCTGTGTGATGACGTTGTGTACTGTGATTGCTCAACGGTATCTCCTCTCCTGCATCCGAGAATACGGAAGCGCAGTACGACAGATAGAATTTGTGTAGTTCCAAAGAGTCGAACTTGGAAACTTTAGAGGCATAAAATTGGGAATGATAAATGAACAGGGATTGTGGAAATGGAAATGGGGGTGTATTTACTTTGGACAGGTGAGCGAACAGGAATGGAGGCTCCCTTGCAAAAAGAAGAAGATAAAAGTTACCTCATAAAAAGTGGCATTTTAGCTATGGAGCATTTGAGCGGATGCCTTTTTATGTTTTCTTTCATCTGTGTCAGTCTTATGCATGCATAAATCGAATAATCGAAACTCTTTTCTTAATGGCTGCACATCATGTGGGGGTTTCATGAGCATGGTCCATGAAGCTGCTATTGATCATATGAGAGCACTAGTGAAGTTGTTGGTGCAAGAGAATCAATTCGAGTTGGATTGGTTGGGCTTGTGCAAATCAACGAGAACATAACACAACTAAAAATAGTTCAGATGGAGAGCTCTTGAGGTGGGTTGGCAAAATGATAGAATGCTGGCTAGAAAATCTTCTGAAGAGTTCCATTTGTTGACTATTCATGTTCTGCTTCATACTATGTGTTGGTGCAGAACATACAGCTCAAGAGAGAATAATCCTTTTAGAATGCTAGTATTGTTGTATGTTATCTCATATGCTGGAGGAGTTTCAATTAAGTTGATTGTTGAATTTGTCCAGGCTGGTCCATATACCTGACTTCTATACAAATCAATTTGGAAGGTATAGTGTTGTGAGTCAATAGTAGGTCAACATGAGGTAACAGACAACACTACAAGCTAGTCTCACATTACCTCATCCTAAGAAGTGATGTGCTCATTGCCTAGGGTTTATAAAATGGAGTAGTTTCTTGAAAAGAAACACTAATCACGTAAATTTTCATGTGAATGGAACACATTTTTTTTGCAAACACGGATACACCTATTATAACGTGTTTCAATTAGACCCGCAAAAAATATGTTTCAATTAGGTGGCATCTCGTTGTTTGTTGCTCTCGTAATACCTAAATGTTATATACTTTCTGCTGGAAAGAGTTTTTTAGTTAAGACATCAATGATCTGCGTAATTCCAATTCTGAAGTTGCTAGTGATGCTCATTTTTGTATTTGCTGGCAGTGTGCGGTTTTCTGAGACTGCCTTGTATTTCAGAATTACCAGAATGGAGAGCAATCTTATGTTCATATCGGCTGTTCGACAAACTGTTTGTCTATGTCTTGTGACTATGAGTACAACAATTCCATTGTTTCTTGCATTCATGTGGATAAGTACTTTCAGTTGAAGTGCTACAGTAGAAAGGTGTGTCCTCTGTACATAGAGAAGTTGCTCCATTCATCTCCCTCATATTTTCCTGTAATGTAGTTTCTGAGAAGCGTCTTATGAAGCTATAATATAGTTTCTGTGTCTAATTTTAGCTCCAAACTTCAAAACCGTGAAGTCATGAACTTGCCATTCCTCAAGGGTAAAAACTAGTGCAGATCATATCCCAATGGTGGTTATGCCATGTTGGCCGCCACATTATCTACTTCACTATTTTGGCATACCAGTTGAAATAGCTGCCTGCTAAAAGCACTGGTGAAAGAGAGAAATTAGAAAGAAGATGGAGAGAAAGAGAGAAATTAGAAAGAAGATGGAGAGAAAGAGAGGGCTTATCGGCAGGTCTCTCTAGTTCATATTCCAGTCAGGAATTCAGGGTACTATGTTACCTGAAACAGGGATGGTTTAGGTGGGAGGTGTATTTGCATCTCTTTGACATCTGGGAGGAATTAATTATTTTGTCGTCGCGGTGACAATTAACCAGGACCAAAAGTGCACTTATCAATTTAAGCTCCATTCCTAAATTTTATAGGTTCACTTTGTGTCTTCATCTTATATAAATGTGTATGATTCTCTTCTACACAAAATCACAAACTATTGATATTGTTTGCACAATATTTGACTATATGTAACTAAAAATAGATTTCGTGTTATATATAACCATGAAAAATTAGCTGGTGTTGGGCATGTGCTCTGAAGGAAAATTCTATTTTCTGGAACTTTGCAGCCTGTCCATTTATGTAAGACGTCTAATATATTGATTGTATTTGCATGTTTATTATATCTTTGTAGTTACTCAGTGATAAGCTGATCAAGGTCTTAAATTCCACGATTATGCATGACATCCATGAAGCTCCTTTATAATCTTTCAACACTTGCACTTTGCAATATTCAGTGTCCACTCAGAAAGGACTTTCTTCTTTTCTCTAAGACCTGAGCTGTCTTTAATTCACATGGATGAATGAGATATGACAAATATAACTTATGAACAGCTCTATTTGTTCTGCAGTATGTATAGGTGAGACCCGAAAAGGTTCTCTGATCATGAAATGATCCTAAAAAGCCTTCATTTTTGTCTTAAAAAATATTTACCTTTATTGGCAGAACGATCCAGCAATTTAAGTTCCTTTGCCACAAAGAATGCGTACTAATGAAAATCATGCATTTAACCTTTTATCTGAATTATGCTAGAGAATCCCCATCAGGTGTGGACTCCTATTTAAATATTTTCTGCACCTCCTAGTATTTATATCAATTAGGACCTTTCCCTACTTTCTGCACAAAAGGTATTATCCCAAATTGTTCAAAGTATTTGCCTGGAAAGCACAATAATTGTTGTAGTTTTGTCATGTGCTGTGAAAACCAAAGAAATGCTGTGTTTCTTCTGTGAGCAATAGGTCGTCTGTTCATTGGATTTCTCTGCACAATGAGAACAACATGCATCTGATTCGTGACTTGGCCATGATTAATAAACATACCATCCATCTTCCAGCTAAAATATTCCTATGTTTTTTCTGCATTTCTCAGATGGTGGCAGTAACCATTCAAAATTGATTACATGGTTCCTACCATTGTATATCATCAGCAAATATTCTACAATGTAACAACATGCACTTTGTAGTTTTATACTTGATTCGGCCCTTTCACTTATATGTGAGCTAAATAAAAATAGGAGTAATGATTAACACATGGCCAATAGAATGTTTATTCTTATTTTTGTTAGTTCTTAAAAATCTAATGGAATGCTTAATCAATGGTAGAAAGTAACACACCAGTCTTTATCTTCTGCTGTTCTACCGTGTGTAGCATGTATTGTGCTACAAATATCCATATAGATTTTTAGGAAAAATATCCATGTAGTTACATGTTACACAATTGTACAAGATAGGTGATAACATTTGTTTTTTTCAGGAGGGACTAGGAGAACTGGCAGTAACTACGAATCTGGGAGATTCACCATGCAAGATTGAATT
Organism: Dactylis glomerata; assembly: GCA_007115705.1. Classification (NCBI taxonomy): domain Eukaryota; kingdom Viridiplantae; phylum Streptophyta; class Magnoliopsida; order Poales; family Poaceae; genus Dactylis; species Dactylis glomerata. The sequence goes on along the minus strand of QXEO01000326.1, from coordinate 470,742 downwards.
GTCATCTCTGGTTCCTCCTGATGGATTGGTCAGTATTTTGTACTTCACAAGAATAGTAGTTGAATAAAAGATCTTGTTATTTTTAAACTGAAGACGGCTGCAATCACAAAAAATCTTCCGATGCATGTTATCCTTCTTTCTTTCCTTCTTGTTTTGAGAACCTTCTCAGAACGAGAAGTCCTTTGTACTAATGACCATATGAGCAACACAACCTTTTTTAAGCTTGAGGATTATTACTTAGATAAAACTTAATAAAAGATGTCTCTTCTTGTCATTCCTTTCTTGTGTTGACAATTTTCTCAGAACATGTCAAGTCCTTGTGGTACTAATGACCATATGAACAACACAACCTTCTTCATTGGAATTGAGTTCATTACTTAGATAACTTGATGATAGGATATCTTTTCTGTGTAGCCAAGAGCAACCTTTGTATTTCCCAATGGCGAAGTTTCAGTGAAGGAGAAGAAATTGGGTGAGGGTGAGAAATTTTTATCAGTAAATGGTTTAGTGAAGTCTCATGTTCTGAATGGAGTTTGCAGTGCATTGTACAATGATAATGTGATGAATATAAAGTATCGCTATAAGGTAAAACATCTCTAAGCTGGTCTCTTGTAATCTGCATTTTCTCCGTCATGCTGCTCATGTTGGGTCCTTTGTATCTTATTATAGGATGATGAGGTATCATTTATTCCCAGCCTCACTTTACCATCAAATGCACTATCCTTTGCATTTAAGCGCCAATTAACTCCTTCAGAAAAATTCAGGTAAACAAAACATAAATCATGGTCACCTTTGTGTTGAAATTCAATTAACTCTACAGTTCGATGTACGTATCTACACATGGGCTGCTAGAAAGAAAGATCATATCATTAGCCTCCTGGATGAGACTGTTGCCAGAGATGCACTTAGAGCCTTCCTCTACCTTCCACTGCACAGGGAGCTTGGAGCACCCTGTTTATATGTTACGTCTGTTTCCTAACAATACTTATCATCTTCAGTTACCGGTACCATTTTGACACAAACTACTGGAGCGCTGTCTATAAACGAAAGGCCAGTAAGCATGTCAAATGGAAAGCAGGTTATGAGTCTGACGAAAGGCTTGGATGGGCATCTCTTTGGGTAAGGCATTCACTCGGAATTGACATTGATAACTAGGCATTTAGGTCATGATAGGAGTCGATGTATTGCTGTTCTGCTATATATTTGTATTGGGTTAATGGAGATTGCATCATGTAATGCAGATTGGAGACGCAGGTGGCAAGACAAAGGAGGCCCCCCTGAAGTCAAAAATCCAGCTCATGCTGAAAGTCCCCCAGGACGATGTACAGAAATCAACTGTAGTGTTCCGGGTGAAGAAAAGATGGGATTTTTAGTTTGAATATTTATTGTGTAACGTGCACAGAGAAAGTCAAAAAATAATACTCCCTCCTATCCATATTACTTGTCGAGGATTTAGTAGTGGGTCGGAGGGAGTAAGAAATGTGAATGCATGTTCATTTTCAGCGGTAAAACAGAATTAGCAAATAACGTGTCATGTCTATCCTCTTTCTTGCCAGATGAAAGGAAGCATTTTATTTTTACAAAAGGCGGTTTATACAAGTGTAATACTATGAAATTTTGATGGCTGATCTGCAGCATTTTGGTTGCGATTACACATGTTACAAATGCAAGATACTCATGTTGGACGGCAAAACTATGAAAGGCCAAAGGCCCGACAACTATGAAAGCCTTGCAAGATACTCATGTTGGACGGCAAAACTATGAAAGGCCAAAGGCTCAGTGACAAGGGTATAGCTAATAGAGCCCGTTAGTTGAGTATCCCTGAGACCCGTTAAGCTAGGCCCAATTGTAATGATAGTCGAGATACGAGTCCTTACCGTATGTCGATATTGTAATCTGTATCGGACCCTACCCGATCCTCGAGACCTGGCCGCCTATATATAGGGGCCAGGAGGGGACGGTGTAGGCCAGATTGAAAGCAAGTCAGGTTCAACACCCAAGTTTACTTTCGATATACACTTATTTCGACTAACCTTACCTTCGAGTTTATCCGACGCCCTATCTTCCCGATCCTAAGTCCTTCATCTAGGACATTTGTCGAGTTAACCCCTCGTCAATTGGCGCCGACCGTGGGGACTCTGGGCGTTGGAATCATGAATTCGACGGCTTTTTCGCTTTTAGCCAACAGCAGTGCAGAAGTCGACGAAAATCAAGAGATGGAGCTGACAATCGGAAGTTTAAGCATCTTCATCGGGCCATCGGGTTCATCTCGCCTTTCAGATCCGACGAAACAAGATCCGTCGGCAAGTGAGCCCGAAATAATAGCAATGATGGAATATTCTGAAGGCTCTTCCAGCGAGGTAAACTCGCCGGTCAGCTCAGGAGAAGTGCAAAAAGGAAAAATCGTAGAAGACGACGAAGCAATGGAAAATTTTGACGTAGGGGTCCAACTCGAAGATCTCATGATCTGCCTCAACAATATCTCAGACAAGTCAACAGATACATGGAAGACAGGGTTAGAGCTTTCTGAAGATGGTGACTCGATCTTCTTAAGCTTTAATAGTAACATCGGCAAACAATGCCAGATGCTCGCCATTGTAGGAGACAATTCAGAAGAATTCGACGAAAACAACAATCCAGTGCTAAACCCAGCAAATATCGACAGAGGAGCAAATCATCTAACAGAAGGGCAAACAGCAGAATCCCTCACAGCCAGGGAAAAAATTTGACTATGAGTCGACGAATGGAGAATAATAAGAGAAGCTGTAGAACACGGCACGCCAATACCATCAAATTCCAGCAAGGACATGCTGTTGGGGTATCATTATGCCCTAAGGCAGCAGGCAAAACAACTAGCAAAGGAGAAAATAGAGATACAACAAAGAAACGAATCAGCCATTGCAGCTAGCAACGCCGCTCGCAGAGCACGAAGCGACGCGTCACATACTAACGCAAGGAGAAATCGTCGACATGGTTCAAGGTACGAAAACCTCGAGTACTCAGAAAGGCAAAGCATCTCCAAAAACCTCGACTCGTCCTTCCTATCGGTCGACGAGCAGGGGAACATCGTACCAAAAACCCCTGAAGTAGCACTAGTAGCAGCACAAGCATATCTGCTTACAACTCGACCAAGCCCAGGGGATCCTAGGGAACATATGCATAGAGCAGCATTGGACGGACTCAACATGGTGGGCCACAAGCTATCAGCAAAAGGAAAGGAAGCATATCACCACAAGGAAGCGCACAAGCCAAGGTCACCTCGCCGTCACAATAGCCCTCGGCACCAAAGTAGTAATCAACAATCTCGATCGCCATCACCAAGACAACATGGAGGAACCCGAAGATCTCGATCTCCAAACGGAAAGCGCGACTATGAAGACGACGAGAAGGAGATGGGAGCATCGTGCTTTACCCGCAGGGTTCGCACCACACTAGTGCCCAAGGGGTTCAAATTACCTCATGATCAACAAAAGTACGACGAATCACAAGAACCACAATCATGGCTCTCAGACTATCTGCAAGCAGTACAAATATTAGGAGGAACAAAAGAAACAGCAATGCAAAGTTTGCAACTACACCTCACCGGCGCAGCAAGGTCATGGTTGAGCAAACTAGAGAAAGAGACTATTGGAAGCTAGGAAGACCTCACGAAGCAATTCACAAGCAACTTCAGGTCGACATACAAGCGGCCGGCATCAATAGAAGAAGTCAAAGCGTGTGTGCAACAACGCGATGAAACATTATGGGCATACATCCAAAGATGGAGTCTTATCAAAAACTCAGCAGTTGAAGTTTTAGACGAAAGAGCAATAGACGCGTTCATCATCGGATTAAGGCGAAGAGACCTAGTCGAAGAGATGGGCAGAATTAAGCCGAAAACAGTGTCGGACCTCATGGACGTAGCAAACAGATTCACAGACGGAGAAGATGCATGCAACAACAAGCGGACACGATCCCCAGAGGACGATAAAAGAAACATATATGGAAGTCAAAGAAGACGGTCCCGCAATTACGACAACTACAGCTCCCACAGCCAAGTAGCCGCAGGATACAAGGACAACAACTATCAAGGGAGTGATCGCAGAAGCTCGGGACACCGAAGCTACGGAAAAGAAGACTATAAAAATTTTCCCACAAGAGAATCCAGAGAGTATAACCCGTCGCCAGAAGACATGCTAAACGGACATTGTCATATACACTCAGCGTTCGTCGATGGAAAGCGAGTATCCAGACATGCAATGAAAGATTGCACAACATTCTTGAAGCTACAAGAGGCAGCATTAAACAAGCAAACCGAAGCAAGGCGACAAGGATACGAAGGAAGTAACAAACCCCCCCACAAATCAGCAAGGGAACAATGGAGCCCCTCAAGGACAAGACCAGCCAAACCAGGGACATGATGACGACGAAGGGTACGTTCCATCTAAGGGACACATCACAGCAATGATACAACCTGTGCCCAAGTCGAACAAAGAGGAAAAGAGTATTACTCGACAAGTCACTTCACCTCCAGCTACAACAGAATATCTACACTGGTCAGAACAACCAATCGAGTTCAACAGGGAGGATCACCCTATAACAGTACCTCGGCCAGGAAACATGCCCTTGGTACTCAAAGCCCAAATCAGCGCATACGATGTCGACAGAATATTCATGGACGCAGGAAGCAGAATTAATTTGATATACGCGAAAACGCTCAGAGCAATGCATATATCACTAGAGTTCTTGAAGCCAACAGACTGTTCCTTCCATGGAATCGTACCAGGAAGTGCCAATTATCCATTAGGGCGGATAGCACTCAACGTTTTCTTCGGCAACAGACAAAACTATAGAAGAGAAAACCTAGACTTCGAGGTCATGGACTGGCCATCTCAGTATCATGCGATCCTCGGGCGACCCGCGTTTTCGCGATTCATGGCAGTGCCTCACTATACGTATCTAGTACTCGAAATGCCAGGACCAAAGGGAATAATCACAGTCAAGGGAAGCTTCGAAGTCTCAGATCTCTGCGACAAGGAGTTCCACAAGATGGCGCAAAACTTTGGCATGATAGCCAACTATGCAGAGAAGGTGAAAAGCACGACTACGGAAGGCGTCAAGCTACTCGAAGGACGCGCCGCGGAGCCAGAGATGAAGAAACCTCGAGTAGAAGCATCAGGAGAAGACAAAGTTACAGAAGAACAAGAGAAGGCCACGACGGCATAAGCATCAAGAACAGCAAAGTAGAGTAGAAGAATAAGGCTGTAAAATCCACGAGTTATACCAGGGGCAATGCCCTCTAGATCCAGAACACAGGTCATAGGCCGGATCTCTTGGGTCACCCCATGTATCTTACATTACAAGTATAATAAAGACAAAACGTTCCTCATATTCGAGTTTACGAGTCTTTCAAAGGGGAAATGCGGCAAATGCACGAATCATACAAAAAACGCTCTGAGAACAAATTTCAGACATACAGTCGCAAAATAAGAAACTCTCGCGTTCCACATATACACAAGTATTACAATAGTGGGTTGTCAGAATCATCTACACCTAAAGGATCTAAATAGTGATACTCACGGAAAAACGCGGCATCCGCTTGCAGCAGCCTAGCTATAAGCCTTCGAGCAGGCTGTAGGGTATTCTCCATATGCACTCGCAGACTAGCTCCACCTGGAGCCAAACTCAGAGACATAGAGCTATAATTAAGTCTTGGGTGCCACTTACGTACCCACCCAAGAGCAAAATTGGCACCTGCCACTAAGTTCAGTTCGATCAATCGATGAATGCGCTGACTGGATCTAAAAGTATCGAGAAGCAGTGGAAAAATTGCAGGCAGAGGATTGCGGGGAAGCATAACAGAATGCATAGTTGTGAGAGCCCTTCGGCAACCATCAACTGACTCGCCAATATGCTGGGCGCGGTCCTGAAGCAGTACAATAGCACTCCGACGTCGAGGATCAGACCACAAAGTCTCAATACCTGCTGACATTTTTTCTAGAGCCGCATTTCACTCGGTAACCCGACGATCTTCAGCAGCGAAATCCAAACAAGTGCCTATGATGGCAAAGGGTATCACAAAAACAGCAGTGGAGCAAAAAGGAAAAAGATAAGTCGAAAGGGAACTTACATCGCAACATCTCGCAGGCAGACTCGATAATGCCAAGGATAAAAGAGTTGCATTCCTCATGATGCACAATCTTCGCCGTCAAGCTAGACACCCTATCATCAAGAATAGATATCTGCTTTGTCAAACCACAAGCTTTGCTAGCTTTGCCCACAGCCATCTGTGCTTGGCGTTTGGCCAAAGTCAAGCGAGCCTCTAGATCAGAAATCCTTGAAGAATATTCCGCGCATTGACAGCAGCGGCGAGGAGGCGACGAAACCTTAGAGCCGAACTCGCGAGCAGAAGAAGGAGCATGATCGCGATTCAAAGGATCATTGATGTGCATAGACTGGAAGTCAAGAGAAAGGAAAGGGGAAACATTTCGGAAACCAGCACAACATATTATAGAAAAGAAGCATATATTTACATAGATGCAAACCCTTTGACTAAGGTTCTCGGGTTGCATGCGACTACAGGTTTTTACATCAAAAGCTGAAATTGAAATCTACAGAAAAGCCGAGTCTACGCCACCTCAGCATTTTGCTCCGCGGCAAAAGAGGGCATGGCAAATTCATCGCCAATAGTTGAAGGAGGCACGGGTTTTTCCATCGCTGGAGTTGGTGCGGTAGATGTCGCGGAGGCCGCCGAAGGAGAAATAATTGACACCAGGGCGGGCGCTAACTTCTTCGCCTTCTCGAAGAAAGCCTTTAGCTTAGAGCGGGTGCGGCCATGAGGAGAGCTAACCTTCTCCCAGTCGAAATCTCCGCCATGGGCATATGAAAGTGCGATAGCACCCTCAGCACCTCGCTTCAGAGAAAGCCCCTTCAGCTGGAGGATGGGGTCTTCGGTAGTGTCGAAGGCCTTTGCAAGCTTCTTCACATCATCTTTTGGGACATCCGCCTTCTGCTTCGGCCACAACCCGACGAACATCCGCGTCAGCACACGGCTCACCAACTCGAAGATTTCCTGGATAGATATCCAGTTTGCTTCGAGCAAATTCACCGCAGTCATCAGAGGATCATCGCCGGGCTGCAAAGTCGACAATGATACCCCGGTGAATCCTGTATAACAAAAGGGACAGGAAAAGCAGGAAAGGAAAGTTTTAGCAAAGTACAAGAAAGCAAACAGCAGTCGAAGAAGGGGAAAGGCAAAGTGTGTACCCTCAGCAGCAGTAGACATCGTCTGAAGTCGCTCAGCCACGGCTTGCTCTCGCAGACGATGTTCTTTCTCAGCATCAGCCAAGGATTTCTCCGCTTTCTTCGCCTTAGCCAGTGCTGATTTTTGCGACTTATCAGCAGCTGCTTTGGCAGCTGTCGCAGCGTCATAGGCTTTTCGCGAAGTGCTAAGTTCGGCTTCCAGCGACGCAATGCGGGCATTGGCCGCTGCTAGAGCACCTACATTCCAGCAGAAAAAGGAAAGAAGTCAAATAAAACAGCAAAAAGGAATCAAAGAAGACAAGCAAAGACAAGTCAACCGAATTTACCTTCGGAAGCTTTCGCTACCTTTAGGTACTCAGCACATTTTGTGCCCAAGGCGATGAATTTCTTCATCAAAGCCTAGAAAAAGAGGCACGAGTAAGCATACAGACTATACAAAGAAAGTAAGTCAAGGGTATCTACTAACATCATCAAAAGAGGCAGCGGATCCATGAGCTTCAAGAGCAACGTCCGTTTCCTAGGATTTTTTTGAGCGCTTGAGGCTTCGGGTCATAGGAATCTTCTTGACTGAAGCCCTGGTGACCCTCGGCGCAGTCTCTTGGGCAGAAGGCTCATCGACAACCACAGGTGAAGTCGAAGGAGCAGCCGCAGTATCTTTTAGGCGGCTCCTCGTCATCACTACAAGAAGAAACAAGTTATGTACAACACGAAAGAAAGAAGGCGAGTATGATGCAATCGCAGAACTCAAAGAAAACTTATGATGCCATGAGGTCAAAGAACTCGACATCCTCTTCGAGAACAGGGGCTTCGTCAGCCGCAGTTCTCTGTGCAGAGGTACTCGAAGAAGCAAACTCATCGACGTGCTTCTTCTTCTTGTCTATACCAGTGTCTTTGGAAAGCGCAGGAGGAGGCGATGTCGTTGAGCTGGTATCTTCTTCTGATTCTTCGGCTTCATCTCCGTCCTGATTCTCTTCAGCCTCGGGGGCTTCAGATACAGTGGAGGCCAGATCAGCCGCAAGAGGCCCTTCTTCGGGAAGAGGAGGAAGTGAAACGAGGAATTGGTGGTCCTGCACACGAACAAGTCAGCAAAGTAACAGACGCAAAAAGAAACACAGCTCGAAACTAATGAATTCGACAATAGGTGTACAAAAGCAAACAAACATATACCTCGGGTAGGGGGTGCACGGAGTCAAAGTAACCAGCAGCCAATTCAGCAACCGCATGGTCCTTGGTGAGCTTGGTGAGGCTCCTGACTCGCTTGTCGACATCTTGCTTCTGTATTAGATCTTCAGAGATGCGAGAAGGATCCTCCAAGCCAGAGTAGTTCCAAAGTTTGGTAAGGCGATGCTGCAGGGGTTGAACTCGACGTTGCACAAAGAACGCCATGAGCTGAATACCCGACAATGCGCCTCCTTTACCTCCTTTTAGAGCTTGAATGCAAGTCAGCAGGGGAGCAATCTGTTCCATTTTAGCATCTGAGGGAGGCGAATCCCACGATGCCAATTTCTTCAGCTCCTTGGAGGCATCGAAGGGGGCTAGACCAAATTCGTCTTCAGGGGAGGCCTTGCGGTCTTTGATGTAGAACCATTTTGTCCTCCACCCTTGGATAGATGCAGCCATGTAAAATTCGAGATATTGTGCCTCAGGGCGCACAGAGACAACGGCTCCGTCCAGTTCGGGTTTTCTGGACAAAGCAACGTTGGGGCGGAGCCGGAAGATTGACCTCCAAAGAAGAAAATGGGGCTCAATGCCCAGGAATGACTCGCAAAGAGTCACAAAGCAAGCGATATGGAGAATGGAGTTAGGTGTGAGCTGGTGAAGTTGCACACCATAAACAAAGAGAAGCCCACGAAGAAACTCGTGGGCAGGAAGAGAAAGGCCGCGGAAGAGGAAGGCAAGGAACATTACCCGATAACCGCTCGGGGGCTCCGGGATCCGCTCGGTGCTGGGGAACTTAATGGAATCACTGCTGGAGATGAGGCCATATGTCCTGATCTTCTCCACCTCCTTCTGCGCGATGGCAGAGCGCACCCAGCTAGTCGCGGAGGTTGTCGTTCCCTTGGCCATGGTGTTCTTGGACGGAAGGTGCTTCACGCGCATCTACTAATCCACGCCTAGGGGCTATGCACGAGAGGAGAAGGGAGCAGAGATAGACAATGGCGGCGGCGGCGGAGAGAAAGAGCTGGTAAACAGTAAAAATCCCCACGATCCCTTTATATACCTTCTCAGTGAAGGAACGTGGGCTGTGACGTGGCGAAAGGAGCGGAAGCGCAGCCCACTAACAGGCAGATAAATACAAAAATTACCGCGCTACCCATGAAACGGTACGCGCTCAGTAAAGATGACGTATAGCTAAATGCGGCCACTGACATCACGAAGAGGTTAGAGATCAATTCAACAGATGCATATAATTGGCGAGTATCAAAAATGGCGACTATCAAATTTGAAGATGATAGACAAGAGCAAACAAGGTTGGCGCCGACAATACAAAAATCAAGTTACAAGATTATACCCGATAACATTCAACTATAGCCTTGGGGGCTATTACCATCGAGAACGCTGAAACACGCACTCGATGAAAGTTATCTCTAAACTATTTCGAGTTGAAGCATGATGATGGCGTATACTATATTTGAGCCTATACTCGAAAAAAAGTTTTGTTCGACTATAGCCTCGGGGGCTACTCCCATCGGGAGCGCTGAGCGCGCACCCGACGATGTTTATTAACAAGCACTAGAGCATGGAAAGTGAAGTAGTATGCGGTGGAACATTGTTACTCCCATCGGGGGCGAGTTTTTTATGGTTGTATAACCCGAATATTTTCAGTCAAAATTCGACTGCGACATGAGATTCTCGAGTTGCGTTATCACAACGAAACTCGAATGCCGTGATTTATCACGAAGGTAAGACCCCGGGATCCGTCCTGTGTGGCCTAGTATACGCACATGGATGCGCTCTGCTGGTATGTATCCGTGTCTACGACACGAAGAAAATCCTGGTGGATGCACTGGGTACCCTGAGAATCACTGGGACTCATTCTTTGTAAGTCCTAAATGCGGCAAAAGAGTGGATTTGACCGGCATCCCGAATTCAAATCCAAGGGGATTGAATTTGAAGTAGGTGACAAGTATCTGTTCCGGCAGTTAACTGACCTCTTAATCCGTCAGAGTTGTCAGGCTTGTACATCAAAACCCCTTGCAAAATATTATCATGAAAATAAGTCGAAAGACCAAGTCGAAGATTTGAAGATATGAAGAAGTCGAAGAGTTGATCAAGTCGAAGATTTAAAGATTAGAGATTCAACCTGAATCTGCAATTCTGGTAGAATCTCAAGGGCTACTGACAAGGGTATAGCTAATAGAGCCCGTTAGTTGAGTACCCCTGAGGCCCGTTAAGCTAGGCCCAATTGTAATGATAGTCGAGATACGAGTCCTTACCGTATGTCGATATTGTAATCTGTATCTGAAAGATCATATCGAGCCCCATGTGTGGTTTTGGTAATTAATGACAATCCCTATGGACTAATGGTTGCATTGAGTTATATGTGTAGGACTTGTCCATAGACAATGCTTGAACCATTTGTTGGAGTCAAGGTTGTAAGAAGAAGATTATGTGTTGACCAAGGTGCTATTCAAGGAGTGATCCAAAGATTGGTCTTAGGGGAGTTGAGCTTATGTCAAGTGTGTCTTGAAGAATAAGATTGAGTGAGCTCTCATGTGTATCCTCAAGACACCATCATTATGGAGAAAGATGAATTGATTCGAGGATTGATCAAGTCAAAGCGCAAGTTCAAGATGAGCAACTAGAAGAGAACATATGCTTGAAGCTTGCCATCTCTATTGTGATCATGGATATGTGAATATATGCTTAAAGAGAGTCTCTTCCATAGTGGAGTATGGGGGAGCAATCCGCAAGACTTCACCAAGCAAGTTCAATCAAGAAAGGTGGTCCAACTTGAGAAGATCAAGATCGTCTTTATCCACCTCAAGTGGAATGCTCAAGGCAAAGGTATGATAGTGTTAGGGTTTCCTTCTTACCGGTCTCATGGTGTTTGTTGTGAGACCGGGTTATAGGATTAGTAGCCGTACTATCAAGAGGGGCTCTCGAGTGAGTAACTTAATTGTATCGTTCGGAGAGAGCTCAAACCTTTGCATACTTGGCATCATCTTTCTTGGTTCTTATTTGGGTTTTATCCATGTGAGGTTTTAGAGCTTGTGGTTATTTCCATGACAAGCTCTAGCTCATCAAAAACGGATTTCGCATGAAACTCTTATTGCGTTTTTGATGTTTAGAGGTTTTACTGGTTTGCCTTCAAAGAGAGGGCAAACCTTTCATCATTTGGTTTTATACTCCCTTGTTGGACTATGATGTTTCTATGGATGAAGTTGTAGAGCTCGTTGTGGTGATTCCAACGAGCCCAAGATCATCGAAAACGGAGTCCGGATGAAAAAGTTATCACCGTTTTCGTATTGCAGTTTCTGCTCGGCGTCACCCAGTAAGGGGGGCGGATATTCCGGCCAGGGGGGGGCGGATTATCCGGCCTGGGAGCGAAAATTTCGTTTCGGAATTTCTGCTAAGGACTTTGCTCGGCGTCACCCAGTATAGGGGGGCGGATAATCCGGCCAGCCGGATATTCCGGCCATATTTTGGCCGGATAATCCGCCCCTCCAAGTCCTGCAACGGCCATATTTCGTGGGGGGTATAAATACCCCTTCTTCCTCCTTGGGCTGTGCACGAATTGGGATTCTCTCTCCTCCATTGTTGACTTTGCAAGCTTGCCCTTCCTCCTCCATTCCTCCCATGATTCTTGGATATTTTTGAGGGAAAAGGGAGAGGAGATCTAGATCTATATTTCTACCAATCCATCTCTCCTCTAAGTGAGGGGAACATAGTCAATCTAGATCTTGGAGTTCTTTGTGGATTTCCTTTGTTCTTCCTCTCATATCTCTCCATAGCATTAGTTGCTTTGGTGAAATTTGGGTGAGAAGGATTTGAGCACCTTGTGTGCTCTTGCCATTGCATAAGTTGCATCGGTTTGAGTTCTCCCCGGAGATTCGAGTAAGTGAAAGTTTGTGAGCTTATTACTCTTGGGTTCTTGGAACCCTAGACGGCTTTGTGGCTTTGTGGTGCCTTTGTGGCTATTCTTGGGAGCCTCCAATTAAGTTGTGGAAGTGTGCCCCAAGCTTTGTGTAAAGGCCCGGTTCCGCCTTGAGGAACCCCTTAGTGGAAGAGTGAGCTAGGCCTTTGTGGCGCAAGCTCACACCGGAGAATAGGGTGAGGCCTTTGTGGCGTTGGTTAGGCCTTTGTGGCGATACCACACCCCTCCAACGAGACGTACTCCCTTTCAAGGGAGGAACTCGGGAATACATCATCGTCTCCGCGTGCCTCGGTTATTTCTATACCCGAGCTCTTTACTTATGCACTTTACATTGTGATAGCCTTCGTGCTTGAAGTCATATATCTTGCTATCACCTTGTTACTTGTATTGCTTAGCATAAGTTGTTGGTGCACATAGGTGAGCCTAGTTTATTTAGGTTTTTTGTGCTTGACAAAATAAACGCTAGTTTAATTCCGCTTTTGTTCAAGCCATTCATAAAATTTGATATCGCCTATTCACCCCCCCCCTCTAGGCGACATCTGTGTCCTTTCAATTGGTATCAGAGCCCGGTCTCTCATTTTAGGCTTCACCGCCTTGAGAGCAAAGATGTCGGCTAGGGGATTAGTGCACAATAACACTTTTATATTTGATGGCACAAATTATGATACTTGGAAAATTCACATGCTTAATTATTTTCGGGTCATGGACCCATCTATGGAGCGAATTGTAGATGCGGGTTTTTCTCCTCCAAAGGATACTCAAAATCTATCTTTAGAGGATGAGAAAAACTTGTATATCAATGCTCAAGCTACTCATGTGATTGTTAATGCTTTGAGCGATGTAGTTACCTTCTCCATCACGCCTTTTCGGAGCGCTCATGAGATATGGACAAAGCTTCAAGAAAAATATTGTGTGTCCAAGATTATTGGGGATGATTGTATTCCTTCCACTTCCGGCCGCAATGAACTTTCATCCACTTTACCAAAGTGTGTCAAGACACAAGGTAATGATATGGTGAGTGGTGATGAAACTTGCAATGGTGATAGTATGCTTACTTTTGATGATCCTTCATCTCTATCTCATTGCAATGCTTCATCTTTGGACTTAAACACTTGTAGCCCCATAAATATTTTACATGCTTGTGTTGATAGTCCTTGCATATCATGTTTATGTTTCTTGAATAAATCTCATGATGATATGCTTGCTTTGTCTTGTTGCCATGATACAAATGCTTCTATTTCCTCTAGTATTTGTGATGCTAACCATATAGAGGAAACCGAAGAGTCTTTGGGCCAAGACAAGGTCTTGAATGGAGCTTCAAGTATTTCTTCATCTTCCTCTTCTCACGGTTCCCACATATGCCTTATGGCTAGGTCTTCAAATCATAATGATGTTGAGGACAATGGTGAGGATGAGGAAAATGAAGAAGACTATATTGAGTATTTAAACAAGAAGGGTAAGGTGGTCTTTGATGCTTTGCATAACCATAAAAATGTTTTGCCCAACTTCTTTGAAATCATGAGTTGTGCTATTGAGAGCACAAAACTCATTGAGATGAAGGAAGAACAAATTGATAAAATGTTTTCTCTTGAGCGTGAGTATGCCAATGATATCCATGATTTAAAATATGCTCTAGAGGAAGAGCAAGAGCTTCGGGTTTCTCTTGAGGAGAAGCTTGAATCCATTGAGGAGTCATGTAATGAAATTATTTCTAAACTCACTAAAGAACGTGACCTCGCTCTTGCTAAGTTGTCTTCTCCTATTTCTCATGATAATGATGCTTGTGCTACTAACTCTATTTCTTATGAAGCATCTATTGTGAAGGAGAATGTTGAGCTAAGGGCTCAACTTGAGTTGCTAACTAGAAAGTATGGGAAATTGGAAGAAAGTCATGAAAAGCTATCTAGCTCTAATGAGGATCTTTTAGTGTCCCATGCTCGCCTAATGTTAGCTCATGAGGCTATATCTACAAAGGTAACATCTTGTGAGCCTCATGTGGACGCTAGCACTATTTCTCAAAATGCTATATTGACATGTGCTAGTCCTAGTAATTCATCCACTTATACTATTGCTACATCTAGTGATGAATTACCCTCCTTGCCTTGTTGCTCTAACAATGTAGCCTCTACTTCCACTAGTACTTGTGTTGTCACTAACCATGTAGAGGAAATCAAAGAGCTCAAGGCCCAAGTTACTTCATTGAAGAAAGACTTGGAAAAACGTCATGAAGGGAAGTCCACACTCAACAAGATCTTGAGTGTGCAACAATCCCCCAATGACAAGAGTGGACTTGGATTTATCTCTAACAACAAGAAGAAGTCCAAAATATACAAGAAGAAGAAGGGCCAAGAACAAGTCAAGAATTTGGCCAAGATTGTTTGCTTCAAGTGCAAAATTGAAGGGCACCATGTTAGATCTTGCCCTTTGAAGAAAAAGGCACTTAGTGAGAAGCAACAAGGGAAGCGGCCTCAAGTTCAAGCCCTTGCTCAACCTCAAGTTGAAGAAAGGTCACTTCCCAAGAAAAATCCAACTAATGCTCCCCTTGTGGAGAAATCAAGTGAGAAGAAGGTGAAGAAGAGAACTTGCTACATATGCCATGAGAAGGGTCACCTATCTTCTTCATGCACTAGTGGTAACTCATCCAACCCTATCATAATTGAAGATGTTTATTCACTTTGCAAGGATAAGGTTGGCAATGTGTTTGCCAAATTTGTTGGCGCTCAAAGTGGTGTCAAGAAAAGAACCATTTGGGTTGCCAAACCTATTGTTTCTAACTTCTTAGGACCCAACTTGGTTGGGGACCAACAAGCCATTACTTGAACAATAGGTGTTGTTGGAGGGCATTGAAGACTTGGCTATATCATGAAGAATTAAGGGATCTTCATCAATTATATTTTCTCAAGTCAAGTCATTTGGATTATCTTATTTCTATCATATATCCAATGTTCCTCCTTGCGGTAACATGTATTCAACTTATCTACCTTGAAAGTTACTCGCCCCTTTGCATGTGTTGGGTTTTGTATCTTGCATGTGTGTGTATATGTTGTGCTTCCTACTTGCTTCATTTTGAGTAATCAAGTATGTGCATGTTGGTTTGCACACCATGTATGGTTGTTCTTGTTGAGCCTTTTGCATCTCGTTTTATCTTACTTGGCTCTTGTGAGAGATTATTGGACCATCCCATTTTGGGGGAGTGATATGCTTTGCACTTCACAATCCTAAAAATGTGTGTACATGAGGAATACCACTTAGTGTTGATATTTGAAGATTATCTAGTTTCTATGTGGTATGTCATTCTCATGAGAAATTCAAATTCTATAATGTCCATTAATCATCTTGTTGGGTTTATTTGCCTCTTATGAAAAATAAATGTTTTATCACATTATGGGGGAGTAATATGCTTTGTGCATACTACAAACCAATATAATGTGTATATTTGAGGTTGTGTCACATAGTGTTGATATTGTAAATTATCTTGCTTCTATGTGGCATGTTTTCTCAAACAAATTCCAATTTGCCAAATTGTTTTATTGCTCTTGTTTTGGATCTTGTTTGTGAGATACTTTCTTGATAGGGTTTTCCTAAAATGTGGAATGCTACATCAAAGTTGGAAAACCATTTGCTTCATGTTATCTTAATCATTGCTTTGCGTGATTGTTTAACTATTTGAGTCTATCAAGAATATCTTCTTGAGCATGGTGATTAATTCCTATCCTTTTCCGTATGCTTTTTTTTGTTGTGAAGATGATCTTGGATTTATATGTAAACTACCACCGGGAAATAAATCCAAATACCTCTTGTTCTTGGACAATTGGTACTATATCATGTGGCACATGTATATTGATCATCTTTACATTGGCTATTGCTTTTAATTGCCTTATCTCTAGCCAAAAATGTATTTGTTTTAGCTCCCATTGTCTTCCGTGACTTTTGTTATTCCATTTGATTTCGTTGGACTTGTCTTGTGTTATTTCTATGTAGGTAGATGTGATGATCCCACTTGTGTGCATTTTGTATTCAAATGCAAAATCATAAATAATGCACTAATCTTGGGGAGCTCTCCTATATTTGTTATAACACACTCTTTGTGCTTATTTCATTTGGTATTGGTTTTTTGTTGGAAGACAAATCTTTTCTTTTTGGTACTTAGTGTGCCATCATAAAAAGTGTGGAGAGTTTGGTTTGTTTGTTTGAACCTTGCTCCCTTTGGGAGTTGGTGATCTCATTCCTTATTATTTATTTCTTACTCTTAAAATGAGTTATGTCTTTGAGCATGTGTGTTTTAGTTATACTTTATGCTCATTGGTTTTTGCTTGGTTCACTAGTTGAACTTTGGAGTCAATCTTGTGTTGATTTGATTCTTTGATATAATTTGGACAACCTTTTGTAGCTTCACAATTTTGTGTGCTCTCTTGTCCTTCTTGGTGTTTTGTCCAAATTGTATCTCCTTTGGCTCTTGAAAGTCTTGTGCATGCATATTTACTAAATGTATATTGTATGACATGTTGTTGCTTTCTTTGATCAAATATATAGGAGAAGCTCCATCAAATCCTAAATCGGCTAAGATGTGCATGAAATTCAATTTCATATATATATGCACATATTTATGTGGAGTTTGTCCTATATGTTGTAGTTTCTAACTACTTTGGACCCAATGAGTTTGGGGACCATCTTGTACTTGAACTTTGTTTTAGGTACATGGAGATATATTGGTGCTTGTCTCAATAATAAAGATGAAGTGGTGACTAAATGATAATTTGAGGCAAGCTAGGATTATTGAAGAACTCCTATCTACTACATCCTACCATTATATCTCGGTAACAAGTATCTTCTTCATGCATACTTCTCTAGTATCCAACCTTGTGTAGGTTGTTTTATGGCATTGAAAATATTTATTTGCAAATGTTGTGCTTTTTGCAAGGATTCTAATGAAACCTCTTTATTGCAAATGTGAGCAAGTTGAGATGAGGACATATTATTGGGAACATATAAAAATCATGCTCATGATTCTCTTATCCCATATATGTCAATTTAGCAATCTTTTTGCATATCAATTCCTCAATAAGCTCACATGTGCAATATTGATGAAATTGCAAATTTATTTGTTCCGTTTGGTATCCCTCGCTATGATACTTGTTGTTTTTATCAATGCATCCCAACTATCTTCTTTCCCTTGTTGATATTTGTGATGTCTTTAACATGTTGGTGGTTGAAGTTTGTCAATATACAATAAGATAAATTGAGCCTTTGGCCATGCTTTAAAAGCAAAAATCTCATTGGTATATTGCATGCCTTCATTTTGGATATCATGTTCTATTCTTAGTATCTATTTTGTGTGCACATGTTTCTTTGTGATAATTATCTTTGTGATATTGTCTACTTAGAAACTTATACACATGAGAGATGATATCTCATTATTTGATATCTTATTTGAACCTTATGTGTTGGGATTGAATGCTAAGCAATTTCATTCATTGAAGACTATGTGGATGATCTATGCTTATCCTTGTGTTAGTCTTATAATATTCTTTGTCATTCCTATCACACATTTCTTTGGTTGAGCCTTTTAATATATTGTCCCTTGCTTGTTGCTCAACCATTTGGTTGACGCAAGTGTAAGCTTAATTTCTTCTCTATGATCTCTTGCAAATGGTTGCGTTTTAAATGTTATTGAGGGAGTGAGGACTCCATGTTGTGCAAATTGTATTCAAATATAAACATTCTAATTTTTGCACGTACCTTGGGGAGCTTCCTCATTTCATTTAAAGCACCATTTTGCGGTTAGCATAGTATTTAATTTCACTTGGTATCATTTTGTTTTGAATAATATTGAGGGAGTGATGATTCCATATGTGTGCACCTTATACTTCAACTCAAATAGAATATTTTGTGCACACACCTTGGGGAGCTTCCTCATATTATTTAGAGCACCTTTTCGATCTTATCATAATATCCTTATTCAATTTGTTCTTTGGATTGTTTGATTGCTATCTTCATTTGTTGAAGTTTATCCATCGTGTTATCTTATTTTTTTTGCAATCTTTGATCCTCAATATAGTTTGGTTTCCTTCATATATTTGTCTTTGCATATGTGCATGTGTCTTCACTTATTTCTTTTGGATATGCACACCGTTTTGGAGGAACTCACACTATATTGGCCTTCTAAGTTTTTCGCCCATTTTGGCAATGGATGCCAATGGGGGAGAAGTTTCGAGGGTTTAAAGGGAATTGGCTTTTACGCTTTGGTTTGTTCTTAAGCATTTGCCTTGCATGCTTTGCATGGTTGAGTATATAGTGGAAACTCCACCAACAACCTTGGTTGGCAATATATGCAATGAAATCAAGATCATTCACACGTGCATAGATTGTGGGGGAGTTTGCTCTATATATGGTGGTGTTACTAACATCACATACTTTTGTAGTATTTGATGTTAGTACAACCATTTTGGTTCTTTGAATTCATTATATAAACCCTCTCAAAGAGATTGTCATCAATTACCAAAATGGGGGAGATTGAAAGATCATATCGAGCCCCATGTGTGGTTTTGGTAATTAATGACAATCCCTATGGACTAATGGTTGCATTGAGTTATATGTGTAGGACTTGTCCATAGACAATGCTTGAACCATTTGTTGGAGTCAAGGTTGTAAGAAGAAGATTATGTGTTGACCAAGGTGCTATTCAAGGAGTGATCCAAAGATTGGTCTTAGGGGAGTTGAGCTTATGTCAAGTGTGTCTTGAAGAATAAGATTGAGTGAGCTCTCATGTGTATCCTCAAGACACCATCATTATGGAGAAAGAAGAATTGATTCGAGGATTGATCAAGTCAAAGCGCAAGTTCAAGATGAGCAACTAGAAGAGAACATATGCTTGAAGCTTGCCATCTCTATTGTGATCATGGATATGTGAAGATATGCTTAAAGAGAGTCTCTTCCATAGTGGAGTATGGGGGAGCAATCCGCAAGACTTCACCAAGCAAGTTCAATCAAGAAAGGTGGTCCAACTTGAGAAGATCAAGATCGTCTTTATCCACCTCAAGTGGAATGCTCAAGGCAAAGGTATGATAGTGTTAGGGTTTCCTTCTTACCGGTCTCATGGTGTTTGTTGTGAGACCGGGTTATAGGATTAGTAGCCGTACTATCAAGAGGGGCTCTCGAGTGAGTAACTTAATTGTATCGTTCGGAGAGAGCTCAAACCTTTGCATACTTGGCATCATCTTTCTTGGTTCTTATTTGGGTTTTATCCATGTGAGGTTTTAGAGCTTGTGGTTATTTCCATGACAAGCTCTAGCTCATCAAAAACGGATTTCGCATGAAACTCTTATTGCGTTTTTGATGTTTAGAGGTTTTACTGGTTTGCCTTCAAAGAGAGGGCAAACCTTTCATCATTTGGTTTTATACTCCCTTGTTGGACTATGATGTTTCTATGGATGAAGTTGTAGAGCTCGTTGTGGTGATTCCAACGAGCCCAAGATCATCGAAAACGGAGTCCGGATGAAAAAGTTATCACCGTTTTCGTATTGCAGTTTCTGCTCGGCGTCACCCAGTAAGGGGGGCGGATATTCCGGCCAGGGGGGGGCGGATTATCCGGCCTGGGAGCGAAAATTTCGTTTCGGAATTTCTGCTAAGGACTTTGCTCGGCGTCACCCAGTATAGGGGGGCGGATAATCCGGCCTGGGGGCCGGATAATCCGGCCAGCCGGATATTCCGGCCATATTTTGGCCGGATAATCCGCCCCTCCAAGTCCTGCAACGGCCATATTTCGTGGGGGGTATAAATACCCCTTCTTCCTCTTGGGCTGTGCACGAATTGGGATTCTCTCTCCTCCATTGTTGACTTTGCAAGCTTGCCCTTCCTCCTCCATTCCTCCCATGATTCTTGGATATTTTTGAGGGAAAAGGGAGAGGAGATCTAGATCTATATTTCTACCAATCCATCTCTCCTCTAAGTGAGGGGAACATAGTCAATCTAGATCTTGGAGTTCTTTGTGGATTTCCTTTGTTCTTCCTCTCATATCTCTCCATAGCATTAGTTGCTTTGGTGAAATTTGGGTGAGAAGGATTTGAGCACCTTGTGTGCTCTTGCCATTGCATAAGTTGCATCGGTTTGAGTTCTCCCCGGAGATTCGAGTAAGTGAAAGTTTGTGAGCTTATTACTCTTGGGTTCTTGGAACCCTAGACGGCTTTGTGGCTTTGTGGTGCCTTTGTGGCTATTCTTGGGAGCCTCCAATTAAGTTGTGGAAGTGTGCCCCAAGCTTTGTGTAAAGGCCCGGTTCCGCCTTGAGGAACCCCTTAGTGGAAGAGTGAGCTAGGCCTTTGTGGCGCAAGCTCACACCGGAGAATAGGGTGAGGCCTTTGTGGCGTTGGTTAGGCCTTTGTGGCGATACCACACCCCTCCAACGAGACGTACTCCCTTTCAAGGGAGGAACTCGGGAATACATCATCGTCTCCGCGTGCCTCGGTTATTTCTATACCCGAGCTCTTTACTTATGCACTTTACATTGTGATAGCCTTCGTGCTTGAAGTCATATATCTTGCTATCACCTTGTTACTTGTATTGCTTAGCATAAGTTGTTGGTGCACATAGGTGAGCCTAGTTTATTTAGGTTTTTTGTGCTTGACAAAATAAACGCTAGTTTAATTCCGCTTTTGTTCAAGCCATTCGTAAAATTTGATATCGCCTATTCACCCCCCACCTCTAGGCGACATCTGTGTCCTTTCAGTATCGGACCCTACCCGATCCTCGAGACCTGGCCACCTATATATAGGGGCCAGGAGGGGACGGTGTAGGCCAGATTGAAAGCAAGCTAGATTCAACACCCAAGTTTACTTTCGATATACACTTATTTCGACTAACCTTACCTTCGAGTTCATCCGACGCCCTATCTCCCCGATCCTAAGTCCTTCATCTAGGACAACTATGAGAGCCAAAGGCTCGATGTTAAATTAATAACAGCTTTCAAAAGATACAAGGTAGTGAACCTAGCTTCCATCGAACAATGCACCTGTTGAGGGGCGATTTTGTTTGCGGTCACCGAGTTCCTTGGCACAGGCTCACAGGTACCTTTGTTGCTTGTAATAGACGCCATTTGAAAAGTTGGATAGGTAATTCCTCAGAGGGCCCATACTTAACGAAATGAGGGCAAACCAAATATTGCCGTGACTTCTCCCGTTTTGGGCCCATTGCGGTCCCACATGTCAATATTTCTTCGTTTCATGTTAGTTCCAGCGTGTCAATCTGCGTGGCAATTCGATGTAATGGGGTCACTCCGCAGCGGTGTACGATCAAGATCTAGTTCGTCCCTCCGCCCTTAACCTTGCCTGAACCCTAGGACGGTGGCGGTGGCGGCGGCGACACAGACAGATAGCGCTGCTTAAAGCTCTCGTGCCCGCGCCCGACGGCCTGCGGTGATGTCGAATGTCGAGCGAACCGTTGCTCGGAGATAGATCGCCATCGCCGGGAGACGAGCTGAGCAGCACAGAGGATGGAAGGGCCCGCAACTTAGGAATCATGTCTCACCCTGAGCAGTCGGAGGAGGTGAGCTTCTCTTCTCTTATGTATTTTACCCTTCTTCATCGGTATCTGCTAGCTGGATGTAGGAAATCAAGATATATTTTAGCAAGAGATGTTTGTTAGTCGAACACTAACAAGCATTTCTTATTTCCCCAACTTTGTGTCGAGTAGGATTCGGAAAGATTACAGCCTCCTACAAATTCATCAGTACGTTGCTATGTTTGACAATGGCCACTCCCTAGTTGTGGAGGGTCGTACGGTAAACTTGACCGCTCCAGAAGGAAGCTTCAAGTCTATATCTGGGATGGTGGAACTTGTTCGTGGAATTGTTCCAATGGGCTCCGCACAAACTGCAGAATTCGAATGGGTATCACCGCGGGGGGTTGTTACACCTGTGGACATGGAAAAGATTGAAGATCAATTGGAAAGGTTTGCAGACTCTCCTGGCCACATTTTGCATGCTAAAATTATTGGTGGAACACGAGATGGTGTTGTTGCCCAGGCATCCAAGAAATTTTCTGCTGATATTGTTCGTCATGCTGGTAATCAAAGAAAATCTGCCGCTGGTGCTCAAGCTGCTACACATCCTAGCAGTAAATCTGCTGCTATTGGTAACCCTGCTCGTGGTAAACATCATCCAGCTGCTGAACCTCCTGCTGGTGTTGAAAACCCTGCTGCTGCTGGTGCTGAAAAACCTGCTGCTGCTGAACCTCCTCCTCTTTTGAAAATGGTGGCCATATTCGACCCCTACACTGCAGAACTGGATGATGGCTCAGATGTTCTCGTTCCAAAACACGATGCTGATGTCTACGTCGATCGCTAGAAGGGGATACAAGTAGCTGAACTGATTGGAAAGTTTAGTGAGAAGTTGCTGCTGGGATCTCACCAAAAAGTAAAATATATGTGGTGGAATAGAAGAGTCCATGATTTCATTGAGATTGGTGTTAACAGTCAACCTAATTTAGATGTGTGCTGGTGGGGTCTAGTTGACGTGGGAGAATGTAATTGATGTAGGAGCTTCTTATTCTTCAAGTCCTTGTCAACAGCAAGATTCCTTGTGCGTGGTGAATGACTAGCCCGTTGGGAACCCCAAGAGGAAGGTATGATGAGTATAGCAGCTAGTTTTCCCTCAGTTAAGAAACCAAGGTATGTCAATCTTGGAGAGGAGAGACAAATGACTGAAGGTGATACAGACTGGCTTAATTACACTCCAACAAGGGTGCCGTTTACGACACTTGTTGACTCGTCTTCGGCCAGTAGCAACGCGGAACCTGCACACAACACAACCAAGTACTTTGTTCCCAACTTATGATGAGGTTGTCAATCTCACCGGTTTGCTTGAAACAAAGGTTATGAGCGTATCAAGTGGAAAACAGTAGAGTATGCGAGTAAAGTAAACAGTGCGAGTAAAGTAAACAGGTGATAGCAATATGATGGAAATAGGACCGGGGTCCACAGTTCACTAGTGGTGTCTCTCCATAAGATAAATAACACATGCTGGGTAAACAAATTACAGTTGGGCAATTGATAGAATAAAGATAAACGTGATATGTCAAGAAGATCACTATAAGATTTACTCTGGGCATTACAACAAAATACATAGACCGCCATCCAACTGCATCTATGACTAATAATCCACTTGTGGCGAATCAATCCGAGAACTCCACAAGTATTAAGTTGCGAACAACAGATAATTGCATTAAGCAAAGTGTGTAATGTAAACAAAGCATATGCCCTTGAGCATATGAATGTTGTTTTCTCCCTAGTAGCAACAACACATCTACAACCTTAGAGGTTTCTGTCACTCCCCCAGGTTAAATAGAGGCATGAACCCACTATCGAGCATAAATACCCCCTCTTGGAGTCACTAGCAACTACTCGGCCAAGATAGCTAGTAACAACGGAGAGCATGCAAGATCATAAACAACATAGAGATAACAAAAGATATATTTCAGTACATCAACTCAATCATAACACCAATATTCATCGGATCCCAACAAACCAAACATGTAGAATTACATAACGGTGATCTCAATCATGTAGGGCTGCTCATGAGATCTCAACATGAAGCACATGGTGGAGAAGACAACCATCTAGCTACTGCTATGGACCCATAGTCCAAGGTAGCCTACTCACTCATCGCTCCGGAGGCAAGCATGGCGATGAAGAAGACCTCCGGTGGCGATTCCCCTCTCCGGCAGGGTGCCGGGAAGAGCTTCTGGACCCTCCCGATCTTCGGGTCGACGGCGGCGGCTGATCGCGATGTGTTCTGGAAAAGTGATCGGGTACTTAGGTTTTTCCCGTCGAGGGGTCTTTATAGGCGAAGGGGCGATGTCAGAGGTAGGGCCAGGTGGCCTCACACCACGGTGGCGCGGCCAGGCCCTGGCCCACGCCAGCCTGGCGTGAGGGCCCCTGGTGGCCCCACTGCTACTCCTCTTCGGATCTCTGGAAGCTTCCGGGTAAAATAAGACTTCAGGAACTTGTTTCGTCCAATTTCGAGAATATTTCCTGTGTATCACTTCTGAAACACAAAAATAGCAGAAAACAGGGAACTGGCACTGTGGCGACTTGTTAGTAGGTTAGTTCCGGAAAATACATAAAAGTGCCACGAAGTGTAACAAAACAGTAGGCAAATGGTGTAAAAACAAGCATGGAGCATCAAAAATTATAGATACGTTTGAGACGTATCAAGCATCCCCAAGCTTAACTCCTGCTCATCCTCGAGTAGGTAAGTGATAACAAAAGAATAATTTTTGAGGTGACATGCACCTACACAATCTTGATCATATATGTAAGCATTTGTGAGCTGGGATCATAAGAACTTAAAACATGGGCCTGAAAATGTAATCTTGACAATAAGAAACTTAGCAACCATGTTGTAAACATGAAAATGAACACAAACAAAAGATCATGAAAATGAAACAATGAAAGTCAAACGTGTGTTCAAATCATAAGGAAAAATATACAAATGGTTTTCAGCTTGTCCTTCATAGAGAGCAAAACTTAAATGCATAGGACACCTTCAAGTTTAAGAGGGCGACTAGATACAAATAATTTGAGAACAAGTGAAACCAGCAATATGAATCAATCAATGAAAACTTTGGGACAATGCACATTATACTAAGAATGACAACTATGCTCTCTTAATGGTGCATAAAGATAGAAGGTGGTGACTCAACATAAAAGTAGAAGAAAGGCCGTTCGCAGAGGGAAGCAGTGATTGCAAGTTTTATAACCTTCAAAAATTATGGTACTTACCGGCTTTGAGCTCTCATTGCCCCCATCATAAGCATCTTGAATGGTTAAAGTTAATACGAGAACAATTATGATGCATATGCTTGACAAATCATAAGTTGAAAACCTCGTGTCCCGTGAATACGAGTACCCAAACCTCATGCTACTTTACTTAGAGTCCCAAGCAAGGCTCTTGTCATTGTAAATATATGCATTTCATTGAGAACCGCCAATGGGGTACCTCCGTGCCCGATGACATGGAACAAGCCCACACCAAAATGACAGGACAAGCAGACAATGAACACCTCGACATCTCTTTTATTTGCCATTTGTTTAGCTTTTAATTGTGAGATACATCGTCGAATGTTCACCATGGGTATGCTGCAAATTTCCACCATGAATTATGCATGGCTTAGATTGGCGGCCCGGCGTTTCCCTAACACATATACAAACTCCATGATCCCCACAAGATTCCCAATTCATTTCACACCGCGGGCATCCATAAACAAAAGATCACGATATCAACTCAAATAAGAAGTGCAATGTTGAAAGCTTGCCCATGACTGCATGGCTGGGCTAGTCTCCAACTTACAACTTGCAAGCATAACAACTCAACATAAGAGACCACAATGTCAAATTTTTAAGAACAGGAAAAGTAAAGTGTGCCTTCCGGTTCGTGAGAGCTTTACTGACCGAATTTCGCATAACACTGGTAAGAGTTTAATTTGAAGAAAAAATAAAAGCAAGTCAAATTTACTTGGAATAGCAAATTGCTAGTAGGTATGTATGGTGGACACTTTGGAAGACTTTGGCTTTTAGGAGTTGGATGCACGAGTAGAGCTCATACTCAGTACAAGGCGAGGGCTAGCAAAAGACTGGGAGCGACCAACTAAGAGAGCAATAATGGCCATAATCATGAAAAGCGACAAAGCGACATTAAAAGAAGCATAAGATGGCATCAAAAGTCAAAAACTAAATGATCATAGAGGCTATTGGCGACTTTGTAAGAGTCTAACATGTGTGAGCATGCGCCAAGTCAACCCAAATAAAGCATCAAGGAGAAAACCAAAATAATGCTTCCATACAATAAAAACAACGCATGATTTTTTCAAAGGCTCATTAAGCAATCTCAGTTATTTGAGACAAGTCATGCTACAGCAAAACCACTAAGCATACTATCAAAAAGACATCAATCATGACATGAAAAAGCCTAAGCCGCAGTCTACACAAGCTCCTTCTTGTACCACTATTTTGCATAAAACTTTTTCTCTTTTCCAACACCATTTGAAATTTTTAAAGACACCTCTTTTGATGAAAACCAATAAAGATCAGAGGCAAAAATACACCTTGATGAAAATATATGACAAGGTATGAACGCAAATCAAGGCGAAAACGAAAACCAAAAGCAGTAGCAGAAAAAGAAGAACACCCGGTCAAATATGTTTTTCACTCTTATCGCTCAACGAGTGTTCTTGGCAAATGAAAAGCAAGGCAACTTCTCCAAAAGAAATTTGTTGGGGTACAACCATTTATTAAAGCAAACAAAACAAACTAACAAAGAAAACTAAAATAACTGACGCTCCAAGAAAAACACATAGTGCATAAAGCAATAAAAATATAGTGTCTTGAAAGGTGACCTGATTTTTGCCGATGAAGAAGGGGTGCCTCGGGGGCATCCCCAAGCTTTGACGCTTGTACTTCTTGGATATTTCTTGGGGTGATGCATGGGCATCCCCAAGCTTGAGCTTTTGTCCATTCTTCAACTCATCTCATCATTCTCCAATCCCTACGCTTGAAAACTTCCTTCATACAAAACTAAACACAATTCTATTAGCAACATTAGTATAGCATAACATATAATCAACCTCTTTTGCTTCAGGTTTCAACCCAAAACCACCACATATAAAGTAAATACTACTGTAGCAACATCCCCAAAAGTTCCGTGATAAAAAAAACTCAAAAGAAAGCGATAAAGTGGCAAACACAAATATTGGCAGAAATCTGTCAAAACAGAACAGCTGACAAAGGCCGAATTTTTGAGGGGTTTTCTGTTGCTCAAATCAAAAAGTGTTCAACTAACGAAAGTTTGGATATAACCTGGGGAATATGAACAAGAAATCGCAGGTCCAAAAGATATACAGAGAATTTATACGAATTTTTACGGTGCAGCACCGAAAACAGTTTCAGGACAGCAACATCCCCAAATCTTTACCTCACTCGAATTAGAGGCTTCTCTTGGAACAAAAACAAAATAAGCAAGATAAGGAGCGGTCATTACAGTAGTAATGACTTCCAAGACACAAATAAAAGAAAAAGTACTGAAAATAAAAACATTGGGTTATCTCCCAAGAGTGCTTTTCTTTAACGCCTTTGAGCTAGGCGCAGAAAATTGTGAATCAAGTAATATCAAGAGATGAAGCATCAAGCTCATAATTTGCTCTAATAATAGAGTCAAAAAGTAATTTCTTTCTTTTCCTAGGGAAGTGTTCCATACCTTTCTTTAGTGGGAATTGATATTTGATAGTGCCTTCCCTGATATCAATGATGGCACCTACAGTTCGAAGAAAGGGTCTTCCCAAAATAATAGGACATGAAGCATGGCATTCAACGTCCATAACAAGAAAATCAACGGGAACAAGGTTATTATTAACCACAATAAGAACATCATTAATCCTTCCCAAAGGTATCTTCTTAGCAATATCAGCAATAGGAACATCAAAATAACATTTTTCAAGCGGTGGTAAATCAAGCATATCATAAATCTTTCTAGGCATGATAGAAATACTAGCACCTAGATCACATAAAGCATGGCAATCATAACCATTAACATGCATATAAATGATGGGTTCCCAACCATCTTCTAACTTCTTGGGAACAGAGGCTTTTTGCTTCAACTTTTCATCCCTAATTTTCATGAGAGCATTGGTAATATGCTTAGTAAAAGCACCATTTAAAGAACTAGCATTGGGAGTCAAAGCAAGCTTTTGCAAGAACAAAATAACTTCAGATATATTGCAGCCATCAACATCAAAATCATTAAAAGAAGTAGAGCTATCATCTCCTACACTCCGAAAAATTTCAGCACTCTTTTGAGAAAAAGTTTTGGCAGTTTTAGGCTTTTTAACACAAGGAGTGGGAGTTTTCTCTATACCAATCAAAGTAAGAGGATTGCTAGCATTAGGAGCAACATCATTAGAGGTAGTAATGGTACATACCTTCATCTCTCTAGCCATCTCATCTTCTCTTTCCCACCTGGCATGCAATTCCGCTAACAATCTAATATTTTCATCAATTCCAACTTGAATAGCATTAGCAGTAGCAAAAACATTGTTCTCTTTCACATCATTAGGCAACACTTTTAATTTCAGAAGTTCAACATTATGAGCAAGGCTATCAACTTTAGAAGCAAGAATATCAATTTTGCCTAACTTTTCCTCAACAGACTTGTTAAAAGCAGTTTGCTTACCGATGAAGTCCTTGAGCATTACCCCAAGCTCGGAGGGCGCGGCACTAGTGTTGTTGGAGGAGTTACCATAAGAGTTACCATAACCATTACTAGAAGGATACTGCCTATAATTGTTACTAGCAAAATTGTTCCTATAAGCATTGTTGTTAAAATTATTGTTTCTAATGAAATTCACATAAACATGCTCTTCTTGAGCAACAAAAGAGGCTAAAGGAACATTATTAGGATCAATATGAGTCCTATCATTAGCAAGCATAGCCATAATGGTATCAATCTTATCACTTAAGGAAGAGGTTTCCTCAACAGAATTTACCTTCTTACCTTGTGGAGCTCTCTCGGTGTGCCATTCAGAATAATTTACCATCATGTTGTCGAGTAGCTTTGTTGCGGCGCCCAAGGTAAGGGACATAAAAGTGCCTCCAGCAGCTGAATCAAGTAGGTTCCTTGAAGAAAAATTCAGTCCTGCATAAAAAGTTTGGACAATCATCCAAGTAGTCAGTCCATGAGTGGGGCAATTCTTTATCATAGATTTCATTCTTTCCCAAGCTTGAGCAACATGTTCATTATCAAACTGAGTAAACTTCATAATATTGCTACGCAGAGATATAATCTTAGCAAGAGGATAATATCTACCAATAAAAGCATCCTTACACTTAGCCCATGAATCAATACTATTCTTAGTCAAAGACAGCAACCAATCTTTAGCTTTTACTCTCAAAGAAAAAGGAAACAACTTGAGCTTAATAATATCACTTTCTACATCCTTATATTTCTGCATCTCACATAGCTCAACAAAATTGTTGAGATGAGCTGCATCATCGGGTACTTAGGTTTTTCCCGTCGGGGGGTCTTTATAGGCGAAGGGGCGATGTCAGAGGTGGGGCCAGGTGGCCTCACACCACGGCGGCGCGGCCAGGCCCTGGGCCACGCTAGCCTGGCGTGAGGGCCCCTGGTGGCCCCATTGCTACTCCTCTTTGGATCTCTGGAAGCTTCCGGGTAAAATAAGACTTCAGGAACTTGTTTCATCCAATTCTGAGAATATTTCCTGTGTATCACTTCTGAAACACAAAAATAGCAGAAAACAGGGAACTAGCACTGTGGCGACTTGTTAGTAGGTTAGTTCCGGCAAATGCATAAAAGTGCCACGAAGTGTAACGAAACAGTAGGCAAATGGTGTAAAAACAAGCATGGAGCATAAAAAATTATAGATACGTTTGAGAGGTATCAATGTGGCATTGGAGAAATATGGAACGGGCAACCATATACTGTTTCTCGGTTGCATAGGCAATCGTGCTGATCCAGAGGGGGATGGTTTAACTGAAGGTAACGGTAACATTCCTAGTTCCATAAAGGATTGGATCAGCCCTAATAAGGTTGGTACTCGAAATTTTAGTCCAAAGAATACTGCAAAGGTTACTCCAACAGATAGTCTGAAGCGGAACCGCAAGCTCCTATGCAAGAGGACTTGTCCCAGAAAGAACGCCTCCGTGTAGTCTATGGCAGAGTGGCTGATGACCACCGAGGGGGAGAACACCCGCAAGAAGTCAACCAGAAAGAAGACCACCGAGGAGAACACCCAGTCAACCACAAAAAAGACCACCGAGGAGAACACCCCCTTAACCACAAAGAAGACCACCGAGGAAACCACCCCCAATAAGTCAACCACAAAGAAGACCACCGAGGAAACCACCCCCAATAAGTCAACCACAAAGAAGACCACCAAGGATAAGACCCCCAAGATGTCAACCACAAAGAATACCACCGAGGAGAACACCCCAAAGAAGTCTACCACAAAGAAGACCACCGAGGAAACCACCCCCAAGAAGTCAACCACAAAGAAGACCACAGAGGATAAGACCCCCAAGAAGTCAACCACAAAGAAGACCACCGAGGAGAACACCCTGATGTCTACGCACGCGTCTGTTGTAGACAGTGTTGGGCCTCCAAGTGCAGAGGTTTGTAGAACAGCAGCAAGTTTCCCTTAAGTGGATCACCCAAGGTTTATTGAACTCAGGGAGGAAGAGGTCAAAGCTATCTCTCTTAAGCAACCCTGCAATTACGATACAGAAAGTCTCTTGTGTCCCCAACACACCCAATACACTTGTCAGATGTATAGGTGCACTAGTTCGGCAAAGAGATAGTGAAATACAAGTAGTAGTGATGATTATAAGTAGCAAATGTGATCTGAAATAAATATCGCTGCGAGCAAACATGTAACAAAACAGTAAGTAAACGGTGTGCAATGCTTGGAAACAAGGCCTAGGGATCATACTTTCACTAGTGGACACACTCAACAAATATAACATAATTGAACCAATAGATACTATCATCAATATGCAACTCAAAATAATTCTCCAATGGAAAACATACACTAATCATGCGTAGGGCTACGAAGCACTCCTCAAATTCCGTATGTACCCAAACTAGATTGTCCCACACTATCACCGTGAACGCACTAGATGGTTCCAACAAACACCAACATTTCATAGAGAATTTCCCAAAAAGATACACATGATGCACACACTAGTCACCTTTACACCATGATACGAGGTATCTCCGGAGAGTATAATAATAAAGCATAGGAGTAGCATAATATCTGAATAATAACATCTACCAATTCAACTAGATACAAAGCTCACGATCACATAAAGATCACATCATGGGAGAGAGAGGTGAACCACATAGCTACCGATAGAGCCCTCAGCCCCAGGGGTGAACTACTCCCTCCTCATCATAGGAGACAGCAAGGTTGATGGAGATGGCGGTGAGGTCGATGGAGACCGCGGAGATGGCGATGGAGACCAATGGAGATGGCTCTGGGGGCACTTCCCCGTCCCGGCAGGGTGCCGGAACAGAGATTTCTATCCCCCGAAATTCATTGGCGGCGGCGGCGGAGCTATGGAACTCTTTCTGGAAAATTGCCGATTCCCCCAGGGTTTTTCATCCCGAGGCTTTATATAGGCGAAGGGGCATCGTCAGGGGGCTGCCAGGGCCTCCTCACACATAGGGGGCGCGGCCAGGGCCTGGGCCGCGCCGCCCTGGTGTGAGGCTAGCCCCTGGCCCCCCTCCGGCTCTCTTTCGGTCCTCGTCCTTCGTCTGGGAAAATAAGAGTTCTGGAACTTGTTTCGTCCAATTCCGAGAATATTTCCTGTGTAGCTTTTCTGAAACACAAAAACAGCAGAAAATAGGGAACTGGCACTATGGCATCTTGTCAATAGGTTAGTTCCGGAAATCGCATAAAAAGGCCACGAAGTGTAACGAAACACAAGGCAAATGGTGTAAAAACAAGCATGGATCATCAAAAATTATAGATACGTTTGAGACGTATCAGCATCCCCAAGCTTAACTCCTGCTCGTCCTCGAGTAGGTAAGTGATAACAAAAGAAATAATTTTTGAGGTGACATGCACCTACACAATCTTGATCATCTATGAAAGCACTGAGTGCTGGGATCATAAGAACTTAAAACATGGGCATGAAAGACATAATCTTGATAATAGAAACTTAGCAACCATGTTATAAACATGAAAATGAACACAAACAAAAGATCATGAAAATGAAACAATGAAAGTCAAACATGTGTTCAAATCATAAGGAAAAAACATACAAATGGTTTTCAGCCTGTCCTTCATGGAGAGCAAAACATAAATGCATAGGACACCTTCAAGTTTAAGAGGGCGACTAGATACAAATAATTTAAGAACAAGTGAAACCATGATCATGAATCAATCAATGAAAACTTTGGGACAATGCACATTATACTAAGAATGACAACTATGCTCTCTTAATGGTGCATAAAGATAGAAGGTGGTGACTCAACATAAAAGTAAAAGAAAGGCCCTTCGTGGAGGGAAGCAGTGATTGCAAGTTTTATAACCTTCAAAAATTATGGTACTTACCGGCTTTGAGCTCTCATTGCCCCCATAATAAGCATCTTGAATGGTTAAAGTTAATGCGAGAACACTTACGCTGCATATGCTTGACAAATCATCAGTTGAAAACCTCATGTCCCGTGAATACGAGTACCCAAACCTCATGCTACTTTACTTAGAGTCCCAAGCAAGGCTCTTGTCATTGTAAGTACATACGTATCATCGAGAACCGCCGACGGGGTACCTCCGTGCCCGATGACATGGAATAGGCCCACATCAAAATGACAGGACAAGCAGACAATGAACACCTCGATATCTCTTTTATTTACCATTTGTTTAGCTTTTTATTTTGAGATGTGTCGTCGAATGTCCACTATGGGTATGCTGCAAATTTCCACCATGAATTATGCATGGCTTAGATTGGCGGCCCAGGCATTTCCCTAACACATATACAAACTCCATGATCCCCGCAAGATTCCCAATTCATTTCACACCGCGGGTATCCATAAACAAAAGATCACGATATCAACTCAAATAAGAAGTGCAATGTTGAAAGCTTGCCCCATGACGGCATGGCTAGGCTAGTCTCCAACTTACAACTTGCAACCATAAAAACTCAACATGAGAGACCACAATGTCAAATTTTTAAGAACAAGAAAAAGTAAAGTGTGCCTTCCGGTTCGTGAGAGCTTTACTGACCAATTTTCGCATAACACTGGTAAGAGTTTAATTTGAAGAGTAAATAAAAGCAAGTCAAATTTACTTGGAATAGCAAATTGCTAATAGGTATGTATGGTGGACACTTTGGCAAACTTGGTTTTTAGGAGTTGGATGCACGAGTAGAGCTCATACTCAGTACAAGGCAAGGGCTAGAAAAAGACTGGGAGCGACCAACTAAGAGAGCAATAATGGCCATAATCATGCAAAGCGACAAAGCGACATTAAAAGAAGCATAAGATCGCATCAAAAGCCAAAAACTAAATGATCATAGAGGCTATTGGCGACTTGTAAGAGTCTAACATGTGTGAGCATGCGCCAAGTCAACCCAAATAAAGCATCAAGGAGAAAACCAAAATAATGCTTCCAAATAATAAAAACAACGCATGATTCTTTCAAAGGCTCATTAAGAAATCTCAGTTATTTGAGACAAGTCATGCTATAGCAAAACAACTAAGCATACTATCAAAAATACATCAAGCACGACATGCAAAAGCCTAAGCCGCAGTCTACACAAGCTCCTTCTTGTACCACTTTTTTGCATAAAGCTTTTTCTCTTTTCCAACACCATTCAAACTTTTTATAAACACCTCTTTTGATGAAAACCAATAAAGACCAGAGGCAAAAATACACCTTGATGAAAAGATATAACAAGATCTGAACACAAATCAAGGTGAAAAATGCAAGCTAAACCCAGTAGCAGAAAAAGAGAACACTCGTTGAAACGATAAGAGTGAAAAATGGAGTGTTCTTGGCAAATGAAAAACGGAGTTCATCTCCCTCCAAAAGAAACATGATGTGATCTAACCATTTATTGCAGCAAACAAAGCAAAAGAAAACTGAAAACAAAAACAACTGACGCTCCAAGAAAAACACATAGTGCATGAAGCAATAAAAATATAGTGTCTTGAAAGGTGACCTAATTTTTGCCGATGAAGAAGGGGGTGCCTTGGGGGCATCCCCAAGCTTTGACGCTTGTACCTCTTGGATATTTCTTGGGGGTTGCATGGGCATCCCCAAGCTTGAGCTTTTGTCCATTCTTCATCTCATCTCATCATTCTCCAATCCCTACACTTGAAAACTTCCTTCATACAAAACTAAACACAAATCTATTAGCAACATTAGTGTAAGCATAACATAGAATCAACCCTTTTTTGCTTCAGGTTTCAACCTAAAACCACCACATATAAAGCATATACTACTGTAGCAACTTCCCCAAAATTTCCGTGATCAAAAGAACTCAAAAAGAAAGCGATAAAGCGGCAAACACAAATATTGGCAGAAATCTGTCAAAACAGAACAGCTGACAAAGGTCGAATTGTTAGAGGGTTTTCTGTTGCTCAAATCAAAAAGTTTTAAACTAATGAAAGTTTGGATATAACCTGGGTCATATGCACAAGAAATCGCAGGTCCAAAATATATACAGAGAATTTTCACGAATTTTTACGGTGCAGCACCGAAAACAGTTTCAGGACAGCAACATCCCCAAATCTTTACCTCACTCAAATTAGAGGCTTCTCTTGGCACAAAAACGAAATAAAAATGATAAGGAGCGGTTATTACAGTAGTAATAACTTCCAAGACTCAAATAAAATAAAAAGTACTGAAAATAAAACATTGGGTTATCTCCCAAGAGTGCTTTTCTTTAACGCCTTTGAGCTAGGCGCAGTAATTTGCAAAGATGCTCATGTGGGCGCCATATAAGAGCTTGAAGCAAAGGCGCCATATAGGAACTTAAAGCAATATAGAGCATCAAAAAGCAAGTGTGGAACACATTTAAATCTAAACCACTTCCTATGAAAAATAGTCTTGTAAAGAGACAAGTCATGAAAGCGCAAAGCAAAAAGCATAGGAAGGCAAAACAAGTACAACTTCAAGAATTGCAACATAAAGAGGGGAAACTCAATATTATTGAGATCCATCAAACCATGTTTCCCTCTCTCATAATAACTTTCAGTAGCATCATGAATAGAATTAACAATATAACTATCACATAAAGCATCTCTATCATGAGCCACATGCATAAAAGAATTAATACTCCCCACATGAACAATCGTAGTAGGAGCAGATTCAACGGCATAATTATTCTCATCACCATAATCATCAAAGACAGGAGGCATATTGTAATCATAACTAATTTTCTCCTCAAAAGTAGGTGAACTGAAAACATTATACTCATCATCATGACCATCATAAGCTAGAGGACAGCTATTTCTCAAAGCATACTCATCAAACATATCATCATAAGAAGGAACATGGATGGTACTAATGGTACAACAATTATTAACCTTAGAATTGGTACCAAAAAGATTTTCAATATAAAAAGTAGAGTTCTTTTCCCAATCATGATCACTAACATAGGTAGCAGGCATAGGAACATCATCCCAATCAGAATTGTCATAATCTATAGCAGGATCATAACGCTTAGGGGAAGATACCGTGTCCTCTCGCCTCTTACTCCTCTTCGTCTTCTTCTTCTTCTTCTTCATACTATTTTTACTTTCTCCTTTAGGAGGGAGAGACTTGAAGGGCATCTTCTCCACATATTCTCTAGGAGGGAAAGGCATCTTCTCCACATAATCTGGTTTACTGACAGAAACAACAGAAGAAACTTTGGAGGATTCCTCCTCTCTATTAATAAGATCGAAACATCTATTAGTCCTGTCATAGCTTGGCAAAACGTCATGTTTTATAAGATCTTGCAAGTAAGTATTTGCGAGGCAATATTTAGCACAATAGAGACGACAACCACGAAGGGTGCTATTAATATCAACATCTCTCATATCAACCAAAGAAATCTTTCTAGATATCTCTTCACAATTCAAAAATAAAGTAAGCTCATCATACTGATTGAAAGTAATCTTATCATCATAATACAAATCTGCGGTACTCGTTCGATTAATTGGGCATTGAAAATTAAAGTGACCCTTTTTACCGCAAAATTCACAAAGAAAAGGATAAAGCTCACAAACCCTTTCACCAAGCACATCTAGATCCTTGAGCCACATACTGGTTTCTTCATTTGCATGGGTGATGCAATAATCTTCCTTGTTGTAACTCTGTTCACAAGGTCTATGTACTCTACAAAAATTAACATGCTTATAAGAAATAGGACTTTTAGAAGTTTGAGCATGTTTATTGGAATCATCAACAACAATATCATTCTCTACGTGAGTGTCCTTAAAAAGTTCATGATACACGTCCCCATTTCCTTTAGGAACATTAATATGGGTAGCAAAGGTTTTAAAGCAATCAACCATAATTTGAGGATCAAGACCATATTTAGCACTAAGCTCTTGAAAATCAGCACTTTCAGTGAAAGACTTAATGCAATCAAACTCGTAATTCATACCTGATCCTTTACCTTTATCGCTATCCCAACCTTCAATATTGTTTGGAATTGTTTCAAGCAGATCCCACTTGGTGTCAACATCCTTGCTTGTGAAAGACCCATCAAAGCATGCATCTAGATAGTCCTTGTAATATCCTGAAAGCCTTGCATAAAAATTATTAATAACAATATTACGGGGAAGATCATGAATAGGACATTTGTGCATTAGGAACTTCAATCTTCCCCACGCTTGGGCAATGCTTTCTCCCTCATGCGGATGAAAATTATAAATGTAATTTCTATCTTTATAAACCTGACTAGAAGGATAGAATTTAGAATAAAAGAGAGGTGCAATTTCCTCCCAGTCAATAGATTGACCATCCTTCAGTGTTTTATACCATTCCTCAGCTCTGCCTTTCAGTGAAAAAGAGAATAGCTTCTTCTTAACTTGGTTCATTGAAATACCTGCACACTGGAACAACTCGCATAATTCATGTATAAAAAGCAAATGATCACCAGGATAGACAGTTCCATCTCCTAAATAGCAGTTATTAATAGCAAGTTCAACAATCTTCGTAGGTATTTTAAAAGGATGAGGAGCACAAGCATCATTAGAAATATCACATATGGGAGATAAAATATTATCAGAACAAACTTTCTCCACTAAAGTTGGGGAACTAAAAATATCATGCTTAACAAAACCAGCTTCCCCAAGCTTAGACTTTTCCATAGCATTAGCAATAATGGGATTCAAAGCATTCGTACTAATAGCATTGCTATGCGAAATAAGCTCCAAAGGTTTTTCAATTTCCTCTTCAAATCTAAACTCAGAAAAAAGACTAAAGAACTCTTTATTTTCCATTAAGCCTAACTAGTGAAAATAAAAACAAGAAACAAAAAGATATAATTGCAGAATCTAAAGGAAATAACTCCGAGCACTCACACAGGAGGATGCGAGTACCTTTTACCTTACCTCCCCGGCAACGGCGCCAGAAAAGAGCTTGATGTCTACGCACGCGTCTGTTGTAGACAGTGTTGGGCCTCCAAGTGCAGAGGTTTGTAGAACAGCAGCAAGTTTCCCTTAAGTGGATCACCCAAGGTTTATCGAACTCAGGGAGGAAGAGGTCAAAGCTATCCCTCTTAAGCAACCCTGCAATTATGATACAGAAAGTCTCTTGTGTCCCCAACACACCCAATACACTTGTCAGATGTATAGGTGCACTAGTTCGGCGAAGAGATAGTGAAATACAAGTAGTAGTGATGATTATAAGTAGCAAATGTGATCTGAAATAAATATCGCTGCGAGCAAACATGTAACAAAACAGTAAGTAAACGGTGTGCAATGCTTGGAAACAAAGCCTAGGGATCATACTTTCACTAGTGGACACACTCTCAACAAATATAACATAATTGAACCAATAGATACTATCATCAATATGCAACTCAAAACAATTCTCCAATAGAAAACATACACTAATCATATGTAGGGCTATGAAGCACTCCTCAAAGTCCGTATGTACCCAAACTAGATTGTCCCACACTATCACCGTGAACGCACTAGATGATTCCAACAAACACCAACATTTCATAGAGACATTAACCAAAAAGATACACATGATGCACACACTAGTCACCTTTACACCATGATATGAGGTATCTCCGAAGAGTATAATAACAAAGCATAGGAGTAGCATAATATCTGAATAATAACATCTACCAATTCAACTAGATACAAAGCTCACGTTCACATAAAGATCACATCATGGGAGAGAGAGGTGAACCACATAGCTACCGGTAGAGCCCTCAGCCCCGGGAGTGAACTACTCCCTCCTCATCATAGGAGACAGCAAGGTTGATGGAGATGGCGGTGAGGTCGATGGAGACGGCAGAGACGGCGATGGAGATGGCTCCGGGGGCACTTCCCCGTCCCGACAGGGTGCCGGAATAGAGACTTCTGTCCCCCAAAATTCATCGGCGGCGGCGGCGGAGCTGCGGAACTCTTTCAGGAAAATTGCCGATTCCCCCAGGGTTTTCCGTCCCGAGGCTTTATATAGGCGAAGGGGCATCGTCAGGGGGCTGCTGTGACGCCCCAAAACCGGCACCTTGCAGATGATAGCGAACACGCCACAATCTACATGATGTCGCTTTGGAAACGCACCACCAAGCACCTCGTACACGTTGGAGCGTGCACGTGATGCGGGTGGAATCGAATAGCAACAGTTACACAAGTTCACGATGGAACCCACAAAAGAATATAATATAACCACAAAGACTCCACGAGTCAAAATATCCAAATATACATACAAAGATCCAAATCATACATAAAGCAAATAGTATCCGAGTATGGACAAGAATACAAATGGGCCTAAGAGGCCTGAAGATAAACGATTGCGT
This sequence comes from Dactylis glomerata, assembly GCA_007115705.1. Taxonomy (NCBI): domain Eukaryota; kingdom Viridiplantae; phylum Streptophyta; class Magnoliopsida; order Poales; family Poaceae; genus Dactylis; species Dactylis glomerata. The sequence goes on along the minus strand of QXEO01000326.1, from coordinate 431,876 downwards.
CCATAACCCTGCCCAGGCCAAGCCGGAAGGGTAACCTTGCTAATGTCGGCGCTCCCATACCTGTCAAAATCGTTGGGCCAAAGGTTGCCGAACAAGGAGGGAGAAAGAGAAAAAGGGAAAAAAACGAGGGTGAGTACCGAGGCACGTACTCGCGAGACTGGAATTCAGCTGTGCTCGCCTACGGGCTATATGGTGGACTTAGCGGCAACAAAAGAACTTTACTACAGAGACACTTCAACTTCCGTCTAAATAGAATAAGATAAGAGAGCGCATAACAGGAACCAACTAGATGCTAACACCAAACATAACCTAGCCGATGAATCACCTCCTCGTGACCAAACAAAGAAGCAAGTATCAAAGGCACTCACACGGTTACCAAGTTTTATTGCAGGTTTATTATTGTAGTTGTGCTAGCTTACTACACAAGTTTATTAGTATTGAAATAGCAGGTGCAAGTTGTTCTATGATCGAGTAGTACAGCTCCAAGTCGTCCATAACCGCGGACACGGCTTTTCGAAAAGATTTAACCCTGCAGGGGTGCCCAAATGTACCCACACGTACGATCAATCCATTAGGCAAGTCTCGCACCCTTAATAAAAACAGGTGCGCCATCAGGATAGTCACGACTTGCACTCTCCGTCACTACAAACAAGTCCAGGAAGCCACCTAAACCGAGCTACCCGTGTCGAGAGTCCGGCCGAATCTCCGAGACGGACCCAGCTATTGCGAGGACTTGCTAAGAAGGAAACAGTGCCCGCAGGATGATTCCAACTTCGCAAAAGTACCGCACCTATACGGACGTGCAGAACAAAGGGGTTACAAGGCACCCACGGCTTCCCCCAAGGTAAAATCGAACCATAAGATACAAGCTGCACGCCCGACAAGAACCAAATGGAAACACATCGAACTAGTTGTGGCCACTGGACAAGTGTGTAGATTCCGGCAGTGATCGAAGGGAGACCCGAAAACATACCCACGTGTTGTTAGAGCGCTCAGTCTCAGAACAGTTCATGCGATCTCGGGGTCCTAGGGGACACAAGTGAGCCGTCGTAAAACTGGCAAAATGACTCACCGATGCCTCTGCTTAATTCAATTTTAAGTATTAACAATAAAGTAAGCCATGAGTATTTCCAACAACATATATCCATAAAATAGAGCATGTTATAACTTCCCAACCCAAAAAGATAAAACCACTTGAAATAATCTAAACATGCCTCCGACTCGCAAGGCCAACTCAAACAACAAGCACACGGGTAATAGGATGTATGAAAGGTTCTATGGCTTCACTTTGGATAATAGGTGGATAGGACACGTGACTCGAACAAAGCATCGCGACACAAGGCTAGAATATAGAGCTAGCGAGAGCAAAAATATTAAATGGGTAGAGAGAAAAGGGATCGCCTGAAAAGATGGTCGAAAAACACCCGAAGAACTTGTCGTTGATCACATCATCACGAGACGTCCTATTCGTGAAGAAGCAAAGCGCTACAACAAATAACGGATGCAACACTTACTACTACGGCAAAAAGAATCGGCATGATCATGTGAAGCATGCATGCATGACATGGCAATTATGATGCAATGCAACTTATTCAAATTAAGCGGAATCGGAATTCCGACACATATATATGGTTCAAGTTGTTTTACTACGCGACAATTTAAATGTTGATTAGCATGGCAAAGACAAGGCACGGGTGAGCTACACAAAATTAAATGAAGTGGGGAAACCTTATTTGGCATATCCCAATTACTCCATATATTGTTTATTAGGTGATATGCAAACTACGACTTGACTACATGATGCAAGATGCAAGATGCAAACAGGTATATGGATATGGATGTCATATTATTATTCCTCACATTTTTCTGGTTTCAAAACACATATCATTTGTTTAAAACAAACTTAAATAAGACAGGTATTTAACTGACTGAAACATACCCGAAAAACTGACGATCTGGACAGACAGCTGAACTGAACTGTACCGAGCTTATGCACCGGCAGACAAGAAAACAGGGAATTTTAATGCCAGGGGATTTGACTTGGACTGCTGGGTCGACAAAAGGGATGTACCAGCGGGCATTGCTTCGGTTTTGACAAAGTAGATATCTTGACTTATGAACACACGTCAAGGTTCAAAGCTAGCAAAAACAGAAATTGGATGCAATAGATTGGTACCTGAATGGGCAAACGAGCTAGCTTAAGCAAGTAGGCAAGCAGGTGAATTAAAAGAGCGAGCTAGCCCGACGTAATCGATCGATTGATGATTTGTATCATGTGCTAGCTGAAAAGCAGAGTTGAAGCGATTGGTACTGCAAAATAGGCTAGCTGAAACTGAAACACGCTGGTTCCTGGCGTGGTTGCCGCTGACTGCAGTGCGCGCTCGCCGTTGGAAAAGATTGCGGAGACAAACGCTGATGATAAGTTGATCGGCACTCCCTGGCACCGAACCCAGCTAGCTGAAATAGAAAGAAGCTAGAAGAACTAGAGCATCAGCTTCTATGCATGCGGATGAGCAGAGATTCAAGGGGCCTGCTTAGCGATGGAAACAGAGACAGGTACTGCAGCTTGCTGCTGCTATTGTGGCGACAGGGGCAGGCAAGACCTGATCAAGTGGAGCTTCAGCGCTGGCAGCAAGTAGGCTTGACGCGGCGCTGGTCTGATGGTGAAGTGGAGTCCAAGCTCTCACCGGAGCATGGCCGCCAACGAGGACCTGCGCGGAAGAACGACGGTCACCATCGGTGGAGCATCTGAGAGGAGAAGTAAGACGTTGGAGAGCTGCAGGAGGTGTGGAACCTCACCAGGAAGTCAAAGATGGGGCCGGGGAAGAAGGCGGATTACCGGAGGCGGTGAATTTCAGCGGCGAACCGTGAGGAAGACGCCGACAATTTGGAGGCTTGAAGGCGTCCCGACATGTGTGACTCAGCCTGGAGAACAGGCCAGACACAACGGAGCTATTCACAGTCTTGGCTTGGCTTGAAGTCAGCCATGGCGATAGGGCGCCGTCGAGGTGGTGACGGTGATGTGCTCGGTGAAGAGAAACAGAGAATTAAACTAAGAAGAAGAACAGAGGGGATCTGGGGGCGGCGGCCCAAGGCGGAAGGGAGAAGCTAGGGTTTGCTGGGTTCCTCCGGCTGGGGATATTGTAGAGGGAAAAGGTGGGGGAAGTGGTTGGCGAGGAGGACCACAGGAGCGCGCTCTTCTCGTGCTTGCGTGAAGAAGAGGACATGGTGTGGTTTGGTACAGAGGAAGTGACTACCTTCAGACTTCTTTCTCTCTTCCATGTTTCTTCAGATTTTCTTCACTTCTTTTATTCTCTTGCAACATTCTTTTAGGGAGAACCAGGGAGTGGTTTGGAAACAATTATAAACAGGTTTCAAAAACTTATTTTGATTTAAAACAATTTCAAAGCTTGCAATTATTTGGGTTTGTAAGTTTTAATTCAAATAAGAAAACAAGAGGAGGGCTTAATATAAAACCATACAAGAAAAAATAAAAATAGATTTTATTTCAAATAATTTTGTTTGACAAAAATATGCAAGGATATAGATGCATGATGATGCACAACGTCGCCATGATGCTAAAAAGAAAAAGAACAAGCAATTCTAGTATTGGGGATTTTTTCCGGGTCGTTACAGCTGCCAGGGCCTCCTCACACGTAGGGGGCGCGGCCAGGGCCTGGGCCGCGCCGCCCTGGTGTGAGGCTGGCCCCTGGCCCCCCTCCGGCTCTCTTTTGGTCCTCGTCCTTCGTCCGGGAAAATAGGAGTTCTGGAACTTGTTTCGTCCAATTCCGAGAATATTTCCTATGTAGCTTTTCTGAAACACAAAAACAGCAGAAAACAGGGAACTGGCACTGTGGCATCTTGTCAGTAGGTTAGTTCCGGAAATCGCATAAAAATGCCACGAAGTGTAACGAAACACAAGGCAAATGGTGTAAAAACAAGCATGGAGCATCAAAAATTATAGATACGTTTGAGACGTATCACACCCCCAAGAAGTCAACCACAAAGAAGACCACCGAGGAGAACACCCCCAAGAAGTCAACCACAAAGAAGACCACCGAGGAGAACACCCCCAAGAAGTCAACCACAAAGAAGATCACCCCCAAGAAGTATACCAACAAGGAGTCCACCCCCACCGGAAACACTAACAAGGAGTCCACCCCCAAGAAGGACTGGACGTTAGCAGACTCAGATAACGATGATACTTGTCAATGGGAATGCCAATTGGATGAAGATTTTATGGAACAAAGGGCAGAACCACCATCACTATTACAGACAGATGTGGGAGAAAATTTCTCAGCACTGCAAGTAGATTGGCAGACTGTCAATGTCAAACCCATGGGAGATGATGGCGTCGACGAACCCATGGCAGAGAAAACAATGTGTGATGTACTTGGCATTGCTAGTGAACCTAGTGATGATGATGTAGAGGAAGACAATGAAGGTCCTCCCATTTCAGACATAGGGGAAGATGATGACAGTGAAATAGAGGTGCTGGAACAAGAAACATGTGATGATGTAATCGATGAATCACTAATGGAGGAAGCTGCCATCCCGGTAGATGATGAGGTCACTAGCGAGTTAGCGATAGCATATAATCCAGTGGTACCTGTAATTATGGTGGGCACATACTTCGCCAACATGGTAGAATTCAGCAAAGCATTTGCGCAATATTGTATCATCGGAGAGTTTGACGTCTTCAGAACTAGAAACACAAGGAAACAGTACGAGGCGAGGTGCAGATTAGACTACTACAATGGGGAGAGGGTGAAGGATCAATGCCCATGGAAGATCTCCGTTAGGATACTTCCTGGTGGACTCACTGGCATATTTGAGTATAGACTCCACTGTCCTCACTGGCAGATGGAATGGTTATTTAGCATCAGTGACAGCACTGGATGGGCACAACTGGATATTCTCGGTGGCATTCGGCCTGTTTCAGTCGGAATCAGAGGCGAACTAGGAGTGATTTATGAGGCAACTGCATAGATCAATATGAAGGAAATATGCTCTAGAGGCAATAATAATAATATTGTTATTATCATATTTCTTGTTCATGATAATGTTTATATTCCATGCTAGAATTGTATTAAGCGGAAACATTAATACTTGTGTGGTTTATTAACAACACTGTGTCCCTAGTACGCCTCTACTAGACTAGCTCATTGATTAATGATGGTTAAGGTTTCCTAACCATAGACATGAGTTGTCGATTAATAATGAGGTCATGTCATTAGAAGAATGATGTGATGGACAGACTCAAATTAAGCACAACAATTAGATTGTGTTATTGTGTCCACAATTGCGTAGCTTTTCCTATGTCAGTATCCTATTTCTTAGACCATGAGATAATGCCACTCCCTAGTCCCGGAAGAGAGCTTTGAGGTCATCAAACGTCATCCTATGAGAGGGTGATCATAAAGGTGTCTCTCAGGTAATCGGAAAGTACTTGTTGGGTTGCATATATCGAGATGGGATTCATCCCTCCCATGTCGGAGAGATATACTCCAGGCCCACTCGGTAATCAATATCATACACCGTTTGCAAACACGTGATTAATGAGTTTAATCACAAGGTGATATTAGATTGTGGAACGAGTAAAGAGTACTTGCTGCGAATGAGATTGAACTAGGTATGACGATGCCGACGATCAAATCTCGGGCAAGTAAAATATCGTGAGACAAAGGAATTCGTATACGGGATTAATTGAATCCTGACATCGTGGTTCACCGATAATGATCTTCATTGAATATGTGGGAGTCAATATGGATTTCTAGATCCCGCTATTGATTATTGATGATGATCATGTCCATGCATTCTCGAACCCGTAGGATCACACACTTAACGCTCATCGATGCTAGGGTAGTTTTGGGATTTATAGAAATTGTTTCGGAGAGTTACAGAATTGTTCCGGGAAGAAGATTAATGATTTATTAATAAATTGAATTAATAAATGTTAATACATATATTTATTTATTGGAAATAAATATGGGCTAAAAAGTAATCCACTGAAAGTTTTGCTAATGGCCTAATTTTGTAGTCCATCTAGACAAACTACAAAAGAGAAAAGAGAAAAGAAAAAAAGGAGGCGCTGCAGCTGGGCCGCCTGGGCTGGCCGGCCACTCTGCTCCGCGCCCCGTGCGACGCTACTTGCGTGCCGCTCAGTCTGGACCGAGATAAGGCCGGCTGGGCCGGCCGGCAGCGCTACCCGGCGCCCCACGCGGCGCGCACTAGCTGCCGCTTGCCTGGGCCGGCTGGGCCTCGCACGCCACCGCGCCGATCGCACTGAATCGATACCGATCGATCGATCGAGCGCCGGGAGGGCCTCGAGCCAGGGATTCCCTATTCAGCGCTTTTAGCGTCCGTTACGGCGCGGACGCTGGCGCGGGATCGTGGTGGGCTGGCCCAATATGCTCGTATGTTTTTTCTCGATGAATTTGCTCGTAAGCTGTTTTCTCGTTCGTTAGCTGCGACGGTTTCAAATTCGAAAATGTTCCAATTCGAAACTGTTCAAATTCGAAACTGTTCACTTTTGAAACTATTCAAATTCAAAACTGTTCACTTTCAAAATTGTTCAAATTCAAAATATGTTCCATTTAAAATCTGTTCCATTTGAAATATGTTCAAATTTGAAAATCTGTTCCATTTAAAATATGTTCAAATTTGAAAATCTGTGAAAATTTGAAATCTATTAAAATTTGTTCAATTTTGAAATCTGTTCCATTTAACATATGTTTAATTTAAAATCTGTTCAAAATCGAAACCGGAAAAAAAAACCAAACTGATCGGACCTTATTGGGCCGACCCGCTTCAGAAAAATAGCTACGTGGGAGGTACGCGTTGATTGGTAACGGACACTTGAGGTGTCAAATAGGATTCACCCTTGAGCCAGGGCGCGAGTGCGATCGCCAGGGGGCGCCTCCAGGCCGCATGCTTCGCGAAGGTTTGCTTGCGTTCGACGCAAGGCAACGTGTTCGGATCGATAAGATCGATTGCGACATGAACTCCACGGAAAAGTGAAATCGGCTGCCTATAAAAAGGCACTCGAGACGGACGGGGTTTTTGGTGATTTTTCTGAATTACTGATCAGCTGCCGTAGCTTTTGCCTGTAGCCTTTTCTAGCCCTAGTTTGACTAGTTCTTTTACCCAATCTTCTTCCACCTCGCGCGCGTAGGCGAAGCCCTGCCCGCAGATACTCTCCACCATAAGCACCACGCCGTCGTGCTGCTGATCCCATCTACCACTCCACCGTGCCTTGCTGGACCGAGGAGGAGGAGTCGTCGTTGCATTGTACGTGTGCAACGCTCGGAGGCGCCGCCCGTTGTGGCGCTTGGATCGGATCGGATCGCGAGGAGGAGATGCTAGTATGACTATGCCGACCACGTTCATCTGAACATTTCCGCTGTGCGATCTACAAGGATATGTAGATCTAGTTTCCCCGCTTGTTGTTTTGCATCTCGTAGATCAGATCTTGGCTTGTTCTTGTTCGTCATCATAGGAATTTTTTTTCCTATGCTGCGAAACCCATCAGTGGTATCAGAGCGAGATCTATGCGTAGATGTTTTACATGAGTAAAACGCAACATGCTTGTTGCAGGCGTTGATGTTTTCTGTTGCAAACCTCTATGTTGTGTATTTCTTATGGCGTGGCATAGTGAGATCGAAGCAGTCCAGGCTAACTTTACGCGACCTCATTCGCGAGACCGGCTCCGCACTTGACGTGTGGCTTGTTCCATACATGCGGCTGGTGGATGCCAGTTTCTCTCACTATAGTAGTCATGGGATTTACAACGGATGTTAGCAACCATAATATCACCGTTGTGGCTTTGCGTAGGTAAAAACCGTTCTTATGCGTAGCTCCCATAAGCCACGTAAAACATGCAATCAACAAATTAGCGGCGTCTAACTTGTTTTTGCAGGGAGTGTTTGTGATATGGTATTGCCACAAGATGTGATGTGTATGATATATGTGATGTATGCGATGATCATGTTTTGTAATGTTTCACGACTTGCATGTCGATGAGTTCACAACCGGCAGGAGCCATATGGTTGTCTTTATAATTATGTATAACCTGCATGTCAACTTCTTATACGCCATGTAATAGCTTTACTTTATCGCTAAATAGTTAGCAATAGTCGTAGTTGCTATTCATGGTGGAGGCAATCATGGTGGAGTGATGGAGATCATGCCGACGCATACGAGATGGAGATCATTGCGCGAAGTTTGGCTATACCATGTCACATATTGTATATGCATGTGATGTTTATCCTTTATGTATGCATCTTATTCTGCTTTGATCGCGACGGTAGCATTATAAGATGATCCCTCACTCTTAATTTCAAGATAAAATGTGTTCTCCCCTCGTATGCACCATTGCGAAAGATCGTCGTTTTGAAGCATCACATGATGATCGGGTGCTATAAACTCTATGTTCATATACAACGGGTGTTAGATTTACACATGCGAAAATACGTGGGTTAAACTTGACAAGCCTAGCATGTACAGACATGGCCTCAGAACACACAGACCGAAAGGTCAAGCATGAGTCATATGGATGATATGATCAACATGTTGATGTTCACCATTAAAGGTACATCATCTCACGTGATGATCGGTCTTGGTGTAGTGAATTTGGATTATGCTTTACTAAACAACTTCGAGGGATGTTGAATTTAGTGAGAGTTCATTAGTAATTTGATTAACTTGAACTAATTATCATGAACTAAATCTTAGTGTATTTGCATAAGTCGTTGTAGTCTTTGGCAATCGTTTTCCACCAACACTTAGTTTAATTGAGTTGATAAACTATAGAATTCTAGATAATCACTTTACAGACTAGTGCCGTTTAGTTAAAGTGTCAAGACTAAAGATTAAGTCATATTGCAAACTTTAGCAATCCTCGCTTGCTCCATATGATTTAATAAGTTGTATTAATCTAAGAGCAATGTTTTAGTTTAGTATCTAAAATCATATGTTTGCCTTCACGAGAGATTGATCTTCAAAATTGTTTGAGAATCAAAGTGATCTTGGAGCTGAAAGAATTGTTTCAGAAACAAACAAGAGTTAAAAGATATTTGATGTCTAGAACTTTGATTGTTTGCAAAATGATTAAGTATAATTTAGTAAAAGAACATATGCTCATATTGTATGAATATATGCGAAGATCGAAGACGCTTGGCGTCCCGATCACCCAAAAGTTTGGGAACTAATATTATACTTCCACTCATCCTTATAAGCTATAGTAGTTTCATCATGAAAGTTGTTATGATAAGATGGATGAAAAGGTATCGGCTAAATTGTTTTGCCATACCGAAAGATTGCTAAAGAATGGAACCCGGAAGAATACCAATCATATGATGATGGTGATCCACCTCAAAAGTGTGAAATCTAAAGCTATTAGTAATTGACTAAATGCGCTTTGGACTATGTGTCAAATGATTGACGCCACTGTTGATGTTGATAGATTCTTCTAATGGCAGGAAACGCTAAATCGGATCTACAGAATATTTGGTAGAAAAGGAAAAGACTGGAAATGTCCAGCTCAGGTATATAAATGATATATATGTTATAGATGTATTCTTTGCTCGTTAACAATGTAATTCTTGGGTATTCGATATTGGATTGTTGGTATGAAATGTCATACAAAGCAACACAATGCAAGAACTACAATGTCCTAAATAACTTGCAATAGAATGTGGTGACAATGCACATCGAGAAACAAATAAAAGTGTTATTGTGTTTCCGTCGGCATCAAACCTAGCCTTGAAGATTTATTATGAACTAAATAATTGTTATCTTGTTTTGGTATTATGAGAACAATTGTTGTTCATGTCATTACCGTCTTCCATAATCGATGGATAGATTATTATAAATCTTTTTGGTAAAATAGACATCTATAACACTGATGCTAAAGGTTGCAAGACAAAATAAATTTCACTTATATATGACACTACCGTTTAAGTCATATTGGAAACAAAACATGAAAGAAATTCTATATAAACTCCGTTCATGGGCCATGGACAGGACAAGCGACTAACTAAATGGAGATCATACATGTTGATGTATGTAGTCCATGGTGTGAAGTCGAGCGTGGTGTATTTTCTATTTCATCAATGATGTATGGTATATCTACTTGGTGAGATAGAAATATGAAATGATTGAAATTGTTCAATTTATGAAGTGCAAATTGTAGTAACAAGAAAAATTCAAGTTTTTATGATTGGATCATAAAGAAGAATATTTGAGTTACAAGTTTAGCAAACATCTAAGAGTTAAGTGAATTGTTTCACAAACTTGCATCTTGATAAACGCCATATGAGTATGGAGTCTTCAATGTGTGACGACCTCCAATTTGATAACAAATTCGAAGTGCCCGTTATGTAATCCATCACAATCCCAGAATCATTGTTGTGATTTACATAACGTAGTGGATATCACAGTCATAGCTACTAATAGCAAATAAAGGGAATTACATAGGTGGTCGCACAGACCAAACCTTACATTATATCATCATGCAGCGGAATAACACTTTGGGTCCATATTGTCAAGCTTCAACCGCACAGGCAAAGCAGACAGTAGGAAACGAGCCTAATTCGCAAAGTCGTCAACGATTCCTTCCTTCTTGATTTCTCTCCTTCAAGTCTGGCCAAGTTAATAGCCAGGGACAGAGCCGTGAGTACATTGCATGCACTCGCAAACCATCTTATAAATAAAAGAATAGAGAATGCATAGTTCATATAGTGGTCTAAGCTCTAGGTTCATTTGCATAAAGCAGAATTTCCTTTCAAAGATCCTTTTATCTAGAATGGTAAGAAAACATTTAGCTCTTTATAAATCTCTAGATGGAATCCCCCAAATGTCAATTCTGTTGTTCACCAAGTCACCTTCATGGCCATCACAATTCATTGTCAAGTCACCTTTCTCAAGCATTTTCAAAGTAAAACTTGATAACGGCCAAGCAGCTCCAAACCAACCGTCCATGACCGCGGACGCGGCTATTCGAATAGTTTTACACTCTGCAGAGGTTGTACACTTTACCCACACCATCCGACTACTCATCGTGTGGGCAACTTCCCCGCATAACAACATATGCCACGACAAGCAGTCGACCATTAATGTTTCACCTGCCCGCCTTAGCATAAACACTACCGCCTAGAGATGTACCCCTCAACACCGGAGTCCAAGAAGCTGTCCAGAGTGTGCAAAGTTCCCAGCCGCTTGACCCACCGGAATGCCACTAACCGAGGTAGGGTCCTACACCCGGCAGTCCATTTTCAATGAGGGCTCTTCGGCTTGTACCCCAACCACCTAAAAAGGAGGACAAGGCGAACCTAGGCCGTAGCCATAGGGTGCCCTGGAAGAGGAGTCCCTGGTCGGACTTCCATTTACATTTTATAGGGTCTACACTAAGGAGACACAAGTACTCCACTAAGCCCTGTCCCATACCAGGATAATGTGGTCGCACTGTATGATTGGTCCAGTGGTACTTCACTCATTTATCATTTTTGTCAAACCTTCATGTCACCTTCACCATGTCACCATTTTGTAAATAGTTTTCAAAGTCTCCCTTGGGAAGGTTGCCCATCTCCAAGGTTTTCATTTCAAAATCATCCTTGGGCAAGGTTGCCCCTTTCCAAGGTTTTCATTTCAAAATCTTCATGATCTCCATTGGGGTTCCCACCTAGTCATTTTCCATGAATGCCTTCAGCTCAAGCATAATCCTCATGAGGGCACAAGGATCTAGGTAGGTATATTGGATAGGCTTAGCTTGATGCTCTACTTAGCATCCACTAAGGAAAGGGTTTCTCAAAGGTAGGCTAAGTTTGATGCCCTTGATGTCATCCACAAAAAGGGTTGGATGCACTTGTCAAGAAAGACATCACTACTTATTTGCAACTTGGTAACAATCATTTTAGCATGTATTTTTATTTAAAAGCAAGTAAACATGCATTATAAAACTGGGTAATGGTATGATCAAAAGATGGCTTGCCTGGCTTGGCAATGTCATAGGCTTCTTCATCTTCATCTCGGGTTGGGTAGTCTCCATCACCATTGCTTGGTTGACTTCGGGATCCATTCTCCTTACTCTCGTTGTCGTCTAATCGTTGGAAAGCAAATAAGCATACAATCACCACACAATTCACAAACAACATCTATTTACTCAAATACACATACTTGGGTAAGGGAAGTGATCTAGGAAGTCTATGGAGAGTGGTTTCGATGATAATTGAGTTCCGATGGATGAGATGATTGAGTTGTTGTACCTAAGTAGGGTTTATTTATTTTGGATTATAAAAATATCTCCTGCAAGTTCTTATTGACCAAAGTTCATATACTACTAGTATATATTCAAGATTATGGTTCAACTAAAGAGGCTCCATAGGATTTGGAGTATGTTTCTTTTATTGAAGCCATTTCTAGTTTGCAAAGATTTAGTGATCAAGTTTGAATCTTACAAGTAGAGTTTATGGATCCTAGTTGAATGGGATCAAAGATCAATATTTAGAAATGTGGTTGATTCGAATTGGTTTCATATCATTTCCATATTTTGAGATAGGTGTGCAAGTTTGAGTTTCTAATTACTACTATGTAGTATTAATTCTCCAAATACCTTCTACCAGATCACATGGACTAAGATCAACCTACAGATAGATAATTGGAAAGGTGGTATAACAATATATAAGAGCTCCATCAAAATTCCAATTATAGGTTTGAGTTTAATAAAATCCTATATGGCAAATGCCTATTTAACCATATGGGTAAATAGCATTTGATTTAAAAGGTTTAAAAATGAGATCTAATGGTATAGACAGATGGGTATCACTAATTGTGAATTTTCAAAGTTGGATTTATATTTTTAGGAATTTTATTCGAATTGATATGAATTTTCTAAGGTGAAAAAGCTCCTGTTTTGTTATTTTTACTGCAACCAATCTGTAGATCTAATTGTGTTGAAACCACTTTTATTGGATAGCTTATGTTCTAAGGTTTCCAGAACATTTTTATTTGCTAGATTTGGATCGGTAGATCTCCGGGAAAACTAAATATACTAAAGCATCTGAAAACAATTTCGGAAATTCGCAAAATCGGAATAACCCTTTTTTTTATATCCGGGCCGAACACACAGACCACGCTGGGCCGGCCCGTTCGGCTGCAAGTGGCGGGTGACAGGGAAAAAAAAGAGGACCGGTCCGGCCTGCCAAGGGGCCCCACCGGTCAGAACTTAAACCGAACAGGTATCGGGCTTCTTCTTCCTCGTGCTACAGGAACGTAAACGAGAGCGAGCTACTGGGAGCAGGGCTGCGCACGGGGAGCTCACCGGCGGCGATGGGGAGCGGCGGCGAGGATGTCTAGGCGGCGGAGGAGCTTCTCCTCTTCCACCTTGTCCAGCCGGAAGCTCGAGGGAGCTGCTGGAACGCCGGGAACGGGAGGTGCTCTGCGGAGCGGCGTCGACGGGGGAGCTCGAACGAGAGAGAGAGGAAGCTGGAGATGTTGTCTAGGAGGTTCCTGGGGATGGTGGGGTTCTTTTCAGGGAAGAATGGCGGCCTTTTATAGTCGGGAGAGGGAGCACGGGGCGAGTGGATCTGGGGAGAGAGCGCGGCCGGTGTCGGCTAACGGAGGGACGCGGCGGTCGGTGCTTTCGGCGGAGGGCTGCAGGGTGCTGTGGGGTGCTGCTGGCGCACTCACGGGCTGCGGGGTGGTCTGGTTCAGAGGGGGCAAGTGAGGGGTCCGGGCGGTGGTTCTCCTCTGTTCTTCCTTGTCTCACGGCCGTGGTCGGGGCAGGGGATGCTGGGGCTCGACCAAGAGATGTCCCCAAGCATGGCTACAGGGTTTGGGCAGGGGTGAACAGCGTTGGCCACAGTAGAACCGATTTTCCCTGGATTTCGCCCACCACGTGTTCGATACAATGTCCGCATGAAATCAAAATTTGAATTTTTGAAAATTTCCAATTGGGTTGGTCATTATATTGGATAGGGATTCCAGAAATATTTTTGTTATGAAGAAATAACAAGTTTTGCAAAAATTTATATTTCAAACTTGGGTATTGTCACTGTTTCAGATTCAAAGTTTGGCTAATGTTTGGGTTAGGTTCTGATTTGAATTTTGGTTTGAAACTTCTTGGTCAAGTTAGTATGCAGCCTGGTCAAGCTCAACTAACTGACCACACCCTTACTTGAGTTACAGATTTCTTAATATAAGTGTCCAAAGTAGGGTAGTGGTTAACTTTTTCTAGATCATCTTTTCTTCTCTTTTTCTTTATTTCTCTTGCTTCTGGTTCCTTTGATCTTTGTGGTTCTTCTCTAATGCTTCTATTGGTTAAGTTTGAATTAACTAATCATTGCACCATAAATTAAAACCCACATGAAATCATAAAAGACCTATATTAAAACTCTATGCATACATGAAATATGAAGTGCAGAAGGTTTAAATCTTGGTCCAAAGGTGTTAGTTTTCTTGTAGATGTCATGGAGTTGGGAAATGACCTCTTATTTGAATTCAAACTTTGGTAGAATATTAAATAGAGTTCCAAGTTGATTTTTGTTTCACACTTTATAGTATTTGATTCTTTTCTATTTGTTTGTGATTGCTTGACTTAATTTTGGTTTGGCAAATGACCCAAATGGGTTTAGCACGCAACCATGCACAAACTTTAATAGTTAGAAAACTCTTTCTATTTCACAAAAACATTTTACATGTATAATTATTTGTTTTAAAAACCCTTCCCATTCTCTTTTTATTTGAAGCATGGGAGCAAATGCTCAAATTCAGAAGTTTCGAAAAGGCAAGAAATTAATCTTATATGCACAATAAAAGTTTTTGTTGGCTCCAAAATTTGGGATTTTAATAAATCCATTTATTTCTATTTCCCAAAAATTTGGGTTGTTACAATCTTCCCCCCTTAAAAAGAATCTCGTCCCGAGATTCACAAGTTAAGATTGAGATAGATTGGGAGATGAGATTAACAGATAAGAGATGTAGGGTATATTGATTCCTATAAAGATTGGGTACACCCAAAATGTGATAAGGCCATACGGGCCAAAAACACATCTTCACCAATCACACAACAATGTCAACACACAATCACACTTTCAAAAACAAAAATCTTCTCGGTTTAAACCATAGGATTTCATTAACAAGGGTCTTGCAGATTACACTTCTCGCTCTTGATTCTCAAAGAAATAAACAAGCTGACTAGTCCCAACTAAGGTGACTAAGGCTTCTTCTCGGCTTGGATCCTCCCACTTGATTCAACTTGTTCTTACTAACTTTATGGCTACGAGCAACTTCGGGGTATTCCATGGCTGATTCATGATGTTTGATCTTTTTCTTCTCTTCGGGTCTTAAGGTTGCCAAAGTTACTTCCCGGTGGTTTGTAAGGCTGCTTCCTTCCCCTGCGGGGGTCGAGGCTATAGAGTCCTTTGACACTATCTTCAATAATGATGCGGTTGTGAACTCTGCCCAGGTTGATGTCGATAGGGTTGCCTCCTGAAGATGAAAGATCATTTGCAGGATCTTCCGAGCAACTGGGTTTGACACTCTCTTTAGTTATGACCTGATCTTGAGCGACCGGAGGTTCTGGTGCAGCGTTCAACTTTGTTGGGCAGTCGTTGGAGTAGTGCCCCTGGGTTCCGCACTCATAGCAGGTGATGTTGGTCTTGTCACTAGCATTGGGAAAAGTATTCTTTGGTAGAGCTCTTCCAGATCGTAGGGTAAGGTCATAGCATAGGCTAGAGGGTGCCGGAGGCCTACTTTCTTGACGTCTTATCCTCCTTTCTCTCTTCTTTTTGTTACGAGCTTTCTGTTGTTTTCTAGGACTGTCATGCTCCTTGCTAGTCTTGACAACTTGAGCTGCTAGCTGAAAATGCTTTTGCTTGATCTTGGATATAGCTGTCACCAGGTGATTCATGGAGCAGTTTGCTGGAACATGAGTACTACTCTCACATAAGAAGCATGTGATGTTTCTTGAGGGGCATTCTCCAGTTGGATGCTTGATGTCGCAATTGGGACAGTTGCTCGTACATTGGCTAGATTGATGACCTTCTTCTCCACAACGGCTACAAGCCTTCATACGGAGGTGATCTAGGTTGGGAATACTTTTATTGGGACAGGGACGTTTTGCATGGAGTGCTTCTCCACAATCATAACATAAGGGTTGAGTGCACAAATCTCCTTGCTTCTTCTTTGGAATTAGGTTCAAGTGGGACCTCTTTTGGTATTCTCGAGCAATTCTATTGAGGTGAAACTCAAACTCCGAGTTAGCCTGACCTCCTTTCGTACATAACTGAAATGGTGGATTGGAGAGCATGGGGTGCATCAGAGGGGTCAAGTCCTGCAGTAGATGAGAGGGAACATCTTTCAAAAGGTTTCTTATGCGGGATGGGTATGGTTTAGAGTTTAGCTTGGGCCTGAAAGACCAAAACATTTTTGAGTAAACCCGTTGTTGGGGTGGATACTACCTGTTGCCGAATGGCATATGAGCAACCTATCATAAATCAATCATTCAAACAATCAAGGTACTAAGCGCACTTAGTAATCGTGAGGTAAGGGTAGCTCAATGAAATCAACTGAGCATTCCCTATAAATCCTATGGGTCAAAAGGTTGATGGGTCTTCATCATTTCTGATCACTCTATTTGCTCTTGAAGTCTTTGTCTCACAGGGTTGACTCTGGTTGGAAGATTTCGAGATCAGATGAAGAGTCTCTCTTTCGATGGTAGCGGTTGTAGTTGACATCCCAGGTTGAAGTCTTGAAAAATATTGAGTCCCTCATCTTTTCATCCAAAAGTCCTTCGGTCTTAGGTCGGTATATCATCCATAGTATATATTTGAAGTAGATGAGGAATAGAGTAAATCAAATCTTTGAAAAGACTTTGTAATCAAAGAGGTAAATAAATTCTTTGTCAAAATCTCTTGAGAGTATAAGTTGAGAGTGTAAGATATTTGAAGTGAATAAGATGAGAGTATAAGTTGGCTTTGGATACCAAAGCAAATAAATTTCTTTTGTAGAAATAAGGTTTTGTCAACATATCACTTTCTTAGCTAACGACCATGCTAACTAAGGTCTCCTAAGGTCATGATAGTCCTGATACCAAACTTGTGATATCAGAGATATCATTTTCTAACGACCATACTAACTAGGGTTTCCTAGAGTCAGCCTAGGCTCTGATACCAACTTGTGACGACCTCCAATTTGATAACAAATTCGAAGTGCCCGTTATGTAATCCATCACAATCCCAGAATCATTGTTGTGATTTACATAACGTAGTGGATATCACAGTCATAGCTACTAATAGCAAATAAAGGGAATTACATAGGTGGTCGCACAGACCAAACCTTACATTATATCATCATGCAGCGGAATAACACTTTGGGTCCATATTGTCAAGCTTCAACCGCACAGGCAAAGCAGACAGTAGGAAACGAGCCTAATTCGCAAAGTCGTCAACGATTCCTTCCTTCTTGATTTCTCTCCTTCAAGTCTGGCCAAGTTAATAGCCAGGGACAGAGCCGTGAGTACATTGCATGCACTCGCAAACCATCTTATAAATAAAAGAATAGAGAATGCATAGTTCATATAGTGGTCTAAGCTCTAGGTTCATTTGCATAAAGCAGAATTTCCTTTCAAAGATCCTTTTATCTAGAATGGTAAGAAAACATTTAGCTCTTTATAAATCTCTAGATGGAATCCCCCAAATGTCAATTCTGTTGTTCACCAAGTCACCTTCATGGCCATCACAATTCATTGTCAAGTCACCTTTCTCAAGCATTTTCAAAGTAAAACTTGATAACGGCCAAGCAGCTCCAAACCAACCGTCCATGACCGCGGACGCGGCTATTCGAATAGTTTTACACTCTGCAGAGGTTGTACACTTTACCCACACCATCCGACTACTCATCGTGTGGGCAACTTCCCCGCATAACAACATATGCCACGACAAGCAGTCGACCATTAATGTTTCACCTGCCCGCCTTAGCATAAACACTACCGCCTAGAGATGTACCCCTCAACACCGGAGTCCAAGAAGCTGTCCAGAGTGTGCAAAGTTCCCAGCCGCTTGACCCACCGGAATGCCACTAACCGAGGTAGGGTCCTACACCCGGCAGTCCATTTTCAATGAGGGCTCTTCGGCTTGTACCCCAACCACCTAAAAAGGAGGACAAGGCGAACCTAGGCCGTAGCCATAGGGTGCCCTGGAAGAGGAGTCCCTGGTCGGACTTCCATTTACATTTTATAGGGTCTACACTAAGGAGACACAAGTACTCCACTAAGCCCTGTCCCATACCAGGATAATGTGGTCGCACTGTATGATTGGTCCAGTGGTACTTCACTCATTTATCATTTTTGTCAAACCTTCATGTCACCTTCACCATGTCACCATTTTGTAAATAGTTTTCAAAGTCTCCCTTGGGAAGGTTGCCCATCTCCAAGGTTTTCATTTCAAAATCATCCTTGGGCAAGGTTGCCCCTTTCCAAGGTTTTCATTTCAAAATCTTCATGATCTCCATTGGGGTTCCCACCTAGTCATTTTCCATGAATGCCTTCAGCTCAAGCATAATCCTCATGAGGGCACAAGGATCTAGGTAGGTATATTGGATAGGCTTAGCTTGATGCTCTACTTAGCATCCACTAAGGAAAGGGTTTCTCAAAGGTAGGCTAAGTTTGATGCCCTTGATGTCATCCACAAAAAGGGTTGGATGCACTTGTCAAGAAAGACATCACTACTTATTTGCAACTTGGTAACAATCATTTTAGCATGTATTTTTATTTAAAAGCAAGTAAACATGCATTATAAAACTGGGTAATGGTATGATCAAAAGATGGCTTGCCTGGCTTGGCAATGTCATAGGCTTCTTCATCTTCATCTCGGGTTGGGTAGTCTCCATCACCATTGCTTGGTTGACTTCGGGATCCATTCTCCTTACTCTCGTTGTCGTCTAATCGTTGGAAAGCAAATAAGCATACAATCACCACACAATTCACAAACAACATCTATTTACTCAAATACACATACTTGGGTAAGGGAAGTGATCTAGGAAGTCTATGGAGAGTGGTTTCGATGATAATTGAGTTCCGATGGATGAGATGATTGAGTTGTTGTACCTAAGTAGGGTTTATTTATTTTGGATTATAAAAATATCTCCTGCAAGTTCTTATTGACCAAAGTTCATATACTACTAGTATATATTCAAGATTATGGTTCAACTAAAGAGGCTCCATAGGATTTGGAGTATGTTTCTTTTATTGAAGCCATTTCTAGTTTGCAAAGATTTAGTGATCAAGTTTGAATCTTACAAGTAGAGTTTATGGATCCTAGTTGAATGGGATCAAAGATCAATATTTAGAAATGTGGTTGATTCGAATTGGTTTCATATCATTTCCATATTTTGAGATAGGTGTGCAAGTTTGAGTTTCTAATTACTACTATGTAGTATTAATTCTCCAAATACCTTCTACCAGATCACATGGACTAAGATCAACCTACAGATAGATAATTGGAAAGGTGGTATAACAATATATAAGAGCTCCATCAAAATTCCAATTATAGGTTTGAGTTTAATAAAATCCTATATGGCAAATGCCTATTTAACCATATGGGTAAATAGCATTTGATTTAAAAGGTTTAAAAATGAGATCTAATGGTATAGACAGATGGGTATCACTAATTGTGAATTTTCAAAGTTGGATTTATATTTTTAGGAATTTTATTCGAATTGATATGAATTTTCTAAGGTGAAAAAGCTCCTGTTTTGTTATTTTTACTGCAACCAATCTGTAGATCTAATTGTGTTGAAACCACTTTTATTGGATATCTTATGTTCTAAGGTTTCCAGAACATTTTTATTTGCTAGATTTGGATCGGTAGATCTCCGGGAAAACTAAATATACTAAAGCATCTGAAAACAATTTCGGAAATTCGCAAAATCGGAATAACCCTTTTTTTTATATCCGGGCCGAACACACAGACCACGCTGGGCCGGCCCGTTCGGCTGCAAGTGGCGGGTGACAGGGAAAAAAAAGAGGACCGGTCCGGCCTGCCAAGGGGCCCCACCGGTCAGAACTTAAACCGAACAGGTATCGGGCTTCTTCTTCCTCGTGCTACAGGAACGTAAACGAGAGCGAGCTACTGGGAGCAGGGCTGCGCACGGGGAGCTCACCGGCGGCGATGGGGAGCGGCGGCGAGGATGTCTAGGCGGCGGAGGAGCTTCTCCTCTTCCACCTTGTCCAGCCGGAAGCTCGAGGGAGCTGCTGGAACGCCGGGAACGGGAGGTGCTCTGCGGAGCGGCGTCGACGGGGGAGCTCGAACGAGAGAGAGAGGAAGCTGGAGATGTTGTCTAGGAGGTTCCTGGGGATGGTGGGGTTCTTTTCAGGGAAGAATGGCGGCCTTTTATAGTCGGGAGAGGGAGCACGGGGCGAGTGGATCTGGGGAGAGAGCGCGGCCGGTGTCGGCTAACGGAGGGACGCGGCGGTCGGTGCTTTCGGCGGAGGGCTGCAGGGTGCTGTGGGGTGCTGCTGGCGCACTCACGGGCTGCGGGGTGGTCTGGTTCAGAGGGGGCAAGTGAGGGGTCCGGGCGGTGGTTCTCCTCTGTTCTTCCTTGTCTCACGGCCGTGGTCGGGGCAGGGGATGCTGGGGCTCGACCAAGAGATGTCCCCAAGCATGGCTACAGGGTTTGGGCAGGGGTGAACAGCGTTGGCCACAGTAGAACCGATTTTCCCTGGATTTCGCCCACCACGTGTTCGATACAATGTCCGCATGAAATCAAAATTTGAATTTTTGAAAATTTCCAATTGGGTTGGTCATTATATTGGATAGGGATTCCAGAAATATTTTTGTTATGAAGAAATAACAAGTTTTGCAAAAATTTATATTTCAAACTTGGGTATTGTCACTGTTTCAGATTCAAAGTTTGGCTAATGTTTGGGTTAGGTTCTGATTTGAATTTTGGTTTGAAACTTCTTGGTCAAGTTAGTATGCAGCCTGGTCAAGCTCAACTAACTGACCACACCCTTACTTGAGTTACAGATTTCTTAATATAAGTGTCCAAAGTAGGGTAGTGGTTAACTTTTTCTAGATCATCTTTTCTTCTCTTTTTCTTTATTTCTCTTGCTTCTGGTTCCTTTGATCTTTGTGGTTCTTCTCTAATGCTTCTATTGGTTAAGTTTGAATTAACTAATCATTGCACCATAAATTAAAACCCACATGAAATCATAAAAGACCTATATTAAAACTCTATGCATACATGAAATATGAAGTGCAGAAGGTTTAAATCTTGGTCCAAAGGTGTTAGTTTTCTTGTAGATGTCATGGAGTTGGGAAATGACCTCTTATTTGAATTCAAACTTTGGTAGAATATTAAATAGAGTTCCAAGTTGATTTTTGTTTCACACTTTATAGTATTTGATTCTTTTCTATTTGTTTGTGATTGCTTGACTTAATTTTGGTTTGGCAAATGACCCAAATGGGTTTAGCACGCAACCATGCACAAACTTTAATAGTTAGAAAACTCTTTCTATTTCACAAAAACATTTTACATGTATAATTATTTGTTTTAAAAACCCTTCCCATTCTCTTTTTATTTGAAGCATGGGAGCAAATGCTCAAATTCAGAAGTTTCGAAAAGGCAAGAAATTAATCTTATATGCACAATAAAAGTTTTTGTTGGCTCCAAAATTTGGGATTTTAATAAATCCATTTATTTCTATTTCCCAAAAATTTGGGTTGTTACACAATGGGTGTAATCAAACTTTGTTTGACATGGTTAGATCAATGATGAAATAAAACTGCCAATATAATTTGTGGATTATGCTTTAGAGACTACCCCTTTTCACTGAATAGAGTGCCATTATAATCCATTGAAATGACACTATACGAGTTATAATTGTCTTTTCTTGAATTTTGGTATGCAAGGCATATGTGTAAAATGTTTACAACCAAAATTGGATTAGTAAGTCTTTGTAGGTTATCCCAAAGAATGTCGATGGGTATTCCTTCTACTATGAACCCAAGCACATAGTGATTGTTGCTAAAAGGTGAATTTCTTATGAAGGAGTTTTCTCGCGAAAGGTTTAAGTGGGAGGATAATAGAACTTGATGAGGTTATTGAACCTGAGCAAGATGAGCAAAGTAGCGCAGCACCGGAAAATGTTCTGGAAGCGGCAACTGCATTCATGGCTCCAGAACCTACAATATGTTGTAGTACTGGACATCAAAGTTCCTATTTAACCAAGCTGGTCGTAATCAAATATAATGATTTGAGGACAAGATACTATTGGTTAATAGTAACCGACAATATACAAAGAAGCGGTGATGGGCCCTGACTTCGTCATATGGATTATTTTAGCAACAATTACATATTGAGATATGATAGTTGAATAAATGAAACAACGTTCCTCTACCGGAATGCACACCCAGGACGTGTATGTGACATGACCCAATGGGTTTCGTTAATTCAAAGATTGCTAGATATGTATGCAAACTTCAATGGTAGAAGTAAGCATAACGGAGTTGGAATCTTCATTATGATGAAAATGTTAAAGAGTTAATTTTATCAAGATATTTGAAGATGCTTGTATTTACAAGAAAGTAAGTGGGAGCGCTAAGACATATTTCTAATACTTTATGTAGACGACATATCGGTCATTGGAAATTATGTGTTTTTCTTGATATTGTTAAGTTTTCATCAAGAATGGATTTTTGATGAAAGACTTAGGCAAAACCAGAATATTAAGCATCAATGTCTATGCAGATAGATTGAGGCACTAATATAGTTTTGCCAAAAGTACATAGATGAAATATTGAATTTATTCAATATGGAAACAATAAGAACAGTTCTTGTTGCATGGAAAAGGTTGGAGCAAGAATCAAGTGTTTTGACACTCGATGAGTGAAACCACAAGAATGACTTTATCAATCTTGTACACCATGATATGTATATACAGATATGTCCGATGCTCTAAAGGTTACAAGCATTCATATGATGATCGTTGGACAATAGTAAGATATTCTTATGTACTTTCGAAGAAGTAAGAATATGTTATGTATGCAGGAGTGACAAATGGTTCATTGCAATGAGTTATATTGGCTTTGTCACACATACAAGTAAAATTTTATCTCAATTTTAGACTATTTATTTTGAGTGATAAGGTGGCACAATAAGATGTAAGAAAGTTCCATGATAACTTGGATGAGTTTTCAAAGTTAGACATTGTGACGGATACTGCAATGAAGGCTCAATATATAACTGCTCTAGAAGCAGCAAAAGAACTAGGTGTCGTTCCAAGTGTGCTAGTACCATGTAGTTCTATTGTATGAAAATAGTGACAACATAGTCTCTGCCAAGAAAACAAGGTCTCATCAGAAGACTAAGTTTATACGATGCCATCTCATACGAGATGAGTAATGCGTGTTGACGTAAAAGATATGCAAATACAAACGGACCTGAAAGTATCAGATCCGTAGATAAGGTTTACCACGTGCAACACGTATGAATAACACCGGAATGCCATTGGTTTTAAAGGCGCAAGTATGACTAGATTATTGACTCTAGTGCAAGTGGGAGACTGAAGGAAATATGCCCTAGAGGAAATAATAATAATATTGTTATTATCATATTTCTTGTTCATGATAATGTTTATATTCCATGCTAGAATTGTATTAAGCGGAAACATTAATACTTGTGTGGTTTATTAACAACACTGTGTCCCTAGTACGCCTCTACTAGACTAGCTCATTGATTAATGATGGTTAAGGTTTTCTAACCATAGACATGAGTTGTCGATTAATAATGAGGTCATGTCATTAGAAGAATGATGTGATGGACAGACTCAAATTAAGCACAACAATTAGATCGTGTTATTGTGTTCACAATTGCGTAGCTTTTCCTATGTCAGTATCCTATTCCTTAGACCATGAGATAATGCCACTCCCTGGTGCCGGAAGAGAGCTTTGAGGTCATCAAACGTCATCCTATGAGAGGGTGATCATAAAGGTGTCTCTCAGGTAATCCGAAAGTACTTGTTGGGTTGCATATATCGAGATGGGATTTGTCCCTCCCATGTCGGAGAGATATACTCCGGGCCCACTCGGTAATCAATATCATACACCGTTTGCAAACACGTGATTAATGAGTTTAATCACAGGGTGATATTGGATTGCGGAACAAGTAAAGAGTACTTGCTGCGAACGAGATTGAACTAGGTATGGCGATGCCGATGATCGAAACTCGGGCAAGTAAAATATCGTGAGACAAAGGAATTCGTATACGGGATTAATTGAATACTGACATCATGGTTCACCGATAATAATCTTCGTTGAATATGTGGGAGTCAATATGGATTTCTAGATCCCGCTATTGATTATTGATGATGATCATGTCCATGCATTCTCGAACCCGTAGGGTCACACACTTAACGCTCATCGACGCTAGGGTAGTTTTGGGATTTATAGAAATTGTTTCGAAGAGTTACGGAATTGTTCCGGGAAGAAGATTAATGATTTATTAATTAATTAAATTAATAAATGTTAATACATATATTTATTTATTGGAAATAAATATGGGCTAAAAAGTAGTCCACTGAAAGTTTTGCTAATGGCCTAATTTTGTAGTCCATCTAGACAAACTACAAAAGAGAAAAGAAAAAAGAAAAAAAGGAGGCGCTGCAGCTGGGCCGCCTGGGCTGGTCGGCCACTCTGCTCCGCGCCCCGTGCAACGCTACTTGCGTGCCGCTTAGTCTGGACCGAGCTAAGGCCGGCTGGGCCGGCCGGCAGCGCTACCCGGCGCCCCACGCGGCGCGCACTAGCTGCGCTTGCATGGGCTGGCTGGGCCTCGCACGCCACCGCGCCGATCGCACTGGATCGATACCGATCGATCGATCAAGCGCCGGGAGGGCCTCGAGCTAGGGCACGAGCGCGATCGCCAGGGGGCGCCTCCAGGCCGCATGCTTCGCGAAGGTTTGCTTGCGTTCGATGCAAGGCAATGTGTTCGGATCGATAAGATCGATTGCGACGTGAACTCCATGGAAAAGTGAAATTGGCTGCCTATAAAAAGGCACTCGAGACGGACGGGGTTTTTGGTGATTTTTCTGAATTACTGATCAGCTGCCGTAGCTTTTGCCTGTAGCCTTTTCTAGCCCTAGTTTGACTAGTTCTTTTACCCAATCTTCTTCCACCTCGCGCGTGTAGGCGAAGCCCTGCCCGCAGATACTCTCCACCATAAGCACCACGCCGTCGTGCTGCTGATCCCATCTACCACTCCACCGTGCCTTGCTGGACCGAGGAGGAGGAGGAGTCATAGCGTTGTACGTGTGCAACGCCCGGAGGCGCCGCCCGTTGTGGCGCTTGGATTGGATCGGATCGCGAGGAGGAGACGCTAGTACGACTACGCCGACCACGTTCATCTGAACATTTCCGCTGTGCGATCTACAAGGGTATGTAGGTCTAATTTCCCCGCTCATTGTTTTGCATCTCGTAGATCAGATCTTGGCTTGTTCTTGTTCGTCATCGTAGGAAATTTTTTGTTTTCTATGCTGTGAAACCCTTCACAATAGGTGATGTTTCACCACTGGCCATAAGCACTGATGCATGCAAAGGATTGGCAAATGCAGTTCACACAGTATTTTCACATGCTGAACAAAGAGAATGCCATACTCATTTGATGCTGAACCTGTACAGGCACTACTTAGGCACTGTATATCGCTACATGTGGACTGCTGCTAGGGCCTACAAGTCTGAGAGCTACACATTTTTTATGGACAAGATACATGCTGAGAACTCTGATTTTGCCATATACTTGGAAAGGAATCACAACCTTTTATGGATGAGGAGTGCTTTTAATCCTGCAATAAAGTGTGATTACATAAACAACAACCTTGCTGAAACCGTAAATAACTGGGTCAAAGACTCAAAAGACCTTCCAGTTCATATGTTGATGGACACCATACGAGGTATGTTGATGAGGCTGATAAAAGTAAGAAGAGATATTGGGGACAGACTAAGAGGGCACATTCTACCCGCTGTTATTCAACAAATAAACCAGAGAAGTCGAGGTCTTGGTTACCTTAGAGTTGGAGAGTCTAACGACCACAGCTGTGAGCTGAGAGATTTGAGCCGGAATGGCCTGAGGCATGTCGTGAGGATTGACAGTAGAGAATGCAGCTGCTTAGAGTGGCAGCATACTAGGAAGCCATGCCCACACGCGTTAATCTTCTTGGTTCACAAAAGAACTCTGCCACACCTTGATCAATATGTGAGTGAGTACTTCTCTTTGGCTAAATTTCGAGCTACCTACGCAGGTGCCGTCCCTCCTTGCACAGACCAGTCACAGTGGCCTGTGGTTCAACTACCTTTCAAGCTGTGCCAGCCAAATGTTAAAAGAGGCAAAGGAAGACCTCAGAAGAGTAGGTTCAAGAATTTCATGGAGAAGCAGGGCATGCCTTTTAGTGGTAGCAAGAAAGGCAAAAACAGATGTAAGCAATGCAAATGTATTGGACATAGAGCAGCGGGGTGTCCTTTGAACGGACCAAAGCCTAGGTATGAAGTATTTGCGTGTATGATCTTTATTTATAATTAGGTAATATCTATGCTTACCTGGGGCTTACCTGCTTTCTAACATTTGTCAGGAAGCGCAAGACAAGGTGCAAGACTGCTGATGTTGTCTATGTGCTTCACGAGGAAGTTGAGTGGAGTGATGATGACATGGGATCTGATTCAGATTGGCCGGACATTCCAGAACCTTCTGATCCAACATACAAGAAGGCGAGAAAACTGTCCCCAAAGAGGAAGAAGACAGCTAGGTCGGAGTAAGACTAATTCAGTCTTTTTTCTGAGTGCTCCGTCTCTGTAATACAGCAAAATTCTGAAAACTATTTTTCTGGAACATGTGTGTTTGTGTGTGCATTGTAAAATAGGGGCCCTGGACCTGCCCAAAATTCTGTCCGAACTGTATTTGTTATGGAATTTGTAATTTGTAAACTATGTACTCATTTTTAATAAGCCTTGTTTGACATTATGCATATGTTCTTATTCGGTGGTAATGTTCAGAGGGACAGTCAGAAAAGGCAGAATAAATGGCACAGGATAACATTTCACATTACACAATATTTGGGTCCTTACAGTTCTGCTTTTCAGGTGCTAAACATCATAATGCCAACATAAACTGCACATGTCATGGAACATATCCATATGAAAAGCAGATTGTTTCCACCATCTGCCCTAACCTTGATCTGCTCTATTTCAGCTGCTTGCTTCTGCAACTAAGCATGCACACCACCACTCTGCTCGAGCTTCCGAAGTTGGTCCAGAAGCTCCTTGTTTTCATCAAGCAGCGCACGGTTCTCCTCCATCTTCTCCCATACAGCATCACGAAGATCACGAACAAGCTCTCTATGGAAAACTGGCAGCGGGTCGTCCATCCACTCATACTTCTCACAGCCTCGGCCCTTGCCTTCCTGCCAAAAACATAGTAACAGAAGAGGAAAGATGTGAGAATTAAAATAACTAAACTGGCAAACAAACATGATTAGTTTACAATAATACCGCACGGATGCCGCAGTTGTAGAATCTTCTCCTAGCGTTTTCATCCGTCCACGCAATCCATCTCGGCATCTTTACTCCACAGTCACAGATTCTGTCCGGCGAATAGTCGTAGGGCTTACTCCGATACGGGATAGGGGGGCGTCGGTGAGCTGACCCTGATTCCGCCCGCGAAGAACTGCAGTAGCTGCGAACCATTGCCTTGCACCCAAGGGAGAGCATAGTAGAGGGACTAGGTGGGGAACTAGAACAGCAGATGTGAGCTAGCCAGAAAAGAATCGTAGGTGCAAGGGGGAGATGGGAAGAAGGAAGAATCGGAGTGACGACGCTGCTCTTGCATCCGACAGTTATACCAGCGCGCCCCCCCAGAATATGACCGTTTGAGTATGATAGGTGGGATCGTGCAACGCAACTATGCCACCAATGAAATTGCCATCATGGACACAAAGAAAATGTATTGTTTACAAGCGTGGAAGCTATGCACAGTCGCTGGGGGCATGTGCTTCCATGGAGAGCTACCCTGTCAAAAAGATCTCTTTCCCTCTGGGCAGACACCACGATCACTAGCCTCCGCCTCCTGTTCTTCACACGAGCGAGCCCTCCCCGTAGTTCAGATGCCTCGCACCGGCCGCTACAACACCTCCCGCGCACGACGCGAAAGCTCCACCCTAGGCCTCAGCCACGCCACCCCAGGACTCAGCCATGACGGCGGTACGTACTACCACAGCGGGAACTCCACGCCTGGTCGTGCACAGCACGACAGGTCAAGCCGCCGCCGCATCAGATGGCCATGGTGGCTTGAACCAAGCAGCAATGCATCTACTCCAACTCCTACTTCTTCGACCTCGAGCAGGTTTGGCAGTGGCTCCAGCAAGCCTCGCAGTGTAGGCCGGTTCAAGACCGCCCTCAAACCGTACTGTTCATCAATCTTGAATCGGACGATGAGGACAGCGGCGTCAACACTGAGCAGCCAAGATCCTTCACCGCAAAGTTTGCGCGAGACATGAAGACAGCCATGACCAGGTCATTGGAACCCCAGGGCAGGGGGAAGGGCAAGGCAACCACGATGGAGGATGAAGCAGAGGGCAAGGACAAGGCCCCAACGGAGGTCGACTCCGACGACTCCGACGATGTCATGTACTGGGTTTAGCTAGTGGTTAAGTTAGTAATCTATGAAGAAAATGCAAATGGCATGCATATTAGCTAGCATTTTCTGTTCAATGCAATTTATCTTGCGTAAGATTTGACCCTTCCATTTTTAGTTAACATATAAAATATAATGCATTTTATCTTCCGGTGTGTCCTGGGATGCCTTCTCGTGTATGCGGACCAGTTCCTTCTCGTCGAAGGGTCTAGCTAGGACCCTGGCACTGGCACGATGGGACGGGGCAGTGAGCATCAGTTAATCGGCGCCACGTATCCACCCGCGTGCCGGGCGGGGGCTCTATTTTTTCATTTACGGAGGATATAGCTTGCATGAGAAGGCTAGAAGACAGAGAGCAGTGGTTGGACCACGGGCTGGGCTGTTTGACTATTTTGCCATATTATTCATTCACCTACTTCCTTCTCCTTCCTCCTGCCCGGCCCCCCATCCGCTCTCTCTAGCCATGCCTCCAAAGAGAAACCGCCCCCTGACGACTCAGGAAGCAGAGAGAATGGAGAGAGCTCGCCGCTGGAAGGAACTTGCTCCATCCATTAGAGAAAGCCCTCACATAGAGGCGCAATCTTTGCTCTCCCTGATGGAGAAGGGAAAACTTCAATCAGGCGAGGGCTCATCCGGGTACTGGGACAAATTCTTCTTCTTCATCATCATCTTTTTGTTCTTCTTCTTCTTCCTCCTCTATAACTCATTACCGTGGAATAAAATGTTCCAGAGCCAGCGGAGCCATGATGGTTTTGCAGGGTGTGCCTCTCTCCCAAAAAATGGCGGCGGCGATCCAGAACCCGATGCCCACATTTCCCCGGCTCAGCGAGGTAAGCACTCTCTAATTGTGTTGACATGCATTGGGGTTCTTGCGATTCTGACTTAGGTGAGTGTAGAGTGCTTTACCTATAATGGGGTTTTTGCGAGGACGCCACTGCCACTTAGTTGGCGTCCTTGGTAGAAATAACCCTATTTTTATTTTATACAGGAAAAGAAGGTGGGGCTGAACCCAGATATGGCGTCCTGGCTTAATAAACAGATAGCCAAACAAAGGGAGAAAAAATTGACCCAGGAAGTGGATATGGCTAAAGTCCTCTTAGTTGCCAAGTGCCTTGCTCATGAGCGCAAGCAGCTTGTAAAGGAGAATCAAAAGTGGTCAGAATTGCACAAGGAAGCCAGAGCCTCGGCACATAAGAATACAGCCAGGATCAAAGATCTATTTGAGGAAAATTTGAAGCTAACAAACAGTACTGTCACCCTGGAGATCACATGCAGGAACCTGCTGGCTGAAAACGAGAAAGCACTCAGGGAGCTCGTGGATTCCAAAATGAAATACCTCGCAAGATGCCAACTCGTGGCGTCTCTTGAGAAGGAAAATGACAAGCTACGCGCCCGGCTTGAACCCTGATGTGTCGTACTTTCGCAATAAAATTATATAATGAACTGAACACATTGAAGTACTTTGTGTTTATTATGTTATGAACTGTTATGAAACCATGTCATGCAATGTTTGGAAATACCTCTCTGTGAGAGAGAGTCCACATGTGAACCCTTGGGATGGCATGTTTGGTATTTTTCCTAGGTGATGCATCACTCACCATGACTCCATGCACAGTTTTTCCATTTTTTTAATTTTTTTCTGAATTCCCTAGGCCCCCCTCCGAGATCTAGGTCAGACTCGCGGTGCCATCGATGTCTGCCAGGTGGGGTGGGAACCATGGCTTGGTCTTGGTTC
The DNA here is from genome assembly GCA_007115705.1 of Dactylis glomerata. Lineage (NCBI taxonomy): Eukaryota > Viridiplantae > Streptophyta > Magnoliopsida > Poales > Poaceae > Dactylis > Dactylis glomerata. The sequence goes on along the minus strand of QXEO01000326.1, from coordinate 401,467 downwards.
TAGGGTCCCACACCCCCAGGGGACCTCCCTGTATTTTTCCCTAATTTTTCTGGTGTGCATTTCTTGTAGCCCCAGTGCAAAATTGGATTAAAAAGGATTTAGGGCAAAAATAATTCATTATATGGCAGGCCGAGATAATTCCTAGCCTCCTAGATGTGGCACCCCTGGTAGGTCCCCAACCTATGAAAATTAGAGAGGTGATGTTTTTCACACTGCCCATGGTGGCCCCTTCACAGAAAAGCACCTGTTTCGACCCCTCCAGGCACCTGAAAAATGGGAAATGCATTTTTTATGTGGAAACTGGAAAAACACTAGTTGCAAAAGTGGTTGGGAATGCAAAGATGCACATCTCCACCAAAAATGGGACCATGGTTCCAAAGTTTCCTATGGAACTTGCACAAACCATGGTCATCTGCCAAGGAAGACCAAGAGAACTCCTTCCTGGAAGCACCTCTCTGTGAGAGACTCCACATGTGAACCCTTGGGATGGCATGTTTGGTATTTTTCCTAGGAGATGCATCACTCAACATGACTCCATGCACTATTTTTCCATTTTTTTGATTTTTTTCTGAATTCCCTAGGCCCCCCTCCGAGATCTAGGTCAGACTCATGGTGCCATCGATGTCTGCCAGGTGGGGTGGGAACCATGGTTTGGTCTTGGTTCTAGGTTCCCACACCCCCAGGGGACCTCCCTGTATTTTTCCCAATTTTTCTGGTGTGCATTTCTTGTAGCCCCAGTGCAAAATTGGATTAAAAAGGATTTAGGGCAAAAATAATTCATTATATGGCAGCAGGCCGAGATAATTCCTAGCCTCCTGGATGTGGCACCCCTGGTAGGTCCCCAACCCATGAAAATTAGAGTGGTGATGTTTTTCACACTGCCCTTGGTGGCCCCTTCACTGAAAAGCACCTGTTTCGCCCCTCCGGGCACCTGAAAAATGGGAAATGCATTTTTTATGTGGAAACTAGAAAAACACTAGTTGAAAAAGTGGTTGGGAATGCAAAGATGCACATCTCCACCAAAAAATGGGACCATGGTTCCAAAGTTTGTTGTGGAACTTGCACAAACCATGGTCATCTACCAAGGAAGACCAAGAGAACTCCTGCCTAGAAGCACCTCTCTATGAGAGAGTCCACATGTGAACCCTTGGGATGGCATGTTTGGTATTTTTCCTAGGTGATGCATCACTCACCATGACTCCATGCACTGTTTTTCCATTTTTTTGATTTTTTCTAAATTCCCTAGGCCCCCCTCCGAGATCTTGGTCAGACTCGCGGTGCCATCGATGTCTGCCAGGTGGGGTGGGAACCATGGTTTGGTCTTGGTTCCAGGGTTCCACACCCCCAGGGGACCTCCTTGTATTTTTCCCCAATTTTTCTGGTGTGCATTTCTTGTAGCCCCAGTGCAAAATTGGATAAAAAGGATTTAGGGCAAAAATAATTCATTATATGGCAGCATGCCGAGATAATTCCTAGCCTCCTGGATGTGGCACCCCTGGTAGGTCCCCAACCCATGAAAATTAGAGTGGTCATGTTTTTCACACTGCCCTTGCTGGCCCCTTAACAGAAAAGCACCTCTCTATGAGAGAGTCCACATGTGAGCCCTTGGGATGGCATGTTTGGTATTTTTCCTAGGTGATGCATCACTCATCATGACTCCATGCACTGTTTTTCCATTTTTTTTGATTTTTTTTGAATTCCCTAGGCCCCCCTCCGAGATCTAGGTCAGACTCGCGGTGCCATCGATGTCTGCCAGGTGGGGTGGGAACCATGGTTTGGTCTTGGTTCTAGTGTCCCACACCCCCAGGGGTTCTCCTTGTATTTTTCCCCAATTTTTCTGGTGTGCATTTCTTGTAGCCCCAGTGCAAAATTGGATTAAAAAGGATTTAGGGCAAAAATAATTCATTATATGGCAGCACGCCGAGAAAATTCCTAGCCTCCTGGATGTGGCACCCCTGGTAGGTCCCCAACCCATGAAAATTAGAGTGGTGATGTTTTTGACACTGCCCTTGGTGGCCCCTTCACAGAAAAGCACCTGTTTCGACCCCTCCGGGCACCTGAAAAATGGGAAATGCTTTTTTATGTGGAAACTGGAAAAACACTTGTTGCAAAAGTGGTTGGGAATACAAAGATGCACATCTCCACCAAAAATGGGACCATGGTTCTAAAGTTTGTTGTCGAACTAGCACAAACCATGGTCATCTTCCAAGAAAGACCAAGAGAACTCCTGCCTGGAAGCACCTCTCTGTGAGAGAGTCCACATGTGAACCCTTGGGATGGCATGTTTGGTATTTTTCCTAGGTGATGCATCACTCACCATGACTCCATTCACTATTTTCCCATTTTTTTTGATTTTTTCTGAATTCCCTAGGCCCCCCTCTGAGATCTAGGTCAAACTCGCGGTGCCATCGATATCTGCCAGGTGTGGTGGGAACCATGGTTTGGTCTTGGTTCTAGGTTCCCACACCCCCAGGGGACCTCCCTGTATTTTTCCCCAATTTTTCTGGTGTGCATTTCTTGTAGCCCCAGTGCAAAATTGGATTAAAAAGGATTTAGGGCAAAAATAATTCATTATATGGCAGCAGGCCGAGATAATTCCTAGCCTCCTGGATGTGGCACCCCTGGTAGGTCCCCAACCCATGAAAATTAGAGTGGTGATGTTTTTCACACTGCCCTTGGTGGCCCCTTCACAGAAAAGCACCTGTTTCGACCGCTCCAGGCACCTAAAAAATGGGAAATGCATTTTTATGTGGAAACTGGAAAAACACTAGTTGCAAAAGTGGTTGGGAATGCAAAGATGCATATCTCCACCGAAAATGGGACCATGGTTCCAAAGTTTGTTGTGGACCTTGCACAAACCATGGTTATCTGCCAAGGAAGACCAAGAGAACTCCTACCTGGAAGCACCTCTCTATGAGAGAGTCCACATGTGAACCCTTGGGATGCCATGTTTGGTATTTTTCCTAGGTGACGCATCACTCACCATGACTCCATGCACTATTTTACCATTTTTTTTTGATTTTTTCTGAATTCCCTAGGCCCCCCTCCGAGATTTAGGAAGACTCGCAGTGCCATCGATGTCTGCCAGTCGGGGTGGGAACCATGGTTTGGTCTTGGTTCTAGGGTCCCACACCCCCAGGGGACCTCCCTGTATTTTTCCCCAATTTTTCTGGAGTGCATTTCTTGTAGCCCAAGTGCAAAATTGGATTAAAAAGGATTTAGGGCAAAAATAATTCATTATATGGCAGCAGGCCGAGATAATTCCTAGCCTCCTGGATGTGCCACCCCTGGTAGGTCCCCAACCCATGAAAATTAGAGTGGTGCTGTTTTTCACACTGCCCTTGGTGGCCCCTTCACAGAAAAGCACCTGTTTCGACCCCTTCGGACACCTAAAAAATGGGAAATGCATTATTTATGTGGAAACTGGAAAAACACTAGTTGCAAAAGTGCTTGGGAATGTAAAGATGCACATCTCCACCAAAAATGGGACCATGGTTCCAAAGTTTGCTGTGGAACTTGCACAAACCATGGTCATCTGCCAAGGAAGACCAAGAGAACTCCTTCCTGGAAGCACCCCTCTGTGAGAGAGTCCACATGTGAACCCTTGGGATGGAATGTTTGGTATTTTTCCTAGGTGATGCATAACTCACCATGACTCCATGCACTGTTTTTCCATTTTTTTGATTTTTTCTGAATTCCCTAGGCCCCCCTCCGAGATCTAGGTTAGACTCACAGTGCCATCGATGTCTGCCAGGTGGGGTGGGAACCATGGTTTGGTCTTGGTTCTAGGGTCCCACACCCCCAGGGGACCTCCCTGTATTTTTCCCCAATTTTTCTGGTGTGCACTTCTTGTAGCCCCAGTGCAAAATTGGATTAAAAAGGATTTAGGGCAAAAATAATTCATTATATGGCAGCAGGCCGAGATAATTCCTAGCCTCCTGGATGTGGCACCCCTCGTAGGTCCCCAACCCATGAAAATTAGAGTGGCGATGTTTTTCACACTGCCCTTGGTGGCCCCTTCATAGAAAGCACCTGTTTTGACCCCTCTAGGCACCTGAAAAATGGGAAATGCATTTTTTATGTGGAAACTGGAAAAACACTAGTTGCAAAAGTGGTTGGAATGCAAAGATGCACATCTCCACCAAAAATGGGACCATGCTTCCTAAGTTTGATGTGGAACTTGCACAAACCATGGTCATCTGCCAAGTAAGACCAAGAGAACTCCTGCCTGGAAGCACCTCTCTGTGATGGAGTCCACATGTGAACCCTTGGGATGCCATGTATGATAATTTTCCTAGGTGGTGAATCACTCACCATGACACCATGAACTGTTTTGCCATTTTTTTGATTTTTTCTGAATTCCCTAGGCCCCCCTCCGAGATCTAGGTCAGACTCGCGGTGCCATCGATGTCTGCCAGGTGGGGTGGGAACCATGGTTTGGTCTTGGTTCTAGGGTCCCACACCCCCAGGGGATCTCCCTGTATTTTTCCCCAATTTTTCTGGTGTGCATTTCTTGTAGCCCCAGTGCAAAATTGGATTAAAAAGGATTTAGGGCAAAAATAATTCATTATATGGCAGCAGGCCGAGATAATTCCTAGCCTCCTGGATGTGCCACCCTTGGTACGTCCCCAACCCATGAAAATTAGAGTGGTGATGTTTTTCACACTGCCCTTGGTGGCCCCTTCACAGAAAAGCACCTGTTTCGACCCTTCCGGGCACCTGAAAAATGGGAAATGTATTTTTTATGTGGAAACTGGAAAAACACTAGTTGCAAAAGTGGTTGGGAATGCAAAGATGCACATCTCCACCAAAAATGGGACCATGGTTCCAAAGTTTGCTGTGGAACTTGCACAAACCATGGTCATCTGCCAAGGAAGACTAAGAGAACTCCTGCCTGGAAGCACCTCTCTGTGAGAGAGTCCACATGTGAACCCTTGGGATGCCATGTTTGGTATTTTTCCTAGGTGATGCATCACTCACCATGACTCCATGCACTATTTTGCCATTTTTTTGATTTTTTTCTGAATTCCCTAGCCCCACCTCCAAGATCTAGGTCAGACTCGCGGTGCCATCGATGTCTGCCAGGTGGGGTGAGAACCATGGTTTGGTCTTGGTTCTAGGGTCCCACACCCCCAGGGGACCTCACTGTATTTTTCCCCAATTTTTCTGGTGTGCATTTCTTGTAGCCCCAGTGCAAAATTGGATTAAAAAGGATTTAGGGCAAAAATAATTCATTATATGGCAGCAGGCCGAGATAATTCCTAGCCTCCTGGATGTGGCACCCCTGGTAGGTCCCCAACCCATGAAAATTAGAGTGGGGATGTTTTTCACACTACCCTTGGTGGCCCCTTCATAGAAAAGCACCTGTTTCGACCCCTCCGGGCATCTGAAAAATGGGAAATGCATTTTTTATGTGGAAACTGGAAAAACACTAGTTGCAAAAGTGGTTGGGAATGCAAAGATGCATATCTCCACCGAAAATGGGACCATGGTTCCAAAGTTTGTTGTGGAACTCGCACAAACCATGGTCATCTGCCAAGGAAGACCAAGAGAACTCCTGCCTGGAAGCACCTCTCTGTGAGAGAGTCCACATGTGAACCCTTGGGATGCCATGTTTGGTATTTTTCCTAGGTGATACATCACTCACCATGACTCCATGCACTGTTTTGCCATTTTTTTGATTTTTTCTAAATTTCCTAGGCCCCCCTCCGAGATCTAGGTCAGACTCGCAGTGCCATCGATGTCTGCCAGGTGGGGTAGGAACCATGGTTTGGTCTTGGTTCTAGGGTCCCACACCCCCAGGGGACCTTCCTGTATATTTCCCCAATTTTTCTGGTGTGCATTTCTTGTAGCCCCAGTGCAAAATTGGATTAAAAAGGATTTAGGGCAAAAATAATTCATTATATGGCAGCAGGCCAAGATAATTCCTTGCCTCCTGGATGTGGCACCCCTGGTAGGTCCCCAACCCATGAAAATTAGAGTGGTGATGTTTTTCACACTGCCCTTGGTGGCCCCTTCACAGAAAAGCACCTGTTTCGACCCCTCCGAGCACCTAAAAAATGGGAAATGCATTTTGTATGTGGAAACTGGAAAAACACTAGTTGCAAAAGTGGTTGGGAATGCAAAGATGCACATCTCCACCAAAAATGGGACCATGGTTCCAAAGTTTGCTGTGGAACTTGCACAAACCATGGTCTTATGCCAAGGAAGACCAAGAGAACTCCTGCCTGGAAGCACCTCTCTCTGAGAGAGTCCACATGTGAACCCTTGGGATGCCGTGTTTTGTATTTTTCCTAGGTGATGCATCACTCACCATGACTCCATGCACCGTTTTGCCATTTTTTTTGATTTTTTCTGAATTCCCTAGCCCCCCCTCTGAGATCTAGGTCAGACTCGCGGTGCCATCGATGTCTGCCACGTGAGGTGGGAACCATGGTTTGGTCTTGGTTCTAGGGTCCCACACCCCCAGGGGACCTCCCTGTATTTTCCCCCAATTTTTCTGGTGTGCATTTCTTGTAGCCCCAGTGCAAAATTGGATTAAAACGGATTTAGGGCAAAAATAATTCATTATATGGCAGCAGGCCGAGCTAATTCCTAGCCTCCTGGATGTGGGACCCCTGGTAGGTCCCCAACCCATGAAAATTAGAGTGGTGATATTTTTTACACTGCCCTTGGCGGCCCCTTCATAGAAAAGCACCTGTTTCGACCCCTCTGGGCACCTGAAAAATGGGAAATGCATTTTTATGTGGAAACTAGAAAAACACTAGTTGCAAAAGTGGTTGGGAATGCAAAGATGCACATCTCCACCAAAAATGGGACCATGGTTCCAAAGTTTGTTGTGGAACTTGCACAAACCATGGTTATCTGCCAAGGAAGACCAAGAGAACTCCCGCCTAGAAGCACCTCTCTATGAGAGAGTCCACATGTGAACCCTTGGGATGCCATGTTTGGTATTTTTCCTAGGTGATGCATCACTCACCATGACTCCATGCACCGTTTTGCCATTTTTTTTTATTTTTTCTGAATTCCCTAGCCCCCCCTCCGAGATCTAGGTCAGACTCGCGGTGCCATCGATGTCTGCCAGGTGGGGTGGGAACCATGGTTTGGTCTTGGTTCTAGGGTCCACCACCCCCAGGGGACCTCCCTGTATTTTTCCCCAATTTTTGTGGTGTGCATTTCTTGTAGCCCAGTGCAAAATTGGATTAAAAAGGATTTTGGGCAAAAATAATTCATTATATGGCAGCAGGCCGAGATAATTCCTAGCCTCCTGGATGTGCCACCCCTGGTAGGTCCCCAACCCATGAAAATTAGAGTGGTGAAGTTTTTCACACTGCCCTTGGTGGCCCCTTCACAGAAAAGCACTTGTTTTGACCCCTCCGGGCACCTACAAAATGGGAAATGCATTTTTTCTGTGGAAACTGGAAAAACACTAGTTGCAAAAGTGGTTGGGAATGCAAAGATGCACATCTCCACCAAAAATGGGACCATGGTTCCAAATTTTGCTATGGAACTTGCAAAAACCATGGTCATCTGCCAAGGAAGACCAAGAGAACTCCTACCTGGAAGCACCTCTCTGTGAGAGAGTCCACATGTGAACCCTTGGGATGCCATGTTTGGTATTTTTCCTAGGTGATGCATCACTCACCATGACTCCATGCACCGTTTTGCCATATTTTTTTGATTTTTTCTGAATTCCCTAGCCCCCCTCCAAGATTTAGGTCAGACTCGCGGTGCCATCGATGTCCGCCAGGTGGGGTGGGAACCATGGTTTGGTCTTGGTTCTAGGGTCCCACACCCCCAGGGGACCTCCCTGTATTTTTCCCCAATTTTTCTGGTGTGCATTTCTTGTAGCCCAGTGCAAAATTGGATTAAAAAGGATTTAGGGCAAAAATAATTCATTATATGGCAGCAGGCCGAGATAATTCCTAGCCTCCTGGATGTGGCACCCCTGGTAGGTCCCCAACCCATGAAAATTAGAGTGGTGATGTTTTTCACACTGCCCTTGGTGGCCCCTTCACAAAAAAAGCACCTGTTTCGACCCCTCCGGGCACCTGAAAAATGGGAAATGCATTTTTTATGTGGAAACTGGAAAAACACTAGTTGCAAAAGTAGTTGGGAATGCAAAGATGCACATCTCCACCAAAAATGGGACCATGGTTCCAAAGTTTGCTATGGAACTTGCACAAACCATGGTCATCTGCCATGGAAGACCAAGAGAACTCCTGCCTGGAAGCACCTCTCTGTGAGAGAGTCCACATGTGAACCCTTGGGATGCCATGTTTGGTATTTTTCCTAGGTGATGCATCACTCACCATGACTCCATGCATTGTTTTGCCATTTTTTTGATTTTTTCTGAATTCCCTTGGCCCCCCTCCGAGATCTAGGTTAGACTCGTGGTGCCATTGATGTCTACCAGGTGGGGTGGGAACCATGGTTTGGTCTTGGTTCTAGGGTCCCACGCCCCTAGGGGACCTCCCTGTATTTTTCCCCAATTTTTCTGGTGTGCATTTCTTGTAGCCCCAGTGCAAAGTTGGATTAAAAAGGATTTAGGGCAAAAATAATTCATTATATGGCAGCAGGCCGAGATAATTCCTAGCCTCCTGGATGTGGCACCCCTGGTAGGTCCCCAACCCATGAAAATTAGAGTGGTGATGTTTTTCACACTGCCCTTGGTGGACTAGCTGTTCCAAAGTTTCATTAATTTCTGTGAGATTCAGTCAAAATGTGTGAAATTTTCAAATTTTTCATAAAGATTGAGAAACGCTAAATGATGTCATGTGTACATGCAATGCCACATTAGCACTGATTAGTGGGCCCCTGGCGTTAGATGTCTTGTTAATCCACTTAAGTTTTGATTTAGACCTAGTTGCAAGCTATTACACGAATAGTTGGTGGTTTGTGCAACGATGACAGCAATAGTTGGTGGTTTATGCAATTTCCTTCATTTATTCATTTGTTTACCCATGGAAGGGAACTCCTCCATCTACTGAACTAGTCGCCAGAGTAGAGTGAGGGATGATGATGCTACTGAGATCTCTTGAGAACGCCTTGTCAGACTACGGCGTGTCTCGTCAATTTACTTGCCTTTCAAATCTCGATGCCCTGTCCATTCTCATCCCACTGCTACGCACAATTTCCACTGGCCACGAATCCTAACCCTAATGACATGTGGCTCCATGAAGGCCCAGATCACTATTGACAAGTGGGGCCCTAGACACACGTCGGACCAAACCTTACCCAGACAAGTGGGTCCCCACACGCTTCGGATGCTAAACCTGGACTAGTTTGTCTCACTCATTTGGCTCATGGAGCAGGTGACCTCGATGAGAAGCATTTCAATGGTAAGATTTTGTTCTCTATTCCTTCCGCGAGTCAGACGAGAGCGGATTTATTCCCCCCTTGCAGGCTATCTCCTTTTTCAGACTGTCGCTCTGCTACCTGTAGTCAAACAACAAGGGGACCCAACAACGAGACTCTTTAATTGCTGCCTGGCGGTAAACGTACGTACATCCTTACCCATGATACCAGCCTCTCACTTACAAGTGGGCCGGTGTACCAGGGCCTGCGGTGACACGTCGGTCTAGCGCTCTCTCAGAAATGAAACGAAGCGACTGGTTCAATTTCCAAAGCGCTAGACTGGCATTTACCGCAGTGTGCCTGCAAAACTATTGCTTCCCCAACTTCCTCTTCTCTCATAAACAAAGCGACAGGGGCTCGCGTGGGGGTTCAACTTCCAAAGCACCCCCAAAGCGCTACACTGCATTTACTTACGCGGCGTGCCAGCGACCCATCGCGCACTATTTATCCCACGATCTCGTGGCCTGGAAAACAATTGGATCCCCAACTTCGTCTTCTCCAGAGATAACCCCCTCCCCCCTCCACTCCCACTCCTTGCGCCGCGGCCGTCATGGAGATCTACGGCAATGTCTTCACCGACTACCACAAGGTCCCTGCTCATGGTGACACCGTCCTCACGGTGATGCACACAACCGACCCGAGAGAGGCGGCCAAGTTCATCGCCATGTTTGAGCGTTGGCCCGGCGAGCGGGACCAAGAGCCGATCGTCGGCCTCGACCTCGAGTACACCATCACCAAGCCTCCCCGCGCCGCCCTCCTGCAACTGTGGATGCGCGATCACTGCCTACTCTGGCACGAATCTGTGGCAACAAGGAACTGTCCTCAGCTCATACAGTTCCTCAAGCGCCCTGACATTTCCATCGCATCTGTGGACAAGCGCCAAGACACCAGCAAGCTTGAAGCCCTGGGCGCCCGCATACCAAAACACGTGGACTTACAAGATCACTTCAACATCCCGTTCCAACCCAGGACCGGCTTGGCCAACATGGCAACTCTAATCATCGACCGCAACTTCAAAGACTACAAGGAGGAGTTCCGCAAGAAGAAGCTGCACAACACCTGGCATCTTCGGGAACTACAGCCGGAGCAGATCCACTACGCAGCAAAGGATGCGTATGTATGCTACGACGCGTATTGTAGAATTACTATCATGAGAAGATGCCTGCTTCCTCCCCCTCCATACTAGATTCATGTACTGTTCGTTCCACCTATATATGTAAGTGTCCGAGGACCATCCTTATATATGATTTAGTAAGTGTGTTTTCCCTATGTACTGAAGTGTATCTGTATAAGGGGCCGGAGATGCCCAGAGCGCGGCCATGCCTTCCATTGATGTCCAGAGCGCGCTCTATGCGCGCTCTGCCAGAGAAGCCCAGACATGTCGCATGAGTGTCGTTGATGTCCAGAGCGAGGCCTGACTTGCCCACTCTAACTTGTCTCTGACTTGCCCTCACTGCACGCGGGCTCCATCACATGGGGGACCCATCTGTCAGTGACTCTCAAGTCACGCTTCGCAAGTCAGAGCGCCCGTCGTGTGCACCTTGTAAAATAATCTACTCCCAACACTTTCAGAATTTTGAAAAGTACATAAAAGTTGTATCATTGGATTCGATAAGGGATTTGGTGCAAATGGGCACCGATGCTCCATACACTTTCAGAATTTTAAAAAGTTCAAATTCTCAAACTTCTATGTTTTCAAAAAAATTGGCGTTAAATACATACAAAGATATGTTGAATTTTAGAAGATATAAGAAGATAAATTTGTGAATGTAAATAGTATTAAAATAGTAGTAAGAAAGTACATCTTTTTCTTAGGAATTTGTCTTTTTTTGTGATAGGCAATGTTGAATGCTACAAACCGGTACTAATTTCAATATGAAATTCTTTATATTCTAGAATACACAAATATGGTAAAATCTAATAAAATTATATAGTGTTCAATCGTGTACTATTCACTATATAATATGTCATAATTTGTCTTTTTTGTGTAGAATTGAATATAAAGTATTTCATATTGAGATTTGTACCGGTTTATAGCATTCAACAATGCCTATCACAAGAATTTTGTTTCAATTTTTTTTGAAACTTTAAAATACAAATTTCATGGCATAATTTGTTGGAGAAAGATGGACGTCAAACTAATTTTTGAACTGCGTGCGCATGCCTTGTACGGGGATTGCACTGGCGGGCAGGAAGCCTGCTGCAATGAGGGCCCATGGCGGAGATAAAATATTATTTCCACTTCTTGTACAGTGAACCACCGCCGCCCCCCTCCCCTTCCCAACGCCAACTTCCACTTATTACCCTGCGCTAGGCAGTTCATCGCCTCATTCCCCATCTTCTCCACAACACCGCTGCGCCCTCTCGTTTCCATTCCATCACATTGCCGCTTCTCTTTCCATCATGTCGCCGCCGCCCGCATTTGCCGGCACAGGTCATGTCTGAGTCTGAGTGGGACGAACCCCAGGGGGGAAGCGTCAGCGTTTGACTCCAAAAGAGCCCATTGCTGATCGTTACCACGAATCCATGGGGATGGGGAAATCTCCACTACCCATCGGTTGAGAACATAGTCGAGCGGGTCGACATCTTAAGCGCTGATCGCCTTGCTGTCGGCATGGTTGGCATGCGTCGTGCCATTCGAGGGACCCCGAATCTACCGCTTGATGCGCCGGGCCTGCTCCACGCCGACGAATCCTCGTGGCCATATGATAGCGATGCACAAGTAAGAGTAACTAGATTCAGTATTCTGTTATATATATATATTGATCTCCTGTCTGTTTATGTTCTTGCAATCCACCGATCTCTCTGTCGAACACCTTGCATGCATCGACTTTTTAGATACAATATTTCTGAAAAATGAAGTTACTCCGCCCATGACGCCTTTTAGGGTTTCGGTTTATGGACTTAGTTTTCCATCTTGTATGTGTTTATGATATATTCAAGCATAGTTATCCATCTGTCGAACATCTAGTAGGCACAGCATTTTTTGGCATTTTTTTACCAAACAATGTTCTTGCAATCCAGTGAGCATTCTATCGAATACCAGGCAATGACTTTTTAAATACCAAAAATTGGAATGGAAAAGTTTTGTCTAAGCAGGATCTCACCTACACTCCCATACTTTTTTGAATTTGTCTTTTTTATATCTCTCAAACTATGTAACATACAGATTTCAAACTTTGCAGATCGCTGTAATATTACAACTAGAATGTGGGAAAAATATTTCTGATTTTTTATGTGAAATTTAACTTATTGAAATATTTAAAATTCAACAAAAATTGTTTTAAAAAGTATATATATAGTATAATAAAAATCCCGAACTATTTTTTCCACATTCTATCTCAAATGTTTGAGTAAACTGCAAAGTTTCAGATTCAAATGTTATATAGAGTGAGAGATACAAAAAAGAGAAGTTATTTGAGAGGGAAAAAAGACTAGCACGTATCTTGATGCACCTATTAACAGTTCAGATAGAGGGTACAGCTGAGGCAGTGCTTAGAAAATCCAATCTCCCAATTGGAATAATGTTGTACAACTGTTACTCTGCCCACGACCGCTCTTTTTGTAACGGTTTACCTATATAGTTTTCCATCTATTCAAGCAAACTTTTCCTTCTGTGGAACACCTTAATTTTTATAAAGTTTCCAAACAAATTCAATTGCAGGGCATTGATGCCCTCTTCATGCCGTTAAACAAGAAGATGCTTAAAGCACACGTGCATTGCAATGACTCCGATGGAAGAGGGCATTGGGTAGGAAGTCACGATGATTGGATGGCATTACTCATGAATAACGGCCTCCTGAAGATCCGCCACATGTACAGAGAAGTGACTCTGCCTCTCCCATTACTGGCTCATATTGGAGTTTTCCCCAGGTTTCGAACATGCATGTTTTCGTACAAGCAGTGTGAGTTACAGGTTCTGAAGATACAGATTACAAAGACCCCTTACAAGGAAAAATGCAGTGATCAGTGGCATTATGAAGCAATCGTGATTTTTGACAAACCGATCGCCTATGTAGACAGTCACCAAGACAACGGCTGGGTCATCCTGAAAAATTAGCACCTTGCACCTCGCAAGTATGTCGATGCCTGTGCAATTCATCTATTCGGTGATCGGACAGATTTGTTCTACGTGTACGCGGTTACAGAACCACGAGGAGATGTTCTGGTTTGGGAACCACATACTTGGGGTGAGTTATGCCCTCTTTCTATCTGAATTTACTGGTAGTTCTACCTGCTTACTGCATTGTTGTATTGTGGCTTATCTTCTTCCGTACGCAGGTACAGATGAAGGCCCACGTCTAATACTTGCCTCGAACATCGAGGATCCAGTTGCAGGGGATGCGGCTGAAGGTGCTGCGGTTGCTGGCGATGCGGCTCAAGCTGCTGCAGTTGCTGGCGATGCGGCTGAAGGAGATGCATTTCCTGCCAATCCGGATGAAGACGTTGAAGAAGTTGTAGTGGTTAATTCACAAACTACCTGGTTCTTGGCATCCAATACCTACCATTATGGCAATTTCGATCTACTTTGGATTTAGATAGATGGTGATAGAAACAGCAATGCTCCTGCACAGTTTGAAGATGGGATACGGTTGAGCACTTATCCTAGTCTACGGTGCCACGTTTTCGCAAGGCATCCCTTTAATCTTTGTCCGGAAGCCGAAGATCCTGTTGATGGTCCAGTGTGGATCAGGCAGGAGCATCTGCACGGGCTTTCAGTATTTCTTGGAATCAACAACCCAATCTTTCACCGAGAACCCTGTAATGATGTTGCAAAAGCTGGTCCATCTGCTGGACAAGGCATGTCCTTGTTACAGCAAGACTGTGTGTTTGTTGCATACCATCGAGCCTGTCCCTACACCCAGAGGCCAGTGCCAGATTGGAGCCGTATACACATCAATGGAGGAGCTCCGGCAATAGGATCACAACTGATATACGGACCCACTTATTACAATGAGTGGGAGGCGCCAATGTGGATCTTCCCAACAATACCTGGGGCTCCCCCAATTCATCGTTGGGAATAGCCAGAAGACTAGTTACCTTGAAGTGTTCTACTTTTAAACTTTAGTTAACGAACACTAGTATGATGATGTGTAATGACTCTGTGATTGATTATCTGCTTGTAATAGACATATTTTGTTGTGTTATGTTTATCTGTATGACCAAGCAATGGAATAATCTTCTGTTGTTTGGATTTGCTAAATTGACATATTTTGTCGTGTTATGATTATCTGTATTTTGCTGTTACTTAAAAGCTAGGTACTGCCAATTCCGCCTCTAGCCTTCTCTGGAATCTGTCATGTTCCCTGTGTTCTTTGCAAGATTTAGAAAATGCACCATTTTTGTTGATTTTTATGTGCTAGTTTTCATGCAAATCATTGATGTTTAGTTGGTGGATTTACTAAATTGACATGATCTAAGTACTCCAGCATCAGAAAATAGTAAATTAGTTAATGATACACACATAGTTGACATCGACTGAAAGTTGGCAGTACTGAACCTATATGCTGATCACACAAATTTTGTGCAATGTTTGAGAAGTGATTTGCTCAAGCATGGAAGGGCACATGAGCCAGCAGTCAGACTGACCATCTACTTGGCAACATAATATCTACTGGATCACATCAGAGAAATGAGAGAAATGTTCAAGGAATTGCTGTCTAGTAATATTTCACAGAAATCATGGAACTACTCAAGAACCACAACCACCAGTAGATATTCATAAAGTCATAGAAAAGGACAAGAAACACAACCGGAAGCAGAACAGTCTACTTGTCAAGAAGGAGAAGCAGATGAGGATACTTGGCAAAAAGATGCCGCAGATAATCACATTTGTAATGCTACAGTTGACAGAAAGGTTGATGATCATAACTAAGTTCAGGAGATAGTAGAGCAGGAGGATGATGCTGTCCTGGAACATGATAATCTGCAATTCACCAGAGAGTAAGAGCAACATAATAGAATCCAGCGTTATATGTGCATATTCAGAGAGTATTCATCGTATATATTCAAGTTCAGAGAGAATTCAGATTTTGCATACCTGTTACTTCTCCATTTCTCTTAGAGCTGCTAGAATTGATGGAAGGCTGAGAACAGCCTCCATTTCTCCAGTACGAGAACGACCTCCGCATGATCACTGGCTTCCGCCCCAACTTCTCCAGCATGAGAATAGCCTCCTCCAGATTTTCCTAGTTCCCGATCCCGATCTTGCCAGATCCGCAGCGAGGAGAACCCACTTCCAACCTCGAGGCCATGTCCCCTGCGCGGCGCTAGCAGCGCTGTGGTACTCTAAGATCTCAGTAGGCGAGCTGGAGCAGGAGCTTGAAGAACAATGGGGGGAGAAGAGAAAGGTTACGTGGATGAGGTACGCCACTTGGCAGCCATGGTGGCAAAGCAATAACGGGGTATCCTGCCAAGTGGAGCACCGAGTCGTCACCGTAACGGAGATATTTGTGTTCAAACGATTTCAACCGGTATTATTTGGGTTATTCGAATTTGACCCAGAAATGACCCTCTCAGTAATTGACCCCATGAACTTGCGGTACCGTGATGTGATTGCAGCGAAGAAAGGCACCTGTGAGCCTATGCCAAACAACTTGGTGACCGCAAACTGAATAGCCCCTGTTGAGACACTCCAAGCGCTACCACCGACCAACACTGCTCCCAATCTCCTGCAACTCTGGAGAAGCCCAACAGGAAACATCAAGGGTGCAGAAGACCAAGCAAGCCTTGCCGAGGCTAGCAGCATGAAGAGCCAATGTCAGAGCACCACAATTCTGCCACACCACCATCGGAGAGCTGCCGGCCGTGGACTCCAAGATGGTGTCTTCAAGAAGAGCATGACACATGAGTGTTGCCACCGTCCAAGATCTTGGTTTTCACCCGGAGCATGTATGAGGACAGGTAGAAGCCACAACGATGCCTTCAAAAAGGGAACGACGTCCATGGCAGTTGTCGCCACGGACCGGGAAAAACCAAGGTGGCGACCACACCGCTTCCATGGAACGCAGCTCGCCAAGCACCATGCCATCCACATGGCCATGGCCCCAGCCAGCACTAGAACCACGTGCTCGCGCACCAATACATGAGGTTCCCACCATCCAGGGCCGCCGACCCGGTGTCCGAGATCAAGCACCTGTTGAGAGAAATTCACCTCTTTGGCAAGTCCCACGACAAAGCCGACGAAGCCCGTTGATGAGGACATCCCTAGTCCTTTACTAGTTTCTCCGAAGGATGATGATGATGTTACACAAGACAAACCAATGAAATCAGAATTGGACCAATTACAAGAGCACGTGCAAAGCTACTTGGACAACAGGTGAATTCACTCTTTACTGAATCTGATATTTTAATTGATGAGATCTTTATACTGCCTAAGTCTATGCACCTTTGTACGATCAGGTTTGTTGATAACACAAGCATGGCACGTGGAGTAGAAGGAAAGCTGCAGCGAGAAGAACAAGCACTGATTTCAAATATCAGCAAGTGCACGAGGGAGGCAGGCGCACTAGGAGGCAATGATGAGATCAACCAAGCTTGATAGAGATGCCCATAAATATACATTTTAAGGTGCACCACCATGTTTTCCCTGCATGCCAATTAGGCTAAACCCATATATTGGTCTGTTTGTATCAGTATGAGTCAAATTGAGTCAGTTTGGCCAAAACCAGACTGGTTTTGCCTGGTCTTTGTGGAGGACGCTCTAGCCCCAATATATACTCATGGGACACCCGCAATTAGGGTTTTAGACCATGTTTGATTAGACTAAAGACATCAGAACGAATTGCTTGAAGCATTCCTGTAATCGACACATTCCTCTTTGTTTCGATAGTGAACATTTATCCTACCTCAACTTTGATTTGATCTGGAGTTTATCTACAGATGGTTTTCATGTTTTCTGCTGTTCCATTGGGAATTGGTAAATTGAAAACCGCTTCGTGGTCGGCGGCTTTGTGCTCAAGTGTAAGAAGTTGCGAATACAATCTAGGGTTGAGATATGTTGCATTGGCAACAGGGAACAGCCGGTGATTCACATCATCCCACAAGTTATCTTCATCCACTATATCATGCTCAACAAGATCGGACCACCCCTTATCATCTTGGTATCAGATTTCAGCGTTTCCTCAGCAGAATGTGTATGCAAAAAGAGACAGTCTCTATCGATAGGCGCACGGTCGAGCGCGTGGTTTCCTTTTTTAATGGGATCAATCGGCCCCTAGGAGTAAATCGTGGATTGGTAGGACTCTGGTTGGATTGATCGATCGATTTGGATCGGAAAGGGAACCACAGATAGGGTCTGTTCCCAAGAGGGCCGACCCGTTGATTGTTATTTTTTTTCTTTTCTTCCTTTTGCGTCGTTGTTTATTCCTTTTTCTGTCTCTTTTTAATCTGAGTCCATATAGATTACTGATCCGTTTGTGAACCATACACACAACCTTTCTACAACAAATTTCGAGTAGGAACTTGCTGCTCAAATAGGATTTTCAGTGCATCATTTGTTGCTGCAAATAAAACTTTGCTCCATGGTGAGACATATTGTAGTTATAGTAACCGTGAGAAATAGTATAAAAAGAGTAAAAGTGAAAAAGAAAATAAACATAAAAAAGAGGGCTGAAAGTTGTTGATCTCTAGTGTAGTTTGGAGCTGTTGTACCCTGCCGTTTTGCATAGTAGGTTGAATAATCTTGCACCCGTTTATCTTGAGCTGTTTGCTAGCGTCTCTCCTTGTGCACTGCATCACGAGCTTAACTCCGACATATCTCAATTTTTTAAGCTCTTTTTTAAAGTTGCATTGCCCCATTTATCTCCATTATGTGTGTTTCTGCGTGTCTTTGTCATACGATCAGCACAAGGATTCATGATTTAGTTTTGTTAGGTATCCATATCAAGCTCCAACATATACCCCTAGTTGTTGTGTGATAGTTTTGTTCTCGGTATTCGCTTCGTCACATCCGTACACATTCTGCTCATACAAGTTGCTAAGCTATCCCAATTCACTTTGGAACAGTAAGATACATTGTTTTCTTTTAGTTTTGAGTGAGTTGTGGGACACTATAAACATATTTTTGTTTGCACTAACATACTAATAATGTCTGAGAGTGTTGATGTGCAGCAGAAAAAAGATCCAACTGATGTGGTGCATTGGAATCTGTATGAAGCATTGTGTAATCAATTGACACGTCTGATAGATGTTGTTGCCAATATACAACAAAATTTGTGTGCTATTGATTTTGAAATTAAAGAAGCAAAAGAATTAGTAGCCAAAACTCAGGAAACCATGACAGCAATTCAGCGTTCTATCGCTGATTTAACACAAGCCGTGACTACTTTGCAAGCATCTGTTGATCATCAATGCAACCAATAGCCACTTCATGCAGAAGACGAGGGTGATGCAAGTATTCATGGTGACAAGCATGGACACATTAATGACCATGATGCGGCTGCTACTGCTGCACCTCCTGGAGGTCGTGGCAATGGCGGTCGTGGCAATGGAGACCGAGGTGCTATTGTACCTCATGGACATGGTTTTGCTCCTTTCGGTGCATGTCGTACTTTTGATAATCCTGAGGTCTAGCAAGACGATGGGTTGGGAAAACCGAAATTTTATATTCCCAAGTTTGAGGGCTCTACTAATATTGAAGATTACCTTATATAGGAGTTGAAGATAGAGAAATTATGGAGCTTACATGACTACACTGAGGATAGAAAAATCAAGGTAGCATCTTCTGAATTTGATGGGTATGCTTTGCGTTGGTAGGATAATCTTATGCGTACAAGTCAAGAAGAAGGTGAACACCCAGTTATTACATGGAGAACGATGAAGGATGTGATGCGTGATAGATTTATTCCGCGCAACTACATTCGTTCTCTCTATGATAAACTGCAGAATTTGAAGCAAGACACTAAAACTGTTGATGATTATTATCAGGAGATGGAGCTGATTATGAAGTGTGCTAGAGTGCGTGAACAACCCGAACAAACATCGTTTCCTCTCAGATTTGACATATAATATCAACCGCACTATTCGGCATCACCAAAATATCATGACATGAATGATTTTTTACATTATTCATGTGAATCTGAAGCCCAGTTGGCTGAAGAATCCCAATATAAAGCTCGTACCACTGCATCTAGTGGTCGTTTTACACTACGACCAGCTAGTAGTGTACTTCCACAAAGTACCAATTTAGGTATTCATGCTTCGTCATGAAACATACCAAATTCTGTTCTTTCTAATGCAAATAAGATAGCATAACCTATTGCTAGTGGTATTGGTTCCTCTATGTCTACAACAAGAAACCGGGACATGGCTTGTTACATATGTGGTGGCAAAGGTCATTTCAAGAAGGATTGTCCTCATGAAAAGGTTATGTTGATTAATGAGGACAAGAAGTATGAAACCTGTGATGTTGCTGATCCTGAATCTGAGCCTTTGGATTATGAAGGTTATTCAAGTGATGGCCCTCTTGATGCATATGCAACACACCCGCCTAGTTCTGAAAATCAGCGATGCAATTTGTTTCAAACAAATGTTGTTATTGGTCTAGGAAAGGCAAGCAAGGTGATTATTGATGGTGGTAGTTGTCGCAATTTGGCTAGTAAAGAGCTTTGTGCAAAAATGAAACTGAAGTATTTACCAAATCCCAACCCATATTATATCCACTGGCTGAGTGATAATGGAGAGATGAAAGTCAGCTATATGGTGAGTGTGGAATTTCAGATTGGACCATACAAGGACACCATTGAGTTTGATGTGGTTCCTATGACCGTGTGTCATTTGTTGCTGGACCGCCCACGGCAATATGATTGCAATGTGCAGCATAATGGGCGAGAGACTATTTAGAACACATATCATTTGAAGTGTCATGGAAGAGATATTACTTTGAGGCCTATGACACCGTAGCATATTTGAAATGAATCTCGTCAATTTTTTTGAAGTGAATCTTGAGGAAGAGAATGAGAGAGTAGATAGAAGAGAGACTACACCTTCGGTGAGTGAGAGCCACCAGCCAAATTCGAGTGGTAAAAAGAAAAGTGAGGGAGTGAATTCCTTAATTATATTAGCCACCAAATCTGATTTGCGAGAGTTTCGTGAGGATCCTACTGATGTACCTCTTATTCTTATATGCAAAGGAGAAATTTTGGTTTCTAACGACATGACTCCTCTCTCTATTGGTGTTTCTAATGTCTTTCAGGAATTCAGTGACATGTTTCTGGAGGAAGTACACCATTGCGATGTACTGAGCATCAAATTGATTTGATACGAGGAGCACCGCTGCCCAATCGAGCCCCCTACCGCACCAAGCCCGAAGAACAAAGGAAATTCAGAAAACATGTGCAAGACCTTCTCGACAAAGGTGGAATTGGTATTGGAGGTGTGTTGATGCAAGAGGGTGAACCAATTGCATATTTTTCGAGAATTGGGTGCACGGTTACAGCCAAGAGGTGTTGGTCCATATAAAGTGCTAGCTAAGATAAATGATAATGCATACAAGATTAATCTTCCTACTAAAGAGTTTGGCGTGAGTACTTTGTTCAATGTTGTTGATTTCACGCCATATGATGGAGAAGACGTTGGAGCGTCGAGGTCGACGCCTTTTGAAGGGGGGGGTGGGGATGATGTGGACATCCCTAGTCCTTTACTATTTTCTCCCAATGACGATGATGATGTTGCTACACAAGATAAGTTCAATAATTGGACCAATGACAAAAGCACGTGCAAAGCTATTTAGACAACAGGTGAATTCACTCTTAATTAAATATGATAATTTAAATGATGAGAGCTCTATACTTCCTAAGTATATGCACCTTTGTATGATCAGGTTTGTTGATAACACAAGCCTTGCACGTGAAGGAGAAGAAAACTGCAGCTAGAAGAACAATCACTGATTTTCAATATCAGCAAATGCGCGAGAGAGGAAAGGGAGGCTAGCACACTAGGAGGCAATGATTAGATCAACCAAGCTTGATAGAGAGAAGTGGAGCACCCAGAAATATACATTTTAAGGTGCACCAGCATGTTTTCCATGCATGCCAATTAGGCTGAACCCATATATGGGTCGATTTGTATCAGTTTGTGTCAAACCGAGTCAGTTTGGGTCAAAACCGGACTGGTTTTAGGCCTGGTCTTTGTGGAGGATACCCAGCCCCTATATATATATACACTCTTGCCACAAATGGGGTTTTAGACCATGTTTGATTAGACTAAAGACATCAGAAGGAATTGCTTGAAGCAATCCTCTGTAATCGACATATTCCTCTTTGTTTTTATAGGGAATGTTTATCGTACCTCCACTTTGACTCGATCTAGAGTTTATCTACTGAAAGTTTTCATGTTTCTGCCGTTCCATTGGGACTTGATAGTGAAAGGACACGGATGTCGCCTAGAGGGGGGGGGGTGAATAGGCGATTTAAAACTTTTACGAGCGGCTTGACAAATGCGGAATAAAACTAACGTTTAATTTGCCAAGCATACAAAACCTAAATAAACTAGGTTCACCTATGTGCACCAACAACTTATGCTAAATAAGATGAGCAACTATGTGATAGCAAGATATATATAACTTCAAGCACGAAGGCTATCACAAAGTAAATTGCATAAGTAAAGGAGCTCGGGTATAGAAATAACCGACGCACGTGGAGACAACGATGTATCCCGAAGTTCACACCCTTGCGGGTGCTAATCTCCGTTGGAGCGGTGTGGAGGCACAAGGCTCCCCAAATGCCACGGAGGCTCACCGTAATCTCCTCGAGCCCTCCCACCAAGATGGAAGACCCGATCCACTATGGGACCCTTGAGGGCGGTCACCGATCCCGCACAAAGCTTGGGGCTACTCCACAACTTAATTGGAGGCTCCCAAATCCACAAAGCCACTAAGATTGGGGCACACTCCACAACTCAATTGGAGGCTCCCAATAATCGCCACGGAGGCACCACAAAGCTTGGGAAGATTTCCACAACTTAATTGGAGGTCCCCAAGAAATCCACTGAGCCGTCTAGGGTTCCAAGAACCCAAGAGGAAATAAGCTTATTGCTTTCACCACCGAATCTCCGAGGAGAACTCAAACCGATGCACCAAATGCAATGGCAAGAACACACGAAGTGCTCAAATCCTTCTCTCCCAAATCCTACCAAAGCAACAAATGCTATGGAGGATATGAGAGGAAGAACAAGGAGGAAATCCACAAAGAACTCCAAGATCTAGATCCAATAGGTTCCCCTCACTTAGAGGAGAAAGTGATTGGTGGAAATGTAGATCTAGATCTCCTCTCTCTTTTCCCTTAAAAAGATGCAAGAAACATGGAGGGAAGTGAGGAGGGAGGGCAAGCTTTGAAGGTCAACAATGGAGGAGAGAGAAGCCCAAAAACGTTGTTGGTTCAAGGAGGAAGAAGGGGTATTTATAGGTGGGGAAAAACTGGCCGTTGGAAGCAGCCCGCCGGCCAGTTCGGCCGTAAGTCCGGCGGCGCCGGCCTCTGGGCCGGACGGTCTGGCGGCCCGCCGGACGGATCCGGCGCCCCGCCGAATAGCGGTTCAGAATAGCAGTCCGGCGGCTCCGCCGGACTGGCCCGGTCTGCCGCCGGAAGGTCCGGCCTGGAGCCCGGCCTGGCCGGACCAGGGGCCGAACTGGACAGCCCAAAAACCAAATAACTTTTGCAAGGAAACTCCGAATGAGATGAAACCAATTTTGTTGGAAAGCTAACAACAAGGAGAACCAAAATATTAAGAACCAGCAAGGGAGAATTTACTATGAAATTAGAGGACATAAGTGTCTCTATATGAGGAACCGGTAAATTCTCCAAACACCAAAAACGCAATAAGAGTTCCATACGAAATCCGTTTTTGATGAGCTAGAGCTTGTCATGGAAATAACCACAAGCTCTAGAATCTCACATGGATAAAATCCAAATAAGAACCAAGAAGGATAATGCCAAGTATGCAAAGGTTTGAGCTCTCTCCGAACGATACGAATAAGTTACTCACTCGAGAGCCCCTCTTGATAGTACGGCTATCGATCCTAAACCCGGTCTCCCACACTATGAGACCGGTAAGAAAGAAACCCTATCAAGAACAAACCTTTGCCTTGCGCATTCCACTTGAGCTAGATGGTGATGATCTTGATCTTCTCAAGTTGGACAACCTTTCTTGATTGCGCTTGCTCGGTGAAGTCTTGCGGATTGTTCCCCCATACTTCACTATGGGAGAGACACTAGTAGAAATATCTTCACATGTCCATTACCACCAAATGGACACCGAGCTTCAAGCAAATGATATCTTCTAGAAGTCTATCTTGATCTTGCGCTTCGACTTGATCAACATTGCACTTCATCTTCTTCTTTCATAATGATGATGTCTTGAGAATGCACATGAGAGTTCACTCCATCTTATTCCTCAAGACAAGCCTATCTTGATCTTGCGCTTCGACTTGATCAACATTGCACTTCATCTTCTTCTTTCATAATGATGATGTCTTGAGAATGCACATGAGAGTTCACTCCATCTTATTCCTCAAGACACACTCTATAGGCTCAACTCCCTTAGACCAATCTTCGGATCACTCCTTGAATAACACCTTGGTCAACACATAATCTTCTTTATATTCAACTTCTTACAACCTTGAACCCAACATATGGATCAAGCATTGTCTACGGACAAGTCCTACAAATATGACTCAATGCAAACATTAGTCCATAGGGATTGTCATTAATTACCAAAACCACACATGGGGGCACATGCCCTTTCAGATAGATTGTAAACCGCTTCGTGGTCGGAGGCTACATGCGCAAATGTGTGAAGTTGCGTTTACCATCTAGGATTGAGATCTGTTGCATTGGCAACGAGATAACAGTCGGTGATTCACGAGAAGATCGGGGCCACCCCTTATTACAGGATTGACGTGCACAGCCGACATGGCCCTCTGTGATGCCGACACGACGTGCCCCACGGTACCTCCATGGGGATTGCACGGTGGGGCTAGGGGAGGTGCGCGACCAGGTGCTGGCCTGCTAGGCCTAGATCTGGCCCATGGAGAACCTTAGGATCTCACCTCGAGAAGCACCCAAGCCGCCCGTCTCTGCCTCCCACTAAGTAGACGCTAACAACGCTCCCCCACACTGCCTTGAGACACGCGAGCTCCGCCGGCCACAGGTCGCTGGCCAACCTATGTCAAGGATCGTAGAGCGCCCGCGAGGAACATAGCCATGGTCAAACCACCCCGCATAGTCGAGCAAGGGATGAGGAGAGGAAGAATTGCCACCGCTAACATCGACCAGGCTTTGCCCAGCGGCTCACGCCAGCAGTGGGAGGCAATAGAGGGCTAGAAGAGGGGCGCTAGGGTTCGCCAACGGGGGCGCTCGAGGCGAAGCCGTTTTTGCTTGTTCGTACTACTTCAACATTCCCTTTTCTTAAAGAGAAGCTAGCTTTCATTAATTTTAATTAAAATCAGAACAAATCTTCCAGAACGTACAAATAGAAGATTTGAAGAAGACTCATACTCCCAAACAGCCCATTCCCAATACCACTTAATGAACACCCAGTTCAACCCGACATTGCCGTTCCAAGCCAAACAGCTATTGTATATTGTTGATAAGATGCATGCTCTGAGAAGTGTACCAGCGCCACAAGAAACAAGGCGTTATCATATCTGAAAATCATGCCCACCCACTTTTGAATTTGCACGACAATTTTGAATACAACCTCGATTGTTGTCGGTTGCTCGACAAGCTCTTGGGGTGCGTCTGAATTCACATACCAGGTTCTGATTTGGTAAGACATACGTTCCTCTGTTGCTCCATAAGCTGTCAGGTAACTGCTGGCGTCTCCACCACATTTCATGAGTCACTTGCTGTGAGCCTAACTACTGTCTCGAGCAAACAATCCCCGAGAAAGTGAGGCAACCCAGAATTCACCTGCAGATTTGGCAAAGCCACTCCCTTCCCTCCTTCCACACCATGCGATAATGCTTTGCCTAAGTACAACTCCATAGCACATGGCGTGCGTTGGCTCTTCATCAACTCCATAACACATGGCCACAGAATAACAGTGAACTCCTAGTTTGATGTGCCATTTGCTAAATGTTGTACCTCTCCATTTCGTCAAATATTCTACAGGGCAGACGTAGTACTCAACAGCCTGGGAAATCATTCATGACCAACGACGCCGCCAGAAAACAAATACAAATGTCACCACTTTGTAGTAGCATTGTATTACCAAACAGTGCACTGGTTTACTTTTTGCTGCTTAAGTTGTTTGATGCCACCCAGCTAATCATTGCATAAGAACTCCTGCTGGATTTTCTGAACAGCCAGATAGTCTACTGATCATTGGTCAGAAAAAAAGTGTAGCTTGGAAGATAAACCCGGCAGTGTGCTAATGATCATTTTAATTACCATCCAAAAGAGCCGATTTCAATTTGGGGCCACATGCTATTCTCCACTAAACCAATTAACAGGAGGATAATTGCACTTTAATCTTCAGTGGTAAGCAGAATATACATTCAGAGAGACCAAGAGGAACCAAGAAACTGTCCGAGCAAATTAGTCACCTGAAAAAGCAAACAAAATGTTTTGTTGTTACATAGCTTGTCTTTGTAAAGAAATTTTTGGATAATTTTAAATCGTAAATAATGATTTTCATGTCAGAAAATAGTCACCTGAAAGGGCAACTAAAATGCATTGTTGTTGGTTGTTACACAGCTTGCCATTCATAAGAAAAAATTTCAGTAAATTTAAATCGAAAATAATGATTTCCACATCATATTCTTAGTCAATAGAAAACTAGAAGTATAATAAGTTCTAGCATTAACCATTACGTTCATCTAATTATGATCCTGTCTTGAATTGTTTACATTAGGAGAGTGGGAAGATTTAGCAGATCGCATAAAGCCATAAAGTACTCTAGGACTCATTTTGATCAACCAAGCAAAAAAAGAGTAACCGCAAATACCAACTACCAGAGAACTTTGCTCTGATACAGTTAACAGCAGTGATAAGAAGACTGAGAGTGGATTTTCTAAGCGCTGCCTCAGCTGTACCCTCTATCTGAACTGTTAATATGTGCATCAAGATCTGTGCTAGTCTTTTTTTGCCCTCTCAAACAACTTCTCTTTTTTGTATCTCTTACTTTATATAACATTTCAATCTGAAATTTTGCAGTTCACTAAAACATTTGAGATAGAATGTGGGAAAAAAGTTCGAGATTTTTATTATACTATATATATACTTTTTAAAACAAATTTTATTAAATTTTAAATATTTGAAAAAGTTAAATTTCACAAAAAAAAATCCGAACTATTTTTCCCACATTCTAATTGTAATATTACAGCTGAGGCAAAGTTTGAAATCTATATGTTACATAGTTTGAGAGATATAAAAAAGAGAAATTCAAAAAAGTATGAGGGTGTAGGTGAGACCCTGCTTAAAAATTCAAAGAAGATTCTCATGGTAACTTCATAAAATTGAACATTAGGCATACCTTTCGTCCAGAATCTGGCAATGACTGATCGGTCATGGTATCATCAACAATGACATCCTGATTGATGTTTATAGCATCTCTTTGTGATACCCTGACTGGATTTCTTTCATAAGCAATTTTTTTTTTCGAAATTCTTCCATAAGCAATTACCTCTTCATATGCCTTCTGTAAGATAAACTTTGCTTCTTTGTAAACTGTCTCTGATCCAGACCCTTTCGCAGCACATCTGATGGCATCAGCACATAGGATATCCTAACGGCTTGCAACGGACTGAC
The DNA here is from genome assembly GCA_007115705.1 of Dactylis glomerata. Lineage (NCBI taxonomy): Eukaryota > Viridiplantae > Streptophyta > Magnoliopsida > Poales > Poaceae > Dactylis > Dactylis glomerata. Next base: position 374,366 of record QXEO01000326.1, on the reverse strand, counting down.
AAACATCCTCATGATGGTTATCACCATATTCTAATAAGCCATCATCTCTAGCCTTCCGCGTCCAGCGCTTCAAAAAGTAATCAGGTGGAAGTAGATGTGGATCAACTATTATAAATACTCCAAGAATATGACGGCATAAAATGCCTGAGAACTCAAAGTACTTGCAACTACATTTTGCCATCTTAGTGGAAGCATTATAAGCCACACAGAACGTATCTGATGAATCTTTATCTTTCATGATGTTGTATTTGCTTATGCAGCCATCTTTAGTTTTCCGAATAATATACCCCAAAGACTCTGTAAATTCCTCCTGAAATTTACTGAAGACTGCTTTGGTGTAGGTACGTGCTGCCTGCTTTTCTATTGGTGATGCAGTCTTTGTTGTCACCAAATTTAAAGAAGTTTCTGTATCTGCTTTTGCTTCTTCCTCATAATGGCTTTCTATGCTCAAATTAAATTGAGTTAAAAAATCTTCCAGTGTTGCCTTCGTACCAAAATACTTCTTGTAGAAATCGTTCATGGTTTCTAATTTCTGTGCTTTAAATATTTCTGCACAGAATGTATCCATCTGATACAAAGGAGCCCACTTTTGGCGGATATTGTATATTGCTTGAAACCATGTATTCTTTCTCAGGTCATAAGTATCAAGGATTGACATCCACGTTGTCTCAAATGTGTCGATAGTTTCAGATCTAATAACACAACTTTCTAAGTCATCTCTTAGAGTAGGATGCCGTGAGTATGTATGAGCTAACTTCTGCTTGGTTCTTCCCAAAATATGCCACTTGCAAAAGCGGTGACAGGTATGTGGAAAAACCTTTCCAATTGCGGCTTTCATGGCCTGATTTTGGTCGGTAACAAGCGAACATGGTTCCTTCCTGCTCATTGCTCTTAACCATGTTTCAAATAGCCAAACAAATGAGCATTCAGTCTCTTCCATAAGCAATGCACATCCAAACATCACAGGCTGAAGATGATGATTGACTCCTGAGAAGGTAACAAAGGGCATCATATACTTGTTCTTCCTGTATGTTGTGTCAAATGTAACAGCATCTCCAAAATGCTCATAAGCAAGTTTAGCTCTAGCATCGACCCAAAAAACATTCATCGGACAGCTATTCTGGTCCACCTGTATGGCATGGAAGAAGGCAGGGTCGTTGGCTTGCATCTTCTTCAGATAATCAAGAAGAGCTTGAGCGTCTCCGCTTTCCCCAAGAATATTCTGCCTCGGAAAGGGCATCCCATCTAAGCCCATCATAGTGATCTTATCGGAGCCATCAAGCAAACCTCTAGCACGAAGATACCCAACTCTGCTACAGGTGCCAAAGTTATGATTGTGATCTGTTTCAAGCTTGGAAACAACCCAATGGTTTGATTCCCTTGCCACCTCCATCATAGCATTGCAACCTTCCCGCATAGACATCCTCTCACGCTTCTTGGTAGCCTCACCTTCTGATGGATTCATCTTTGTGTACATGCCTTCCCTTGAGCAAACAAACCTCTTCATGATGACAACCTCATCTGCATCTTTTGAACGGCGAGACCTACCAACACGGAAGGGGAATCCAAGGCATCTGGCATACTCATTGTAGAAAGTCTTTGCTGCTTCATCAGATTCAAACAACGTCCGCCGCCACTTAGGGGTTGCTGCCATGCCCTGTACCTTGGGATATGTGGGCCTGGGCATCATGGGCCACGCGCTAGTGATTATGGGCTGGCAGTGACAGTGGATGCAAACAATAAAAAACAAAAGAGGAAGGCGGACCTGCTAAAGATTATCAAAGATGGGAAAATCTAACTACAGGCGCCGCACCTCACACCGAACCGTGCGGCGGACGCGCTGAGATTAGCGTCCTAAATCGTGTGACTTACATATTAGGCAGCGTTATATTAGCACTTTTTTTTGACTGAGAAACCATACCCGCACATTCCCCATTCTTATTCTGTGTGTGGTGAGGCCATGGAGCTTCTGAACCTTCCCGTCGCCAGACCTCCACAAACTCTTCCTTTTTCACGGTTAGCAGCAAGACGGAAAGCTATCAAAGCACCCAAATTATAAGTTCTATCCTTTCTCAAAGCAGCTGAAATAAAAGCTAAATCATAAGAAGATAACTTGTTTGCAGTCTTCCTAGCAAGAACACACTTGGCAATAAAATAGGCAAAATATCGAATAGATGAGAAATGAATACTCCGAATTTTACCACTCTCATCTGAGAAGCTTCTCCCTTGGCAAATTTTTTCATACAAGTTCATCAATGGCCTAGGTCACTCCTTTATCTTTTCGCGCGATCCCCACTGTGGTACTTTAATGGCTGCACAAAAATTATCAAAGGGCAAGTCCACAGTTTTATTGTAAATTTTATAATGAACCATGGGGTTAGGCAAAGACCAACTGAATCTAAAATCCTGCACCACAGACATAGTTAGTTTCGCATATTGGTGAGGTTCACCATCAACAAAATGTTCCAACCCTGCATTAGAGATTAGAGTTTGGAAGTCCTGCAGAATCCCCACAGCACTTATGAATTCCGAGCATGGATAGATAGAGGGGAAGACTCCCTCTTCACGGTGGACTTTCATGACTTCATGCATCTCTAATTCATGTTGGATGAGTTGATATTCATTCTCCTCCATCTCTGAAATTTTTAACAAACCTCATAAAAAATGATTTTGAGATAAGCAAATGAAGGAAACTACTATAGGGAGTTGCAAGAGGGCTAACATGCATCAAAATAGCTTATCTAAGTAATAGAACAAGCATGCAAACTCATTTAACTTGTCACCTATAGTGTTAAAATACTCAAGAAATAATCCACTAAATAAAATTCTATTTGGATAATCGAAGGAGTCATATACCGGAGAACAAATACTCCAAATCTTAGCAGCAAAGATGGGCTGAGCAAGGAGATCGGAAATCACGAGCAAGAACAACAAGAACATGGGTTTGAACAATGAAATGGTGTTTTATCGGGAGAGAGAATGGAATGGCAGGTGGAGAAGTAAGTGGAGGGCCAGGGGGCCCAACACCATGCCATGGCACGGCCTGGCTTGGCCCGCGCCACCATGTGGCGTGGTGGCATGGTGGGTCCCCCTAGGTTGTTCCAGGTGCCTCTCTGCCCCTTTTCAGACGTAAAACTTTTAAAAACAATTTTTTGGAATTTTTTGAGAAACTTTATTTTTGAGGATTTTCAGAAATTGACAAATGATTAAAAACACGAGAAAAATGATTATGGAACGATGAAAAGCAAATTCAAACCAAGTCTACAACGGTTCTAAGACACTCTAATATGCAACTAGACAGTGGAGACAAAAGTGAACAAGGTGGAAGCATGAGCAAACAAAAGTAAATGCGGTAAAAACATAGTTTCATTCATTCAAAAAACCACCTTGTTAACAAGGTTGATCAAGTATTATTACCAAAACAGTTTTTTATGAAACAAAAATTTGCATTTCACTATCTGATTATGTTACCTCGACCTTGATAGGCATAGTCCCAACCATAACAATTTTATACTCTTCCTTGGGCTTTAGCCTTGAACAATAAATTCCTCCAACTTTAATGGTCTCAATATTTTTGATTGAATTCAGACCATATTTTCTATCAATCTTCTTGGGAAAATAAATCATATGATCCTTATCATTAACATTAAAAGTTACCTTCCCTTGGTTGCAATCAATAACAGCACCTGAAGTGCTAAGAAAAGGTCTCCCAAGAATAATAGACATATTATCAGGCATTTCCAACACAACAAAGTCAGTTAATATCAAATAATTATTAGCCACTTGAACAGGAACATCCTCACATATACCAATAGGAATAGTAGTGGACTTATCAGCCATTTGCAAAGATATATCAGTTGATATCAATTTTTCTAGATCAAGTCTCTTGTAGAGAGAAAAAGGCATGACACTAACTCCGGCTCCCAAATCACACAAAGCAGTTCTAACATAGTTATTTTTAATAGAGCAAGGAATAGTTGGTATACCTAGATCTCCAAGCTTCTCTGGAACCTTGCCATTGAAAGAATAATTAGCAAGCAAAGTGGAAATTTCCTCACTAGGAATCTTCCTTTTGTTAGAAACAATATCCTTCATATACTTTGAATAAGGAGGCATTTTAATAGCTTCAGTCAAAGGAATTTGCAAAAACAAAGGTTTCATCCATTCACAAAACCTGTTATAGTGTTCTTCTTCCTTGGATTTGTGTTTCTTACCAGGAAAAGGCATTGGTTTTCGCCCCCAAGGTTCTCTCTCACTACCATGTTTATTGGCAATGAAATCCTCCTTGGTGTACTTTGCATTCTTAGCAAGCTTTTCTGGTTCCTCCTCAACTTCTTCTTTATCAGAAGCATTACCGCTTTTAGTTTCAGCATCAGAAATAGAAACACTATTAGGATCCTTATCTGTTTCAGAAGATTCTGCAACTATTTTATGTTTCTTCTTTTTCTTGGAAAGAGTACCATTACCTGTAGCACGTTGAGAATCTTGTTCGATCCTCTTAGGATGTCCTTCATGATATAAAGGATCCTGAGTAGAAGCACCACTTCTAGTGCTTATTTCACAGGCATGTTTTTCTCTAGAAGCGTTAACTAGCAAATCTTTTTGCACCTTAGTAAGCTGATCAATTTGAATCTGAACCATTTGGAAATGTTTAACAAGCATCTTAACATCATTGGAGGTTCTCTCCACAATATCATGCAACTTATTAATAGCTCTAGAGTTCTCCAACAGATGATTCTGCACCCTTTTATTAAAGTTATCTTGCTTAACAATAAAATTATCAAACTCATCTAAGCATTGATCAGGAGGTTTAGAGTATGGAATATCTCTATTATCAAAGCGTTGGTGACAAGGGAATAGATAATAGAGCCCGTCAGTTGAGTACCCCTGAGGCCCGTTAAGCTAGGCCCAATTGTAATATTAGTCGAAATACGAGTTCATGTCGTATATCGATATTGTAATCTGTATCGGATCCCACCCGATCCTTGAGACCTGGCCACCTATATAAAGGGGCCAGGAGGGGACGGTGTGGGACAGATTGAAAGCAAGCCAGGTTCTCCACCCACGTTTACTTTCATAGCCACCTTGTTTGACTGAGTTTACCTTCGAGTTCATCTGACGCCTTGTCTCCCCGATCCTAAGTCCTTCATCTAGGACATTTATCGAGTTAACCCTCATCAATTGGTGCTGACCGTGGGGACTCTGGGCGTTGGAATCATGAATTCGATGGCTTTTTTGCTTTTAGCCAATAGCAATCTAGAAGTCGACAAAAATCAAGAGATGGAATTGACGTTCGGAAGTCTAAGGGTGTGTTTGGTAGCCCGGCTCTACTATCCCATCTCATACAAGCTGAGTCTAGCTAGGCCAACCTCATACAAATCTGTATTTTTGTGTTGTGTTTGGTAGCTCGTATCAACCCAGCCGAGCTCAGCTGAGATACTGTTTGGTAGGCTGTATGATTGCAGCCCTGCCCTATAAAAATAAAAAGCCATCTGGTCCCTACAAAAAATCCAGAAACGCAATCAAGTCCTTAGGACGTCTTCTCGAGCTCCGGCGCCGCCGCCGGCGAGCGGGCCGGCGAGAGGAGCCTCCATCGCTGGCGAGAGGAGCTGTCGGACGCGCCTTCGGCCGACGCGTGTCTTGCTTCGCCCGACGCGCGCACGCGCCTCGCCACCGATGGCGTCCTCAGCGCGATGCGGAAGTGAGCCTGTGAAGCACGGCGCCGGCCACTGCGGCGGCGGTGCGCGCCGGCCTCTACGGCTAGGGTGGCGGCCGGTGCGGGCGGGGACGGAAGGAACGGGATCTGGGGAAGACGGGGGAGACGGCGGCGGTTGCTGTTGCTGGTAGAGGAAGGGCGGCGCTCGTGCCGCTAGAGGAAGGCTGGCTCGATGCAGCGGGAGGACAACCTCCTGTTTTGGAGGAGCGGCGGCTTTGGAAGGGATGGGATCTGGGGGAGACGGGGGAGACGGCGGCGTGGAGATTTGGCGATGGAGGCGGCGACGCGGGCGGAAGCTGGAGGCGGGGGCAAATGGTTCGTAGGTCGGGACGGGGTGGTGAGGGGATTTTGGGAGTGGGACGCGGGGCTCTCGTTTCCGGCTGAGTTCGGCAGGGCTGACCTCAGAAGCTCGAATCGGGGTTCCCATCTCGGCAGGGCTGAGAGCCTATTTTCGGCTGAGGTGGGCAGTGCCCAGGTGCGCGAACCGATCTAACAAACACGCAAATTTCGGGCAAGGTGGGAATATCTGGGGTGGGCAGGGCTACCAAACACGCCCTAAGCTTCTACATCGGACCTTCGGGTTCAACTCGCCTTTCGGATCCGACGAAATCAGTTCCGTCGGCGGGCAAAGCAGAGAGGATGACAGCATCTGGATCATCTATAGGCTCTTCTAGAGAGGCAAACTCACCAGTCAGCTTAGCAGCAACAGAAAATTTGCAGGGGAAATTAGAGGAACCCGACGAAATCGGGCAAGAGACCATTGTGGAAGAAGCAGTGGCCAAATCAAGGGATATCGCCAGCAGAAGCAGCGGCACCTCCAGGAGCATACACCAATTATGCGTTATCATCACTGAAGCAGCAGAAGAAGAAAACAATCACACTGGCAACAAGGATGTCGACATGCAAGTCGACAAAATAAGGAGCAATGGCAAGAAAGAGAAGGAGAAAGTGCATGTTTCGGCTGGAGAGTGGAGAATGATCATGATAGTTGTCAACCATGGGACTGATGTACCCGCAGATTCAAGAAGAGAAGTTTTAATGGGGTACCAATACGCGCTACACCAGCGCAGGAAAAAGTTAAGGGAGGAAAGAGACATGTTCATGAGAAGCCGAGGTGACGATAGTATGTCAAGCGGAGAATACTGGGATGAGTACAGCGACGCATCAGAAAGCAGTATGGAGAGGCACAAAGACCCGAAGCACAATAGAAGGACAACAGCACGTATAGTAGAAGAAAGCTATACAAGAAGCCCAAGCGCGAACCAACCAGAAGAGGTGAAAGAATTCGTGCAAGAAACACCAGAAGCCGCATTGATAGCAGCACAGGCATACCTACTAACCACGCAACCAAAACCTGGTGACCCACGGGAACAAATGCATCAAGCCGCGATACGGAGCCTCGGGTTAGTAGAAGAAAAGCTAAAGGGCAATATTTCAGAGAAAAAGTCGACTCACCGCAGTGAAAGGAAAAAAAGAAGAGGTTAAGCGCAAATCTTCGCGGAATGAAACTAGCGAGTCCTCAGAAGACGAGAAAAGCCAAAAGAGGAAGGAGGATGCAAGGAACATAATAGCACAAGCAAGGGTAAATAACTCACGTTACACGTGGAGGGAAGAAAACTACGAAGACGATGAAAAAGAGATGGGCGTGCTATGCTTTACCCGAAGGGTTCGCAAAATGCGGGTACCCAAAGGTTTTAAGTTGCCACATGACCAAGAGAAGTATGATGGGTCGCAAGAGCCAACTCTATGGTTATCAGATTATCTGCAAGCAGTACAGATACTAGGAGGAACAAGAGCAACAGCCATGCAAAGTTTGCAGCTATACCTCACTGGCGCAGCACGGTCCTGGTTAAATACCCTATCCAACGATTCCATTGTAAGTTGGGGAGAATTAGAGAATCAATTTGCGAGAAACTTTCGCTCAACGTATAAGCGCCCAACATTGCTAGAAGAAGTCAAGTCGTGCGTACAGCAGAAAGGCGAAACCCTACACTCTTATATACAATGCTGGAGCATAATCAAAAACTCAGCAGAAGACGTCTTCGACGAAAGAGCGATAGATGCCTTTTCAAGCGGCCTTCGTCATGCAGACCTAGTAGAAGAGATAGGAAGAACAAAGCCAAGAACAGTATCTGAGCTAATGGAAGTAGCTAATAGATTCACCGATGGAGAAGATGTGTACAATAACAAAAGGGGACGTTCACCAGAAGTCGACAAAACAAGCAGGCAAAGGCAAAGATACCGCAACGGCGACAACCACGGAAGGAGAAATCAGATAGCCGCAGGATATGATGGAAGGAATGAAGAAGGCTATGAAAACATCGAATTTTCTACGAGAGACAGCAGGGGAAAGGAGAAGCCAAGGTACTCGTGTCCTTCGGCAGAAGATATGCTATATGGTCCTTGCCGCATCCATTATGCTTACCTAGCCGGCAAAAGAGTCTCCAACCACCAGATGAAGGATTGCAGAACCTTCTTAAGGTTGCAAAGCGCCATGGATTCGAGCCAAGGAGCACGACAGGGAGGAAAAAACATAAGTCAAGGATATCAAATGCAACGACTCGCAAAACAGCTGGAGTCAAAAGTATATATATCAACAATGATCCAACCAGTGCCAAAGTCGAAGAAAGAAAGGAAGAGCATATCAAGACAGGTCAACCTGGCAATAACATCACCACCAGCTACTACGGAGTATCTAAAATGGTCTGATCAACCAGTTAGGTTCAGCAGAGCAGACCACCCGAGGAAAGTTCCCAGACCGGGTCACTCACCAATGGTGCTCAAAGCGCAAATAGGAGGATATGATGTCGGAAGAGTATTCATGGATGCAGGAAGTGGCATAAACCTAATATATGCCAGAACATTGAAAACAATGTGCATATCATTGGAAAATCTAAAGCCAACAGACTGTTCTTTCCATGGAATAGTACCAGGAGCCGCAAATTATCCTTTGGGCAAAATAGAACTCGACGTCTGCTTCGGCGACAGCAGCAATTATCGCAGGGAAAAGCTGGAGTTTGAAGTCATGGACTGGCCCTCACAATACCATGCAATCCTGGGGCGCCCAGCATTTGCAAAATTCATGGCAGTACCTCACTATGCATATCTCGCACTCAAGATCCCAGGACCTAAAGGAACGATCACGGTGCAAGGAAGCTTTGAAGTATCCAAGACTTGTGACAAAGAATTTAATAGGTTGGCGCAAACCTTCAGCATAACAGCAGAGTACGCAAGGCTAAAAGGAAAAACTGACCACAACGTGCTACCCGACGTCGGGCGATCCCTGCCAGATCAGGCTTTTGATGCAACTCAAGACTCGAAGAAAATATAGGTCCACCCGACGGACCCGAACAAGACCACCTCCATAGCGGTAAACTTGGATCCCGCATAGGAAAGCGCGCTCGTCGAGTTCCTCCGTGAGCGCTGGGAAATCTTCGCCTGGTGTCCTTCAGATATGCCAGGCGTTCCCAGGGAATTCGTCGAGTACGCACTAAACGTGGATCCTAAAGCAAAGCCAGTCAAGCAACCACTACAACGATTTGATAAACCCAAGAGGAAAGCAATAGCGTCAGAGCTCGATAGACTGGAAAACGCAGGGTTTATCCGAGAAATCAAAACGTCGACTTGGGTATCAAAACGTCCCCAAGAAAAATACAGACGTACAAAGAGTATGTGTCGACTACACATCCCTCAACAAGCACTGTCCAAAGGATCCCTTCCCTTTACCACGCATTGATCAAATAATCGACTCAACAGCGGGGTGCGCAAGACTTTCCTTCCTAGATGCATACTCTGGTTACAATCAGATCAAATTAAAAAAGGAAGATAAGGAAAAGACAGCCTTCATCACACCATACGGCGTGTTCTGTTATCAGGTCATGCCTTTCGGCCTGAAAAACGCAGGAGCAACCTATCAGCGGATGATGCAAAATTGCCTCGGAAGTCAAATAGGACGCAATATCCAAGTTTACATCGACAACGTGGTCATCACCACGAGGAAGGAAGAGTCTCTGATCAGCGACCTGGCGGAAACTTTCGACAACCTGAACAGGTACAAGCTCAAGCTCAACCCGACCAAATGCTCTTTCGGCGTATCAGCAGGGAAACTCTTGGGGTTTCTGGTATCAGCAAGAGGAATAGAGGCAAACCCAGAAAAGATTCAAGCAATATTAACAATGGGAAAACCAACAAAGCTACACAACGTACAGAAACTCGCAGGGCGCGTCGCGGCGCTAAGTCGATTTGTGGCTCGACTAGGAGAGAAAGCACTACCTTTCTACGCGCTCATAAGAAAATCAGATGATAAATTCGAGTGGACAGAAGAAGCGGACGTAGCCTTCACGCAATTGAAAAAAGTGCTCTCCACACCTCCGGTGTTGGTCGCACCAAAGGAAAAAGAACCACTACTACTATACATCGCAGCAACACATCAAGTAGTGAGTACAGTACTGGTAGTCAAAAGAAGCGAAGAAGGAAAAGCTCACGGCGTTCAGAGGCCAGTCTATTTCATCAGCAAAATACTCTCTCCAACAAAACAAAGGTACCCGCACTATCAAAAGCTTGCATACAGCGTTTTCACAACAGCTCGGAAACTATGGCAATACTTTGCGGTTCACCCAATTATAGTGGTCAACGAAGCACCACTATCCAATATATTGAACAATCCTTCGGCAACAGGACGTGTCTCTTTATGGGGAATTGAATTATCACCCCTGGACATCACGTACAAAAAGCAAAAGGCAATCAAATTACAAATTCTGCCAGACTTCACAGCAGAGTGGCTAGAATTATAAAGTGCAGGTCCTCCAGATTTATCGAGTGTTTGGACGATGTATTTCGACGGCTCAAAAAGAATCCAAGGCGCAGGAGCAGGCGTAGTCCTGATATCACCACAAGGCGACAAATTGAAACATGTGTTACAGATGAGTTTTCCCCAAGCTTCTAACAATGAAGCCGAATACGAGGCATTGCTCCATGGAATGAAAATGGCAAAAGCTTGTGGAGCAACTTGACTTAAAATATTTGGAGACTCGAACCTCGTCGTCCAACAAGTAATGAACAAGTGTGACGCCATCAGCGACAACATGACAGCATACAGAAACTTATACTACTATCTCGAAGGAACATTCGATGGATGCGAAGTTTCACATGTCAGCAGAGCCAGCAATGAGGAAGCCGACAATTTAGCAAACATCGGGTCCCAATGCTTACCCATACCACAAGGAGTCTTCTGGGAGGAAATCATAGAGCGATCAATAAAAAACAGCAAAACCTCGACTACAGAGGGATAAACAACAGGCTTGGGGGCTGAAAAAACAAGTGCAACAGAACCAGAAGAAGTCATGATGATAGAAGAAACTTGGATGCAGCCATATCTGGCATACATGATAAACAAAACACTACCCGAAGACACAGTAGAAGCAAAAAGAATAATACGACGATCCAAGGCTTTCGTCGTCTTACAAGGAAAGTTATATAAGAAAAGTATATCAGGCGTCTTGCAATGATGCGTCACTCCTCAAGAAGGACAAGAAATCTTAAAGGATATTCATGCAGGAGTGTGTGGACATCACGCGAGTAGCAGAGCTATCGCGGCCAAAGCCTTTCGAGCAGGATTCTATTGATTAACAGCCATCGAAGACGCAAAAGACATAGTTCGAAAGTGTGAAGCATGCCAAAGGTTCGCATCTCGGCCACATGCGCCAGCAGCAGAGTTACAACCAATACCATTATCCTGGCCCTTTGCGCAGTGGGGTCTCGACATGGTGGGAAAATTGCACAAATCCTGGCCAGGAGGGCACGTTTATATGCTGGTGGCAGTCGACAAATTCACTAAGTGGGTAGAAGCAGCTCCAGTAACAACCCAAGATTCTAAAGCCGTAATAAATTTCATCAAGTCTATAGTCTTTCGCTTTGGAGTACCACACAGCATAATCATAAACAACGGTACAAATTTCATGTCAAAGGAGTTCAAGGACTATTGCGAAGGATTGGGAATCAAATTGAAATTTGCATCTGTAGCACATCCGAAGACAAACGGACAAGTCGAAAAAGCCAATGGCCTAATATGCAACGAGATAAAGAAACTATTGGAATTATGCCCTAGAGGCAATAATAAAGATGTTATTATTATAATTCTTATTCATGATAATGTTTATATTCCATGCTAGAATTGTATTAAGCGGAAACTTTAATACTTGTGTGGTTTATGAACAACACTGTATCCCTAGTACGCCTCTATGGACTAGCATATTGATTAATGATGGTTAAGGTTTCCTAACCATAGACATGAGTTGTCAATTAATAATGAGGTCATATCATTAGGAGAATGATGTGATGGACAGACCCAAAAAAGCGCAGCAATTAGACCGTATCATTGTGTTCATCTTTGCGAAGCTTTTTCCTATGTCATGTATTGTGTTCCTTAGACCATAAGATAATGCAACTCCCTAGTATCGGAAGAGAGCTTTGAGGTCATCAAACGTTATCCTATAAAAGGGTGATCATAAAGGTATCTCTCAGGTAATCGGAAAGTACTTGTTGGGTTGTATGTATCGAGATGGAATTTGTCCCTCCCGAGTCGGAGAGATATACTTCGGGCCCACTCGGTAATCGATATCAACATCGCTTGCAAGCACGTGGTTAAGGAGTTAATCACAAAGTGATATCAGATTACGGAACGAGTAAAGTACTTGCTGTGAACGAGATTGAACTAGGTATGCTGATACCGACGATCGAATCTCGGGCGAGTAAAATATCGCGAGACGAAGGGAATACAAATACGGGATTGATTGAATTCTGACATCGTGGTTCATCCGATATGATCATCACTGAGTGCGTGGGAGTCAATATGGATTTCCAGATCCCGCTATTGATTATTGATGGAGATCATATCCGCGCATTCTCGAACCCGTAGGGTCACACACTTAACACAAATCAACGCTAGGGTAGTTCTGGGATATATGTGAAAGTGTTTCGGAAGTTACGGAATTGTTCCGGGTGGAAAATATTAGTATTTATTAATTATATAAATTAATAAATATTAACACTATTTATTAGCAGAAATAAATAAAGAAAAAAAGGAAAGGAAAAACAGAGTGCAGCGGCCAGGGGCCGATCGCACGCCCGCGTGCATGCATGGCGTGCATGCATGGGCCTTTTTGGCCGGTGGGCCGGCTGCATACGGCCGCACATACGATCGATCGATCCGATCGATCCGATCGTGACCGGCGGCGCTCTAAGCAACTTGCATGCGAAGTTAGGTTTTCTGAAACCCTATTCGCAGCCTAGGGCGCCGACAGTTTTTGTGACCAGTTCTCTGCGGAGCCGCTGCCCGGTTTCTGAAGCCTCCTTTCTCCGTTTTTCTTCCACCACGCAAACAGGCGAAGCCCTGTCGGCGCATACTCTCCACCATAGACACCACGCCGTCATGTTGTCGATCCCATCTACCACTCCACCATATCTCGCTGGACCGGGAAGGCGGAGTCGTTGGTGCGCTGTACGTGTGCATCTCTTGGAGGCATCGCCACTTGCGGCGTTGGATCGGATCAGATCGCGAGGAGGAGACGGCTAGTACGACTACATCATCCACGTTCTGTTGAACGTTTCCGTTGTGTTATTTCTTCAAGGGTATGAAGATCCCATCTCTCTCTCTCATTGATTACATCTCCTAGATTAGATCTTGGCTTTCTTGTTCGCATCCGTAAGAATTTTTTTGATTTACTATGCTGCGAAACCCTTCAGTGGTATCAGAGCTAGATCTATGTGTAGATGTGTTTCACGAGTAGAACGCAACATGCTTGTTGCGGGCGTTGATGTTTTCTGTTGCAAACCTCTTGGTGTGTATTTCTTATGGCGCGGCATAGTGAGATCGAAGCGGTCCAGGCCAACTTTACGCGACCTCGTTCGCGAGACCGGCTCCGCACTTGACGTGTGGCTTGTTCCACACATGCGGCTGGTGGATGCCAATTTCTCTCACTATAGTAGTCATGGGATTTACAACGGATATTAGCAACCATAATATCACCGTTGTGGCTTTTCATAGGTAAGAATCGTTCTTAACTTGTTACTCCCACAAGCCACGTAAAACTTGCAACAACAAAGTAGAAGCGTCTAACTTGTTTTTGCAGGGAGTGTTTTGTGATATGGTATTGCCGCAAGATGTGATGTGATATATGTGATGTATGCGATGATCATGTTTTGTAATATTTCACGACTTGCATGTCGATGAGTTCACAACCGGCAGGAGCCATATGGTTGTCTTTATAATTGTGTATGACCTGCGTGTCAACTTGTAACACCCCCGAATTTATAACAAATTCGAAGTGCCCGTTATGTAATCCATCACAATCCCAGAATCATTGTTGTGACTTACATAACGTATTTGATATCACAGTCACAGCCCTTAATACTAAATAAAATGGATTACATAGGTGGTCATACAGACCAAACCTTACATTTCATCAATACGCAGCGGAATAACACTTCGGGTCCATATCGTCAAGCTTCAACCGCACAGGCAAAGCAGACAGTAGGAAACGAGCCTAATTCGCAAAGCCGTCAATGAGTCATTCCTTCTTGATCTTGCTCCTTCAAGTCTGGCCAAGTTAATAGCCAGGGACACAGCCATGAGTACATTGGATGCACTCGCAAACCATCTTATAAACAAAGTGATGAGAGAGATATGGATGGTTGATATGGTGGACTAAGCACTAAGTTTATTTGCAAAAAGCTAGTTTGTTTCCCAAGAATTTTCATTAGTAGAGAAGGAGATTTAATTCTCTAAGTTAAATCTAAAGAGGAACTTCAAGTGTTGGTCACCATCAAATATCAAGTCAAGTCATTCACCATGTTCAACTTCAGTTGTTAACATTCTTGACAAAAGTCAAGTACAGCTTGCCAACTGTCGATGACCGCGGACGCGGCTATTCGAATAGTTTTGAAACCTCTGCAGAGGGGTACACTTTACCCACAAGATTCGATACATCTGCCGGGAGAAATCCACGGATCGTCATACACCAAGTATGCGAGATTCAGATAATCAAACAAAATCTTTTACTTGCCTACTTTAGTATAGGATCCTCCCTATGAGTCCAGATACGGAATGGAACTCATAGTTTTTCCGGCTACAGGGTGCTGTATTTTGGACTCCCATAGTCTGTGGTATCCTCCATCACAGCTATGGCAAGTCCCGGCTTCGGGGGCGTCCCACGGGATCAATCCCCTATAAGTTCAATGAGGTCTCCCATACTAAAGCAGACAAACTACGGACTAAGCCCCTTCCCATATAGGGGTAATGTGGTCGTACGGTATGGTTGGCTCACATAGTACATCACTTATTATCATTTCGAAATACCTTCCATAGTCCTTAGTCAAGATTATTTTCCTTCATAAAATCATCATGTAGGAGAAATCTCCAATTCAAGTTGTCAAGTTCAAGTCACCAATTTCAAATAGGGTTCCCCTTATAGATGGCCTCAGTTTTATTAGCGACTAAGCAACTACATTGAGGGATGATACCACTAAATAAGGTGGATAAACTCAGCTTGATACTCTTGCTAAGCAAGATATCACTACGCAACTATCATTCTACTCTAGCAATTCAATCATGCAATTTACTTAAAACAAGTAGAATGCAATAGTAAAACTAGGCATTTGGAGTATGATTCAAAAGATGGCTTGCCTTGGTTGGCAAAGTGTCCGGGGTATTCTTCTCCTTCTTGATAATACTCCCCCTCAATATCCTCCTCAGCAACACTAGCGTCTAATAACGAATAAACACAATGCACACAATCACTAAGCAATACCAACAACACTCCAAGCACACATACTTGTTCTCAAACAATAGTAATCATGTTGAATTTTATGGGGTTGGTTTGCAAGTTTTCTTCCAAGTTTCCATTAAGTGGGCAAGTTGGATTTTCTACCATGTGCCATGTGTTGATTACTTCCTTAACATTGGTGTGAAACCAGGGGTATTATGACTAGTTCAAGAAGAGAGTGACTAATTAAGTAAAGGTGTAGTGGGGGTAATTATCAAACTAAGTTTATAGTGAATTATATCATTTTATGCTACACCCAACGATTTGATTAGGAGCTAAGTGATGGTACTAACAAGGTTTTAATTGAATAGGGTTGTACTAAACAGTAGATAAGTTGACTAGTGAGTTCATAAACAAAGTTTCAAAATTTTAGAAGGTTTAAACAATTTTCTAAAATTTTCCTAAGATAAGTAGGGATACGGTTAAAGTATTCTTATCAAATTAAATCTCTAACTCAAATTGAATTATGAATGATTTCAGGGGCTAGATAATTTCCTAAGCTTTCCAACGAGTATTTATTTGTTAAAAACGGATTTATAAAACTCCTGGAATTTGATTTGCAAAAACAGTGCTGATTCGAATTCGAAAAAATAAAATCTGGCGGGAAAACTAAAGTTTTAACGGACCGAATTAACCAGACTGGGCCGGCCCACTAGGCTGCACGTGGGCGGTGAGCAAGGGAAAAAATAAAGTGCTGGCCTGACCACGGGGGCCCGGCCGTCAGAACTTAATCACCGAAGCGGTACGTACGTGGTCATCTTCCTCCTCTCGAGCGGGACTCACCGGCGTTCAGCAGAGAAGAGGGCGGTGATGGGGGGCAGCGTAGAGGAAGCGAGCTCGACGTTGGTGAAGCAGAAAAGGTCGCAGCAGCTCGGCTCGTCCACCTCCCGCCGTCCGTTCCTCCAACGGCAGCCGGACGCGGTGGCGCCGCCCGCGCCCAGAACCTCGCCGGCGTCGACGTCTACTTCTAACCAAAGGGAGAAGGGGAGGGTGAGGATGTCCAGGAGGGTTCTATGGCCGGTGTGAGTTCGTTAGTGTGCTCGGAGGATCCTTTTATAGGCCCGAGAAGGGAGGGGAGCGGTGTCCAGACATGGGCTAGGGTTAGGGTTTCCGCGGGCGTTCCCGTTGCCACGGTGGTTCTGGGAGGGCATGGGCATGTCTGGCGGAGCTGTGGTGATGTAGGGAGTGTAGTGGCGCAGCAGGGTGACGAGGGGAGCAGTGGAACTGCGGGGGCGAAGGAGGTGACCGGCGGTGACTTTTCTTCGTCCTTCTCCGTCGTGGCTTGGCACGAGCTAGGGCAGGGGATGGCGGGGGACGTTGAGGTGACGCAGGGCACGGACTAGGCGAGCGTGGGCGTGCAGGAGAGGCCATGCCTCCACTGTTTGCAATAGTGCCATTGACTTTGTTGAAATCTGCACACCAGGTGTTTGACGCAATACCCGCAAGAGACAAAGTTTCAAAATTTGAAAAATTTCCAATTGGGTTCTGTTCAGTAGCAGATAGGGATCCTAGGCATATGCTGGTTAGATCTAGAGTTGATGGTTTGGTCGAAAAAGAAATTGATATGTGAAAGGTCTGTGTATAAGATTCGAACTTTGGCAGATGTTTGAGGGGTTTTCTGGTTTGAGTTTTTGTTGGAAATCCTTTGGTTGAGTTAGTATGTGATCTGGTCAAGCTCAACTAACTGACCACACTCTTACTTGAGTTACAGATTTCTTATTCTAAGTGTCCAAAGTAGGGTAGTCAATAACATTTCCTAGATCAAACTTTTCTTCTCTTGTTCTTTCTTTCTTTTGTTTCTGGCTTCTTTAGCTCTTATAGTTACTCTCTAATGCTTCTGTTGGTTAAGTTTGAATTAACTAATCATTTCACAACTATTTAAAAGATACATGAAATCATAGAACAACATGTATTTAAAATACTATGCATGCATGCAATATGAAGTGCAAAAGTTTTATCTTGGTCCAAAGGTGTTGGTTTTCTTGGAGATGACATGGAGTTGGGAATGACCTCTTATTTGAATTCAAACTTTGGTAGAAATTTAAATAGGTTTCCAAGTAGTTTTTGGTTTCAAACTTTGCAGGCTTTGATTGAATATAAATTGTTCTTATCTGTGGTGGAGAGGTGCATGATGGTATAGTTCAAATATTGCTTAATATATAAGGGCAAAGTAGTGGAATCAGTAATTTTTTAAAGATCACTACTTCCTCTTTTCTTACTTAGGTTTTTGTGTTGCGGTTTAATTTCTTGATTCTTTTCTATTTGTTTGTGATTGCTTGACTAAATTTTGGTTTGGCAATTTACCCAAATGGGTTTAGCATGTAACCATGCACAAAATTTAATAGTTAGAAAACTATTTCAGTTTAACAAAAACATTTTTACAGGTATAATTATTTGTTTTCCGAAACATGGCTAAAGAAAACATTTGGGAGTTTTTCAGAGTTTTGAAAATAAGTTTTCGAAAGGTTGATTCCAACATTTTTGGAAATGTCAACTTGAGAGATGAGAAATAGTAATTTTTGAAATGGGATATTTTTATTCTCCTCTTTTTAAAACAAAGATAGGTTTCTTGAAAATAAAGGTTTTACCTCTATTCCAAATATTTCCTTTCTAAACGATTAACAATTTGGGCTCAAAGGATTGGTTTTAACGACCCTTCTCATACTCTTTTTATTTGAAGCATGGGAGCAAATGCTCAAATTCACAAGTTTTAAAAGACAAGAAATTAATCTTGTATTTAAAATAAAAGTTTTTGTTGGCTCCAAAATTTGGTATTTTGATAAATTCCATTTATTTCTATTTTCCAAAAACTTGGGTTGTTACAATCTTCCCCCCTTAAAAAGAATCTCGTCCCGAGATTCACAAGTTAAGATTGAGATAGATTGGGAAATGGGATTACCAGATAAGAGATGTAGTGTATATTGATTCCTATCAAGATAGAAAGATTGGGTACACCCAAAATGTGATAAGGCCAAATGGGCCAAAACACATATTCATCAATCACATAGCATTTTCAACAAACAATCACCCTTTTCAAAAACAAAATGTTTTAGGTTTAAACCATAGAATTTCATTAATAATGGTCTTGCGGATTACATGCCTCATTCATTTTAGAAGGAGATAAAAAAGACTACTAGTACCAAACTAAGACCAGTCAGGCTTCTTCTGGACTTGGTTCCACAAGCTGAATCCACTTGTTCATACCACTACTATCTCAGAGCGACTTCGAGGTACTCGGTGGAGGGTTCTTGTTCTTCTCTTCATTCCATCGGGTTGGAGGAGGGAATCTTTGGCATGAGAGTCAGGTTACCTTCTCCACCTGCGAACGTTGAGACTGTAGAGTCCTTTGACACTATCTTCAATTATGATGGGGTTTCGTGCATAGACATTAGTAGTGCAGACAGCGTCGCCTCCTGAAGATGAAGGAATGTTGGTCGGATCTTTAGAGCCATCGGGGTTGGTACTAGCTTTGGTGATGACAGGGTCAGCGTTCAGCTTCATTGGGCACTCGTTGGAGTAGTACCCCTTGGTTCCGCACTCATAGCAGGTGATGTTGGTCTTGTTACTAGTAACTATCTTTCCAGATCGCAGAGTCTTCTCATAGTCTCTATTGCAGCGTGTTGGACATCCACTTGCTTGATGGTACATATCTCTTGCTTGATTTCGCCTCTTACGAGATCGAGACTTTTTGCTGGTCTTGACAACTTGAGCTCCTAGCTGAAGAGAATTTGATATGACTCAAACTGTAGATTTCCTAGGGTGGGTCTTGGTGTAGTTGTGTAGACTGGCGAGCATGTGAGGTGCATCAGGGGTGGAGCTCTGCAGTAGATGAGAGGGAACAACTTTAAAAAGGTTTCTAATGTGGGATTGGTATGGTTTAAAGTTTAGTTTGGGCCAAAACTACTAGAACACTTTTGAGAAAACAAGTTGTTGGGGTGGTTGCTACATGTTGCCGGAGGGCATATATGAGCAACACATCTCAAAACAAATCAATCATTCAAACACACAAGGCACTAAGTACACTTAATAATCGTGATGTAAGGGCAGCTTAATGGAATTAACTAAGCATTTCCTATAAATCCTGTGGGTCAAAAGGTTGCTGGGTCTTCATCATTTCTGATCACTCTCTATTTGCTCTTGCCGTCTTTGTCTCACAGGGTTGACTCTTGTCGGAGGATTTCTGGATCAGGTGAAGAGACTCGCTTTCGATGGCAGCCGTCGTAGTTGACATCCAAGGTTAAAGTCTTGAAAAATATTGACTCCCTCATCTTTTGATCCAAAAGTCCTTCGGTCATAGGTTGGTTTATCGTCCATAGCATATATTTGAAGTAGATGAGGAATAGAGTAAAACAAATATTTGAAAAGACTTTGTAATTCAAGAGGTAAGTAAATTCTTTGTCAAAATCTCTTGAGAGTATAAGTTGAGAGTGTAAGATAGTTGAAGTGAATAAGATGGGAGTATAAGTTGGGTATTGGGTACCAAAGCAAATAAATTTCTTTTGTAGAAATAAGTTTTTGTCAACATATCACTTTCTTAGCTAACGACCATGCTAACTAAGGTCTCCTAAGGTCATGATAGTCCTGATACCAAACTTGTGATATCAGAGATATCATTTTCTAACGACCATGCTAACTAGGGTTTCATAGAGTCAGCCTAGGCTCTGATACCAACTTGTAACACCCCCGAATTTATAACAAATTCGAAGTGCCCGTTATGTAATCCATCACAATCCCAGAATCATTGTTGTGACTTACATAACGTATTTGATATCACAGTCACAGCCCTTAATACTAAATAAAAGGGATTACATAGGTGGTCATACAGACCAAACCTTACATTTCATCAATACGCAGCGGAATAACACTTCGGGTCCATATCGTCAAGCTTCAACCGCACAGGCAAAGCAGACAGTAGGAAACGAGCCTAATTCGCAAAGCCGTCAATGAGTCCTTCCTTCTTGATCTTGCTCCTTCAAGTCTGGCCAAGTTAATAGCCAGGGACACAGCCATGAGTACATTGGATGCACTCGCAAACCATCTTATAAACAAAGTGATGAGAGAGATATGCATGGTTGATATGGTGGACTAAGCACTAAGTTTATTTGCAAAAAGCTAGTTTGTTTCCCAAGAATTTTCATTAGTAGAGAAGGAGATTTAATTCTCTAAGTTAAATCTAAAGAGGAACTTCAAGTGTTGGTCACCATCAGATATCAAGTCAAGTCATTCACCATGTTCAACTTCAGTTGTTAACATTCTTGACAAAAGTCAAGTACAGCTTGCCAACTGTCGATAACCGCGGACGCGGCTATTCGAATAGTTTTGAAACCTCTGCAGAGGGGTACACTTTACCCACAAGATTCGATACATCTGCCGGGAGAAATCCACGGATCATCATACACCAAGTATGCGAGATTCAGATAATCAAACAAAATCTTTCACTTGCCTACTTTAGTATACACTAGTAGAAAACGTGCCTTTGGCCAGGACCCTTTAGTCCCGGCCTCCATCTGGGCCGGGACTAAAGGCCCGGCCACGTCGCCCGAAATTCGCCAGCCGCCCGGGAGGCTTTAGTCCCGGCCCGTAACGACGCTTTAGTCCCGGTTTGAGACACAAACCGGGACTAAAGGGCCATGCGCTGGGCGGCCCACATGTGCGCACCCTTTAGTCCCGGTTTGTGTCTCAAACCGGGACTAAAGTCCTCTGCCTATATATATGGCAGCCCCTGCAGCCCCTCTCTCCCCTCTTGCATTTTTTTGGATGAAAGGTGTGAGTGTGTGCTAGCTCTCCTTTTTGCTTGGATGCACTAGAGGTGTTTGTTGAAATGTTTGTTAGAGCGATGCCGCTTCAGTTCACCGAACACAACTACGATATGAGGTGCCCGAGCCACGCTTAAGCCTCTTCCTCTTTATTTCCACTTATTCTAAAAGGTTAGCAACTATATTTCCTTGTTTAGACCGTGCGGTACTAATTTTTAGGATCGTGATTGTGTTTGATATACTGTTGCATAACGCAGATGAGCCATCCATGGATGTACGGTGATCGACGCACCGCCGCTTACAGAGAAGGCGTGCATTCTTTTCGAGATGCGGCCGATGCGAACAAGCATGGTGGTGGCTATATGTTTTGTCCATGTGTTGAATGTCGGAATGAGAAGGACTACACTTCCTCAAGAGTCATTCAGAGCCACCTGCTTCGGTCCGGTTTTATGTCGGGCTATAATGTTTGGACCAAGCACGGAGAAAGAGGGGTTATGATGGAAGACGACGATGAAGAAGAAGATAACGATGATGACAACTACCGATCTATGTTCCCTGAGTATGCTGATACCACAATGGAAGACAATGAAGAAGAAGATCAGGGTGCAGAACGGGAACCAGATGAGCCCGCTGATGATCTTGGCCGGGTCATTTTTGAAGCACGGCGAGGCTGCGACACAGAAAAGGAGAGGTTGCAGTTCGAGCAGATGTTACAGGACCACAACAAATTGTTGTACCCAACTTGTGAAGATGGCCAGAAGAAGCTGGGTAGCACACTGGAATTGCTGAAGTGGAAGGCAGAGACCGGTGTGACTGACTCGTCATTCGAAAAGTTGCTGGTACTGATGAAGAAGATGCTTCCAAGAAAGAACGAATTGCCCGCCTGCACGTACGAAGCAAAGAAGCTTGTCTGCCCTCTAGGATTAGACGTGCAGAAGATACATGCATGCCCTAATGACTGCATCCTCTACCGCGGTGAGAAGTATGAGAATATGGATAAATGCCCGGTATGCACTGCATTGCGGTATAAGATCAGAAAAGATGACCCTGGTGAGATTGAGGGCGAGCCACCCAGGAAGAGGGTTCCTGCCAAGGTGATGTGGTATGCTCCTATAATACCACGGTTGAAACGTCTGTTCAGAAATAAAGATCATGCGAAGTTGTTGCGATGGCACATGAAAGATCGTATGAAAGACGATAAGTTGAGGCACCCCGCCGATGGTCGGCAGTGGAGAAAAATCGAGAGAGAGTTCCCGAGATTTGCAGGTGATGCAAGGAACTTATGGTTTGGTCTGAGTACAGATGGCATGAATCCTTTTGGGGAGCAGAGTTGCAGTCACAGCACCTGGCCCGTTACTCTATGTATCTATAACCTTCCTCCTTGGTTGTGCATGAAGCGGAAGTTTATTATGATGCCAGTGCTTATCCAAGGTCCAAAGCAACCCGGCAACGACATTGATGTGTACCTAAGGCCATTAGTTGATGAACTTTTACAGCTGTGGGCCGAACCAGGTGTACGTGTGTGGGACGAGCACAAACAAGAGGAATTTGACCTTCGAGCGTTGCTTTTCGTAACCATCAATGATTGGCCTGCTCTTAGTAACATTTCAGGACAGTCAAACAAGGGATACAATGCATGCACGCACTGTTTAGATCAGACAGAAAGTATATATCTGGACAAGTGTAGGAAGAATGTGTACCCGTACAATCGTCGTTTTCTTCCGCCCAAGCATCCCTTAAAGAAAAAAGGCAAGCATTTCAATGGCAAGGCAGAACCCCGGGGGAAGCCTGTCATCCGTACTGGTGCTGAAGTATTTGATATGGTCAAAGATTTAAAAGTAATCTTTGGAAAGGGTCCTGGCAGCCAACCTGTTCCTAACGGCCCTGATAAGCGCGTACCCATGTGGAAGAAGAAATCTATATTTTGGGAGCACATTTTACACGGTTGCCCAAGATAAAAAGAGCACCAACCAAAATAGTGGTGTCCGCTTTGATGCAACAGACGAGAATGGGCACTGTTTGGAAACATATTATGGGTACATAGAGGAGATATGGGAACTTGACTATGGACCTACTTTTAAGATCCCTTTGTTTCGGTGCAAATGGGTGAAGCTGACAGGTGGCGGGGTAGTTGTAGACCAAAAGTACGGCATAACAACAGTGGATCTCAATAATCTTGCGTACATGGATGAACCATTCGTCCTAGCCAACGATGTCGCTCAGGTTTTCTATGTGAAGGACATGTCTACAAAAACGAGAAAAAGAAATCAGCAAAAGAAGACATCGTCCGATGAGCCAAAACGCCACATAGTTCTTTCAGGGAAAAGAAACATCGTGGGAGTAGATGACAAGACAGACATGTCAATAGATTATAATAAGTTTCATGAAATTTCGCCCTTCAAAGTGAAGACTGACCCAAGCATCCTACTGAATGATGAAGATTCTCCATGGCTACGACCCAGAAGAAAACAGAAATAATAGATAGGATTGTTGGTGCAATAATGTAATAATGTATTAAAGCAAGAACAATTGTACCACTTCTTGATGCACACTGTGCACTATCTCGCTGCATGATACAAGAACAAAAAAGCGTACCTATGTTCTTTGTTGCAATCCATTCTCTCTAGAACTAGATTGTGGGTAGGGAAATACTGCGATCAGAACTGATGACGGACTAGAAGTGGATACCCAAATATATATGGAGCGGATGAAAGGCAAAGCCTGCTCTTAAATGCTGGTATCATTTGGTGTGCATGGAAACGGCTCAATGAAAATCATGAGAGGAATTAATCCAAAGAGTGGCTAATGGATCGGGAGTTACAAAAAGGAGAGTAATAGTGTGATTGGCTGCGTGGTAATAATTAGCTTTGGTAAATGGCATAAAATGCCTTGGGTTTCGTGCATTTAAGAGTATGGATAATGGCTAATCAAAACTTTTCGCCTAGAGTCTGCATGGTTTGTTTTCCAGAGATACTACTCTTTATACTTCTTGGAAATACCAGCACTGATACATGAACATTACTGTACAGACTTTCGTCATCCATCCATGCCATCCTTTTGTCAACGCACATTTCCTTTAAATGACCTTTGCTACCGAACTGATATACTTGAAACTTGTTTTTTGCTTCTGTTCAGCCTTGAACTACTCCAGTTATCCACCTTAATTAGTCACAAAATCGAAAGGTACGCTCAATATGTACTACAGTAGTATGCTAGTGTAATATAAGCTCAATATCTATTCAATTTCAAACACTTTTCATTTTTATAGTTTTGTTAAATTCTCAAATATGCAAAAATAATATTAATAAACATAGTTTTTAATTGAAAATTTCAAAATAATTAATACTTAGGATAGTTAAAATAATTAATTTGTAAAATAGAAAATAGTTTTGAATTATCTATTTAATTTCAAACACTTTTCATTTTTATAGTTTTGTCAAATTCTCAAATATGCAAAAAGAATATTAATAAACATAGTTTTTAATTGAAAATGGCAAAATAGTTAATACTTAGGATAGTTAAAATAATTAATTTGTAAAATAGAAAATAGTTTTGAATTATCTATTTAATTTCAAACACTTTTCATTTTTATAGTTTTGTCAAATTCTCAAATATGCAAAAAGAATATTAATAAACATAGTTTTTAATTGAAAATTTCAAAATAATTAATACTTAGGATAGTTAAAATAATTAATCTTTAAAATATAAAAGAGTCAGTGCTTATCCAAATAATTGAAAACATAGTTTTTAATTGAAAATGCAAACAGATAACTATTTATAAACCAAATAAAAGAAAAAACAGAAAATAGGCCTTTAGTCCCGGTCCGTGCCACAGGCCGGGACTAAAGGCCCTGGCTACTGAAATCCCCACCCGAGGCCTTTAGTCCCGGGCGGTGGCACGAACCGGGACTAAAGGCCCCCCTTTAGTCCCGGTCCGTGCCACCGCCCGGGACTAAAGGTCCCGGGGTATAAAATTTCATCTTCTTCCCCGCCGCGAAACACTTTGCAGTTTCGCGCGCGAGGAGAACAGACAGACGCCGCCAGGCTGCCGCCGCCGACCGCGCGCACCAGCCGCCGCAGCGCCGCCACAGTCCGCCGCCCCTGCACACCCGCCGCGCCGCCGCGCCTGCGCACCCGCAGCGCCGCCACAGTCCGCCGCCCCTGCCGCACCGCGCCGCCGCGCCTGCACACCCGCCGCGCCGCCGGTCGCCTCCAAACGCCGCCGCGCCGCCGCGCCGCCGCGCCTCCAAACGCCGCCGCGCCTGCAGCACCCGGCCGCCGCGCCTCCGACGTCTGCAAGGTTTTTTTGCAAAAAAAATTAATTTGTTTATTAGTTAGTGTGTTAGGGTTAGGGTTAGATATAGAATATTAGTTAGCTAATTAGAATAGAATTAGTTAGATAATTAGAATAGAATTAGTAGTTAGCTATTGTTAATTAGATATATATAGTTTGCTATTGTTAATTAGAATAGTTAGATAATTAGATAGTTAGATAATTAGATAGTTAGATAATTAGATACATATATATAGTTTGCAAAAAAATTAATTTGTTAATTAGTTAGCTATTGTTAATTAGATACATATAGTTTGCAAAAAAATTAATTTGTTAATTAGTTAGCTATTGTTAATTAGATACATATAGTTAGCTATTGTTAATTAGAATAGAATTTTTAGTTAGCTATTGTTAATTAGATACATATAGTTAGCTATTGTTAATTAGAATAGAATTTTTAGATAGATATAGTTAGAATAGAATTTTTAGATAGATATAGTTAGAATAGAATTATTTAGATAGATATAGTTAGAATAGAATTATTTAGATACATATAGTTAGAATAGAATTATTTAGATACATATAGTTAGAATAGAATTATTTAGATACATATAGTTAGAATAGAATTATTTAGATACATATAGTTAGAATAGAATTACTTAGTTAGAATTTATTTGCATCATATATAGTTTGTTAGTTTATTAGTTAATCAAATGTTTATTTTTTGCAGAACTATGGATCCACATAGCAGGAACCTCGAAGAGGAAGAACTTATCGAAGATATAATCAAAGACGCCCCCGACGTTGAACCTGCTGAATCTCCGTCGTCATATCTAAACCCCTCCGGAGATGGAATGGAGGTTGATCGACACGAAGCCGATGGGGCCGGAGATAGCTCCAATGATGGAGAAGGTGATAGCTCCACTGATGGAGAAGCCGGTGGAGAAGCCGGTGGCGAAATAATAAAGTCCGGCGAGGTATACATATGAAGTTCGACAATCACTTGTAATATGAGAAAAATATTGGAGATAGCTCTATATTGTATACATATACATTCATTTGACGAATGTTTCTCCCTCTTAGGCCTCCACATCGAGCAAAGCTACGAAACGAGGCCCGACTAAAAAGTTGGACGCACGGACGCATTACACCTTTGAGGTGATATTGCCTACGGGCGAACCAAAGCTTCCTAAGAATGCTGCTGACACATTCAAGAAGCAATGCGGAGTTCTCGTTAGGGATCACGTCCCGATCAGCGTTCGGGAGTGGAACAAGCGCAAAGGGGCAGCCGATAGTGACTATGTCGCCGAAAGGTACAAAGATAATCTTTGGAATGATATCATGTCACATTTCAGCCTGCCAGAATGTGAGAATGAAGACGCCGCAAAAAAACTGAGGGCCAAAGTCAAGCAGTGGACTCTAAAGAAGATGGCCGAACTGTTCCGTAGCTGGAAGAAGAAGCTATGGAAAGACTATCTGAAGACAAAGAAAGTGCCAGTATTCGAGGGGTATCTAGCCAAGCAGGCGAATCACTGGAAGGCATTTCAGGAGTACAAGCAGTCAGAAGATGCCAAGGCATTATCAGAAAAGAACAAGAAAAATGCCGACAAGAAGAAATATCACCACAACCTGGGGCCAGGGGGCTATGAGACTGCCATCCCAAAGTGGGATAAGAAAGAGCAAGATCTGCTAGCTAAAGGCATCATACCTGAACCCATCCGTGATGAGTGGGAACTAAGAGCAAGGAATTGGTTCCTTGCGCATGGTGGTTCGTACGACGAAGAAACAGGGGACCTCATCTGCAGTGGCGGTCTTAGGATACCCAGGGAGAATTGGAAAAAGATAGTGAAAGAAATTAAAGAGGGAAAAAGACAGTTCACTGCAGATAGAGAGAAAGATTTGCTCACACTGGTCCTCGGCAATGACGAACATGGAGGACGAACACGAGGCTTCGGTCCTTCTTACCCATGGTGGCTTGGGTTTGCCAGAGACCAAGACACTTACAGAAGCCGGGCGAGAGCAAAGAAGCGACAGCAGGATGAGGAGAATGACAAGTTCAACCAGTTGCTTGCCAGGCTTAACGAGCAACAGAAGCAGATTGACGAGCTTAGAGGAGTAGCGCGCCAGGAAGATCCTGGACTCGATATTATCGGCGCCCCATCTAAGCGGAAAAGCAGCGTGGCTGAATCTGAGGCCCCGCCCGATGATGCACGAAGAATGATAGAGGGCGGTCCCGGCTACCCCGTGGATGGAATCAAGGAGTCAACATCATGTGAACTCCATCAGAAATTCAAGAACATATCCATGAAGGTGGCCGTCGGACAAGCTTTACCTTCTGGCCCTGATGCACGCTGGCATGGCCGTGAGATTCCAGCTGGCTTTGCTAAAGTCGGGGTGGATGAAATCATGGCGGGGTTTCATGATATGGAGCTCGACATGGCTGGACCCGAATATGAGAGGACACTCGGAGAAGTACTAGGTGGAGTCATCCTATGGGACAAGAACTACATCAAGCTTCCAGGCTCGGCCCCAAGGACAACACCGCCTCCGAGTCGTCGCAGGTCACCTACACCTCCATCACCTGCAAGCCCTCCACATGACGACGGCCACCACAACACGAGTCCATCTCGATCACCGCCGCCGGACTTGGGTCGGCCGTCTCCGCCGCCGCCTGCTAAGGATACTAAGCGGAAGCGTGCCAGCAAGAACGCTCCGTCCATGAGTTCTAAGCGACGGAGCTCCCCAAAGCGCAAACTGTCGCCCCTCCCAAAGGTACCTCATGCTAATCTTCCTATCAGACCTTATGATCGTACCGACGAGGAAAACGCCAGGATAGCAAAGGAACATTATGATGCGCAGATGAAAAAGAAGGAACCCGAGCCCCGCCCGGAATACACCGAGAAGCAAATAGCATATGCAAAATACTTCACGACCCTTCCATCACAGTATGAGTTACACCATAAGCCTGACGATTATACACGCACATTGCAGAAGGAAGGGCAAAAGAGCAAGTCACGTGCAAGTGCAAGTGCAAGTGGGAGCAAATCAAGTTCAACTACAAGCAAAATAAGTTTAGACGTTCCTCAGCTTGGACAACAGGCCAATCAGTCGATCCCACCCCTCAGGGTGTTACCCGAGAATGTTCCCTCTCTGGTGCAGGGGGAAGATTTGGGATTAGCAAAGAAGTGGGCGGATGAATGGGGTATCCCGGTTGAAGTCATTCTGGCTTCCCAAGACGACGTGGTACCCAAGGCTGTGGTAGCCCCTAAGCCACAGTTTGTCATGGGAGCGCCTTTGGTCAGCAAAGATAAGTTTGATGATCTCCCAACAAATATGCGTTACTTGCATACATGGTACTTAAGTGAATCAAAGAAAGGGAGAACGATGATCGTGGCGCTTGTCCCACGGGAGTACTACGGCCGTCCCGAAGACATCCATATCGACTTTGATGAACTCTTCCAGATGTACAATGCCGACGCCCTCGACAAATCGCTTATGAGTTGCTATTGTCTGTAAGTTTTTCAATTCGTTGTCTACATATAACTTGTTCAATTATTTCAATTCATTGTCTACATATAACTTGTTCAGTTATTTCAATTCATTTTCTACATATAACTTGTTCCGTTCTGACTTGTACTCTATTATGCAGAATGAAGATTCTGGAATGTAAAAGTAGGAACATCCTAAATATTGGGTTTATTGACCCAGATAAAATACATATAAAGACGCTAACTGATAACCCCAAGGAGACGGAGGAAAACCTTCTAAGGTTTCTAACAGATCAAAATTACTGTGACCACATACTGTTTACATACAACTTCAAGTGAGGGTCTTACTCTGTTGTGTCCATTCACTTATGAGTGTAATTGATAAGTTACTGACACATATATATATACATGTGCAGCTTCCACTGGATTCTGTTGGACATTCAAATTGATAAGGGAAGAGTTGATGCCTTCGACCCATTATCGAGACCCTTCGAACAGTTCCAAAGCCTGCAGGACATGCTCCAAGGGTAATTTCAATCATTCTTGCGCTCTATCGGTCTCTTTCGATGATTTTCTGATATATCAATTAATGAAAAACTTAGCAAATCATTTTCCTTGTCGGGCAGGGTTTGGAAGCGGTTCAAGTGCGTGACTCCCGGTATCCGGCATGAGAAGCTGACCTTTAGAGCGGCTCAGGTAAGTAGTAGTATGATATACTTCTATTTTCAATACTTTTGTAATGCTAGATTATTATTTTGATTATATATATTCTATTCTCGTAAAGTGCGACCAGCAGCCACGGGGGACGCATCTATGTGGATACTATGTTTGCGAGACCATTCGCACGTTTACCTCTGAGCACAAGGATTACAGATACGATGTAAGCAATAAACATTCACACCTCTATTTTTACTCGTCATTC
Organism: Dactylis glomerata; assembly: GCA_007115705.1. NCBI lineage: Eukaryota > Viridiplantae > Streptophyta > Magnoliopsida > Poales > Poaceae > Dactylis > Dactylis glomerata. Next base: position 344,390 of record QXEO01000326.1, on the reverse strand, counting down.
TTTGTTATCATGATTGATATTCATATTCATCTCCTCTTCTTATATAGTACACGGCCATGCGGGAGAAGTACCTACCAGAGCAACGCGCGATTGCTGTTGCAGAGGAGCTGGCGACCTTTCTGAGAATAGAAGCTATAGACGACAAAGGACGATTTAGTGTAGCTAGGGGCCATTACTGATGTTGGTCCATGTAATCGAATAGACGGGCTCTAGTCCCGATAATTCTGGTCTCCATATAATTGTATATATATGCTCGCTTGTAAGATAAGTTAATCTTATATATATGCATAAACTAATTCCCGAACACCAAGGCACCAAGGCACCAAACGAGGCATCACGTTAATCCCCCGAACAAATAAAACCCTAAAACCAGTAAACCCTAAAACCCTAAAGCAAAAAACAAAAATCTGCAGATGCCTTTAGTCCCGGTCTGTGTTACAAACCGGGACTAAAGGTCCTAGCCCTGATTCGCTCCGAGGTGCCCACGTGGACACCCTCCAGTCCCGGCTGGTAAGCGGGCCGGGACTAAAGGTTCAGCCTTTAGTCCCGCGGCTGGGGTCCCGGTTTGCAAACCAGGACTAAAGCCCCTTACGGGCCGGGACTGGAGGCCCCGTCCCCACTAGTGATAGGATCCTCCCTATGAGTCCAGATACGGAATGGAACTCATAGTTTTTCCGGCTACAGGGTGCTGTATTTTGGACTCCCATAGTCTGTGGTATCCTCCATCACAGCTATGGCAAGTCCCGGCTTCGGGGGCGTCCCGCTGGATCAATCCCCTATAAGTTCAATGAGGTATCCCATACTAAAGCAGACAAACTACGGACTAAGCCCCTTCCCATATAGGGGTAATGTGGTTGTACGGTATGGTTGGCTCACATAGTACATCACTTATTATCATTTCGAAATACCTTCCATAGTCCTTAGTCAAGATTATTTTCCTTCATAAAATCATCATGTAGGAGAAATCTCCAATTCAAGTTGTCAAGTTCAAGTCACCAATTTCAAATAGGGTTCCCCTTATAGATGGCCTCAGTTTTATTAGCGACTAAGCAACTACATTGAGGGATGATACCACTAAATAAGGTGGATAAACTCAGCTTGATACTCTTGCTAAGCAAGATATCACTACGCAACTATCATTCTACTCTAGCAATTCAATCATGCAATTTACTTAAAACAAGTAGAATGCAATAGTAAAACTAGGCATTTGGAGTATGATTCAAAAGATGGCTTGCCTTGGTTGGCAAAGTGTCTGGGGTATTCTTCTCCTTCTTGATAATACTCCCCCTCAATATCCTCCTCAGCAACACTAGCGTCTAATAACGAATAAACACAATGCACACAATCACTAAGCAATACCAACAACACTCCAAGCACACATACTTGTTCTCAAACAATAGTAATCATGTTGAATTTTATGGGGTTGGTTTGCAAGTTTTCTTCCAAGTTTCCATTAAGTGGGCAAGTTGGATTTTCTACCATGTGCCATGTGTTGATTACTTCCTTAACATTGGTGTGAAACCAGGGGTATTATGACTAGTTCAAGAAGAGAGTGACTAATTAAGTAAAGGTGTAGTGGGGGTAATTATCAAACTAAGTGTATAGTGAATTCTATCATTTTATGCTACACCCAACGATTTGATTAGGAGCTAAGTGATGGTACTAACAAGGTTTTAATTGAATAGGGTTGTACTAAACAGTAGATAAGTTGACTAGTGAGTTCATAAACCAAGTTTCAAAATTTTAGAAGGTTTAAACAATTTTCTAAAATTTTCCTAAGATAAGTAGGGCTATGGTTAAAGTATTCTTATCAAATTAAATCTCTAACTCAAATTGAATTATGAATGATTTCAGGGGCTAGATAATTTCCTAAGCTTTCCAACGAGTATTTATTTGTTAAAAACGGATTTATAAAACTCCTGGAATTTGATTTGCAAAAACAGTGCTGATTCGAATTCGAAAAAATAAAATCTGGCGGGAAAACTAAAGTTTTAACGGACCGAATTAACCAGACTGGGCCGGCCCACTAGGCTGCACGTGGGCGGTGAGCAAGGGAAAAAATAAAGTGCTGGCCTGACCACGGGGGCCCGGCCGTCAGAACTTAATCACCGAAGCGGTACGTACGTGGTCATCTTTCTCCTCTCGAGCGGGACTCACCGGCATTCAGCAGAGAAGAGGGCGGTGATGGGGGGCAGCGTAGAGGAAGCGAGCTCGACGTTGGTGAAGCAGAAAAGGTCGCAGCAGCTCGGCTCGTCCACCTCCCGCCGTCCGTTCCTCCAACGGCAGCCGGACGCGGTGGCGCCGCCCGCGCCCAGAACCTCACCGGCGTCGACGTCTACTTCTAACCAGAGGGAGAAGGGGAGGGTGAGGATGTCCAGGAGGGTTCTATGGCCGGTGTGAGTTCGTTAGTGTGCTCGGAGGATCCTTTTATAGGCCCGAGAAGGGAGGGGAGCGGTGTCCAGACATGGGCTAGGGTTAGGGTTTCCGCGGGCGTTCCCGTTGCCACGGTGGTTCTGGGAGGGCATGGGCATGTCTGGCGGAGCTGTGGTGATGTAGGGAGTGTAGTGGCGCAGCAGGGTGACGAGGGGAACAGTGGAACTGCGGGGGCGAAGGAGGTGACCGGCGGTGACTTTTCTTCGTCCTTCTCCGTCGTGGCTTGGCACGAGCTAGGGCAGGGGATGGCGGGGGACGTTGAGGTGACGCAGGGCACGGACTCGGCGAGCGTGGGCGTGCAGGAGAGGCCATGCCTCCACTGTTTGCAATAGTGCCATTGACTTTGTTGAAATCTGCACACCAGGTGTTTGACGCAATGCCCGCAAGAGACAAAGTTTCAAAATTTGAAAATTTTCCAATTGGGTTCTGTTCAGTAGCAGATAGGGATCCTAGGCATATGCTGGTTAGATCTAGAGTTGATGGTTTGGTCGAAAAAGAAATTGATATGTGAAAGGTCTGTGTATAAGATTCGAACTTTGGCAGATGTTTGAGGGGTTTTCTGGTTTGAGTTTTTGTTGGAAATCCTTTGGTTGAGTTAGTATGTGATCTGGTCAAGCTCAACTAACTGACCACACTCTTACTTGAGTTACAGATTTCTTATCCTAAGTGTCCAAAGTAGGGTAGTCAATAACATTTCCTAGATCAAACTTTTCTTCTCTTGTTCTTTCTTTCTTTTGTTTCTGGCTTCTTTAGCTCTTATAGTTACTCTCTAATGCTTCTGTTGGTTAAGTTTGAATTAACTAATCATTTCACAACTATTTAAAAGATACATGAAATCATAGAACAACATGTATTTAAAATACTATGCATGCATGCAATATGAAGTGCAAAAGTTTTATCTTGGTCCAAAGGTGTTGGTTTTCTTGGAGATGACATGGAGTTGGGAATGACCTCTTATTTGAATTCAAACTTTGGTAGAAATTTAAATAGGTTTCCAAGTAGTTTTTGGTTTCAAACTTTGCAGGCTTTGATTGAATATAAATTGTTCTTATCTGTGGTGGAGAGGTGCATGATGGTATAGTTCAAATATTGCTTAATATATAAGGGCAAAGTAGTGGAATCAGTAATTTTTTTAAGATCACTACTTCCTCTTTTCTTACTTAGGTTTTTGTGTTGCGGTTTATTTTCTTGATTCTTTTCTATTTGTTTGTGATTGCTTGACTAAATTTTGGTTTGGCAATTTACCCAAATGGGTTTAGCATGTAACCATGCACAAAATTTAATAGTTAGAAAACTATTTCAATTTAACAAAAACATTTTTACAGGTATAATTATTTGTTTTCCGAAACATGGCTAAAGAAAACATTTGGGAGTTTTTCAGAGTTTTGAAAATAAGTTTTCGAAAGGTTGATTCCAACATTTTTGGAAATGTCAACTTGAGAGATGAGAAATAGTAATTTTTGAAATGGGATATTTTTATTCTCCTCTTTTTAAAACAAAGATAGGTTTCTTGAAAATAAAGGTTTTACCTCTATTCCAAATATTTCCTTTCTAAACGATCAAGAATTTGGGCTCAAAGGATTGGTTTTAACGACCCTTCTCATACTCTTTTTATTTGAAGCATGGGAGCAAATGCTCAAATTCACAAGTTTTAAAAGACAAGAAATTAATCTTGTATTTAAAATAAAAGTTTTTGTTGGCTCCAAAATTTGGTATTTTGATAAATTCCATTTATTTCTATTTTCCAAAAACTTGGGTTGTTACAATCTTCCCCCCTTAAAAAGAATCTCGTCCCGAGATTCACAAGTTAAGATTGAGATAGATTGGGAAATGGGATTACCAGATAAGAGATGTAGTGTATATTGATTCCTATCAAGATAGAAAGATTGGGTACACCCAAAATGTGATAAGGCCAAATGGGCCAAAACACATATTCATCAATCACATAGCATTTTCAACAAACAATCACCCTTTTCAAAAACAAAATGTTTTAGGTTTAAACCATAGAATTTCATTAATAATGGTCTTGCGGATTACATGCCTCATTCATTTTAGAAGGAGATAAAAAAGACTACTAGTACCAAACTAAGATCAGTCAGGCTTCTTCTGGACTTGGTTCCACAAGCTGAATCCACTTGTTCATACCACTACTCTCTCAGAGCGACTTCGAGGTACTCGGTGGAGGGTTCTTGTTCTTCTCTTCATTCCATCGGGTTGGAGGAGGGAATCTTTGGCATGAGAGTCAGGTTACCTTCTCCACCTGCGAACGTTGAGACTGTAGAGTCCTTTGACACTATCTTCAATTATGATGGGGTTTCGTGCATAGACATTAGTAGTGCAGACAGCGTCGCCTCCTGAAGATGAAGGAATGTTGGTCGGATCTTTAGAGCCATCGGGGTTGGTACTAGCTTTGGTGATGACAGGGTCAGCGTTCAGCTTCATTGGGCACTCGTTGGAGTAGTACCCCTTGGTTCCGCACTCATAGCAGGTGATGTTGGTCTTGTTACTAGTAACTATCTTTCCAGATCGCAGAGTCTTCTCATAGTCTCTATTGCAGCGTGTTGGACATCCACTTGCTTGATGGTACATATCTCTTGCTTGATTTCGCCTCTTACGAGATCGAGACTTTTTGCTGGTCTTGACAACTTGAGCTCCTAGCTGAAGAGAATTTGATATGACTCGAACTGTAGATTTCCTAGGGTGGGTCCTGGTGTAGTTGTGTAGACTGGCGAGCATGTGAGGTGCATCAGGGGTGGAGCTCTGCAGTAGATGAGAGGGAACAACTTTAAAAAGGTTTCTAATGTGGGATTGGTATGGTTTAAAGTTTAGTTTGGGCCAAAACTACTAGAACACTTTTGAGAAAACAAGTTGTTGGGGTGGTTGCTACATGTTGCCGGAGGGCATATATGAGCAACACATCTCAAAACAAATCAATCATTCAAAGACACAAGGCACTAAGTACACTTAATAATCGTGATGTAAGGGCAGCTTAATGGAATTAACTAAGCATTTCCTATAAATCCTGTGGGTCAAAAGGTTGCTGGGTCTTCATCATTTCTGATCACTCTCTATTTGCTCTTGCCGTCTTTGTCTCACAGGGTTGACTCTTGTCGGAGGATTTCTGGATCAGGTGAAGAGACTCGCTTTCGATGGCAGCCGTCGTAGTTGACATCCAAGGTTAAAGTCTTGAAAAATATTGACTCCCTCATCTTTTGATCCAAAAGTCCTTCGGTCATAGGTTGGTTTATCGTCCATAGCATATATTTGAAGTAGATGAGGAATAGAGTAAAACAAATATTTGAAAAGACTTTGTAATTCAAGAGGTAAGTAAATTCTTTGTCAAAATCTCTTGAGAGTATAAGTTGAGAGTGTAAGATAGTTGAAGTGAATAAGATGGGAGTATAAGTTGGGTTTTGGGTACCAAAGCAAATAAATTTCTTTTGTAGAAATAAGTTTTTGTCAACATATCACTTTCTTAGCTAACGACCATGCTAACTAAGGTCTCCTAAGGTCATGATAGTCCTGATACCAAACTTGTGATATCAGAGATATCATTTTCTAATGACCATGCTAACTAGGGTTTCGTAGAGTCAGCCTAGGCTCTGATACCAACTTGTAACACCCCCGAATTTATAACAAATTCGAAGTGCCCGTTATGTAATCCATCACAATCCCAGAATCATTGTTGTAACTTACATAACGTATTTGATATCACAGTCACAGCCCTTAATACTAAATAAAAGGGATTACATAGGTGGTCATACAGACCAAACCTTACATTTCATCAATACGCAGCGGAATAACACTTCGGGTCCATATCGTCAAGCTTCAACCGCACAGGCAAAGCAGACAGTAGGAAACGAGCCTAATTCGCAAAGCCGTCAATGAGTCCTTCCTTCTTGATCTTGCTCCTTCAAGTCTGGCCAAGTTAATAGCCAGGGACACAGCCATGAGTACATTGGATGCACTCGCAAACCATCTTATAAACAAAGTGATGAGAGAGATATGCATGGTTGATATGGTGGACTAAGCACTAAGTTTATTTGCAAAAAGCTAGTTTGTTTCCCAAGAATTTTCATTAGTAGAGAAGGAGATTTAATTCTCTAAGTTAAATCTAAAGAGGAACTTCAAGTGTTGGTCACCATCAAATATCAAGTCAAGTCATTCACCATGTTCAACTTCAGTTGTTAACATTCTTGACAAAAGTCAAGTACAGCTTGCCAACTGTCGATGACCGCGGACGCGGCTATTCGAATAGTTTTGAAACCTCTGCAGAGGGGTACACTTTACCCACAAGATTTGATACATCTGCCGGGAGAAATCCACGGATCGTCATACACCAAGTATGCGAGATTCAGATAATCAAACAAAATCTTTCACTTGCCTACTTTAGTATAGGATCCTCCCTATGAGTCCAGATACGGAATGGAACTCATAGTTTTTCCGGCTACAGGGTGCTGTATTTTGGACTCCCATAGTCTGTGGTATCCTCCATCACAGCTATGGCAAGTCCCAGCTTCGGGGGCGTCCCGCGGGATCAATCCCCTATAAGTTCAATGAGGTCTCCCATACTAAAGCAGACAAACTACGGACTAAGCCCCTTCCCATATAGGGGTAATGTGGTCGTACGGTATGGTTGGCTCACATAGTACATCACTTATTATCATTTCGAAATACCTTCCATAGTCCTTAGTCAAGATTATTTTCCTTCATAAAATCATCATGTAGGAGAAATCTCCAATTCAAGTTGTCAAGTTCAAGTCACCAATTTCAAATAGGGTTCCCCTTATAGATGGCCTCAGTTTTATTAGCGACTAAGCAACTACATTGAGGGATGATACCACTAAATAAGGTGGATAAACTCAGCTTGATACTCTTGCTAAGCAAGATATCACTATGCAACTATCATTATACTCTAGCAATTCAATCATGCAATTTACTTAAAACAAGTAGAATGCAATAGTAAAACTAGGCATTTGGAGTATGATTCAAAAGATGGCTTGCCTTGGTTGGCAAAGTGTCCGGGGTATTCTTCTCCTTCTTGATAATACTCCCCCTCAATATCCTCCTCAGCAACATTAGCGTCTAATAACGAATAAACACAATGCACACAATCACTAAGCAATACCAACAACACTCCAAGCACACATACTTGTTCTCAAACAATAGTAATCATGTTGAATTTTATGGGGTTGGTTTGCAAGTTTTCTTCCAAGTTTCCATTAAGTGGGCAAGTTGGATTTTCTACCATGTGCCATGTGTTGATTACTTCCTTAACATTGGTGTGAAACCAGGGGTATTATGACTAGTTCAAGAAGAGAGTGACTAATTAAGTAAAGGTGTAGTGGGGGTAATTATCAAACTAAGTGTATAGTGAATTCTATCATTTTATGCTACACCCAACGATTTGATTAGGAGCTAAGTGATGGTACTAACAAGGTTTTAATTGAATAGGGTTGTACTAAACAGTAGATAAGTTGACTAGTGAGTTCATAAACCAAGTTTCAAAATTTTAGAAGGTTTAAACAATTTTCTAAAATTTTCCTAAGATAAGTAGGGCTACGGTTAAAGTATTCGTATCAAATTAAATCTCTAACTCAAATTGAATTATGAATGATTTCAGGGGCTAGATAATTTCCTAAGCTTTCCAACGAGTATTTATTTGTTAAAAACGGATTTATAAAACTCCTGGAATTTGATTTGCAAAAACAGTGCTGATTCGAATTCGAAAAACTAAAATCTGCCGGGAAAACTAAAGTTTTAACGGACCGAATTAACCAGACTGGGCCGGCCCACTAGGCTGCACGTGGGCGGTGAGCAAGGGAAAAAATAAAGTGCTGGCCTGACCACGGGGGCCCGGCCGTCAGAACTTAATCACCGAAGCGGTACGTACGTGGTCATCTTCCTCCTCTCGAGCGGGACTCACCGGCGTTCAGCAGAGAAGAGGGCGGTGATGGGGGGCAGCGTAGAGGAAGCGAGCTCGACGTTGGTGAAGCAGAAAAGGTCGCAGCAGCTCGGCTCGTCCACCTCCCGCCGTCCATTCCTCCAACGGCAGCCGGACGCGGTGGCGCCGCCCGCGCCCAGAACCTCGCCGGCGTCGACGTCTACTTCTAACCAGAGGGAGAAGGGGAAGGTGAGGATGTCCAGGAGGGTTCTATGGCCGGTGTGAGTTCGTTAGTGTGCTCGGAGGATCCTTTTATAGGCCCGAGAAGGGAGGGGAGCGGTGTCCAGACATGGGCTAGGGTAAGGGTTTCCGCGGGCGTTCCCGTTGCCACGGTGGTTCTGGGAGGGCATGGGCATGTCTGGCGGAGCTGTGGTGATGTAGGGAGTGTAGTGGCGCAGCAGGGTGACGAGGGGAGCAGTGGAACTGTGGGGGCGAAGGAGGTGACCGGCGGTGACTTTTCTTCGTCCTTCTCCATCGTGGCTTGGCACGAGCTAGGGCAGGGGATGGCGGGGGACGTTGAGGTGACGCAGGGCACGGACTCGGCGAGCGTGGGCGTGCAGGAGAGGCCATGCCTCCACTGTTTGCAATAGTGCCATTGACTTTGTTGAAATCTGCACACCAGGTGTTTGACGCAATGCCCGCAAGAGACAAAGTTTCAAAATTTGAAAAATTTCCAATTGGGTTCTGTTCAATAGCAGATAGGGATCCTAGGTATATGCTGGTTAGATCTAGAGTTGATGGTTTGGTTGAAAAAGAAATTGATATGTGAAAGGTCTGTGTATAAGATTCGAACTTTGGCAGATGTTTGAGGGGTTTTCTGGTTTGAGTTTTTGTTGGAAATCCTTTGGTTGAGTTAGTATGTGATCTGGTCAAGCTCAACTAACTGACCACACTCTTACTTGAGTTACAGATTTCTTATTCTAAGTGTCCAAAGTAGGGTAGTCAATAACATTTCCTAGATCAAACTTTTCTTCTCTTGTTCTTTCTTTCTTTTGTTTCTGGCTTCTTTAGCTCTTATAGTTACTCTCTAATGCTTCTGTTGGTTAAGTTTGAATTAACTAATCATTTCACAACTATTTAAAAGATACATGAAATCATAGAACAACATGTATTTAAAATACTATGCATGCATGCAATATGAAGTGCAAAAGTTTTATCTTGGTCCAAAGGTGTTGGTTTTCTTGGAGATGACATGGAGTTGGGAATGACCTCTTATTTGAATTCAAACTTTGGTAGAAATTTAAATAGGTTTCCAAGTAGTTTTTGGTTTCAAACTTTGCAGGCTTTGATTGAATATAACTTGTTCTTATCTGTGGTGGAGAGGTGCATGATGGTATAGTTCAAATATTGCTTAATATATAAGGGCAAAGTTGTGGAATCAGTAATTTTTTTAAGATCACTACTTCCTCTTTTCTTACTTAGGTTTTTGTGTTGCGGTTTATTTTCTTGATTCTTTTCTATTTGTTTGTGATTGCTTGACTAAATTTTGGTTTGGCAATTTACCCAAATGGGTTTAGCATGTAACCATGCACAAAATTTAATAGTTAGAAAACTATTTCAATTTAACAAAAACATTTTTACAGGTATAATTATTTGTTTTCCGAAACATGGCTAAAGAAAACATTTGGGAGTTTTTCAGAGTTTTGAAAATAAGTTTTCGAAAGGTTGATTCCAACATTTTTGGAAATGTCAACTTGAGAGATGAGAAATAGTAATTTTTGAAATGGGATATTTTTATTCTCCTCTTTTTAAAACAAAGATAGGTTTCTTGAAAATAAAGGTTTTACCTCTATTCCAAATATTTCCTTTCTAAACGATTAACAATTTGGGCTCAAAGGATTGGTTTTAACGACCCTTCTCATACTCTTTTTATTTGAAGCATGGGAGCAAATGCTCAAATTCACAAGTTTTAAAAGACAAGAAATTAATCTTGTATTTAAAATAAAAGTTTTTGTTGGCTCCAAAATTTGGTATTTTGATAAATTCCATTTATTTCTATTTTCCAAAAACTTGGGTTGTTACACAACTTCTTGTACGCCATATAATAGCTTTACTTTATCGCTAAGTAGTTAGCAATATTTGTAGTTGCTATTCGTGGTGGAGGCAATCATGGTGGAGTGATGGAGATCATGCCGACGCGCACAAGATGGAGATCATTGCGTGGAGATTGGCTATACCATGTCACATAAAATTATATGCATGTGATGTTTATCCTTTTATGTATCTTATTATGCTTTGATCGCGACGGTAGCATTATAAGATGATTCCTCACTTAAAGATCAAGATAAAATTGTGTTCTTCCCTCGTATGCGCCATTGCGAAAGTTTGTCGTTTTGAAGCATCTCGTGATGATCGGGTGCTATAAACTCTACGTTCACATACAATGGGTGCAAGCCAATTTTTGCACACGCGGAGATACTTGGGTTTGACTTGACGAGCCTAGCATGTACAGACATGGCCTTGGAATACACGGACCGAAAGGTTAAACATGAGTCATATGAATGATATGATCGACACTTCATTGTCCACCATTGAAACCACATCTCTTCTCGTGAAGATCAGATTAGGTGTGGTGAATTTGGATCATGTTCACTAAACAACTTGAGGGATGTTGAATTTAGTGGGAGTTCATCTAGTAATTTGATTAAGTTGAACTAGTTATCATGAACATAGTCTAAATTGTACTTGCAATGTTGTAGATCAAATGGCTAAGTCCAACTTCAACTTCAACGTGTTTGCCGAGAAAGAAAAGCTTAAAAACAATGGGTCTAACTTCACCAACTGGTTCCGCAATCTAAGGATCATTCGTGCTGGCGGACAAAAGGCTTATGTACTTGAGGAAGCGCTAGGTAACCCCCTGCTGCAACAGCGAAAACTGAAGAACTTGCTGACTTCAATTCTCGCAGAGATGATTATGATGCGATTATGAGTACCATGTTGTTTTCTATGGAACCGGAACTTCAAAATCGTTTTGAGAAGTACCGCGGGCCTTATGAGATACTTGAGGAACTGAAAACCATGTTTCAAACTCAAGCTCGTTCTGAGAGATATGAGATCTCTGAGAAGTTCTTTAACTGCAAGATGGAGGAAGGGAGTTCCGTTAGTGAGCACACCATTAAGATGTCGGGCTACACTCAATGCCTTGAGCAACTGGACTGCAAGATTCCAGAAGAGCTCAAGATTGACAGAGTTCTGCAATCACTCCCTCCTAGCTACAAAGGCTTTGTAGTTACTCACAATCAAATTGGTTCCACTGATACGATCACTGAGCTCTTCGCTAAGCTGAAAGCTGCGGAGGTGGATATCAAGAAAGATAATCATGTGTTGATGGTCAACAAGACCACTAGCTTCAAGAAAGCTAAGGGTGCAAAGAAATCCTTCAAGAAAGGCAGCAGCAAGCGCGTTGCCCCTACTGAGAAGAAGCTCAAGTCTGGAACTAAGCCAGACACAGAGTGCTTCTATTGCAAGGACAAGGGTCACTGGAAACGCAATTGTCCAAAGTACTTAGCGGACAAGAAGGCTGGCACCATTAAAGGTATATTTGATATACATGTTATTGATGTTTACCTTACTAGCGCTCGTTGTAGTGCCTGGGTATATGATACTGATTCAGTTGCTAATATTTGTAACTCGAAACAGGAGCTACGGAATAGACGGCGGCTAGCAAGGGATTAGGTGACGATGCGCGTCGGCAATGGATCAAAAGTTGACGTGATGGCCGTCGGCACGCTCTCTTTAGTTTTACCTTCGGGATTAGTTTTAAACCTTAATAAGTGTTATTATGTGCCTGCGTTGAGCATGAACATTATATCTGGATCGTGTTTATTGCAAGACGGTTATTCATTTAAATCTGAGAATAATGGTTGTTCTATTTATATGAATAACATCTTTTATGGTCATGCACCTGTCGTGAATGGTTTATTTCTTCTAAATCTCAAAAACAATGAAACACACATCCATAACATTGAGGCTAAAAGATGCAAAGTAGATAGTGATAATCCAACTTATTTGTGGCACTGCCGTCTAGGTCATATTGGCGTCAAACGCATGAAGAAACTCCATTCTGATGGACTTTTGGAGTCTCTTGATTTTGAATCGTTTGACACGTGCGAGCCGTGCCTCATGGGCAAGATGACCAAAACCCCGTTCTCCGGAATAATGGAGCGAGCAACGGACTTATTGGAAATCATACATACCGATGTGTGTGGACCAATGAGTATTTCGACGCGCGGTGGATATCGCTATTTTCTCACTTTTACTGATGACTTAAGTAGATATGGGTATGTCTATTTAATGAAACATAAATCTAAAACGTTTGAAAAGTTCAAAGAATTTCAGAACGAAGTGGAAAACCATCGTAACCGGAAAATTAAATTTATGCGATTCGATCGTGGAGGTGAATATTTAAGTTATGATTTTCTCACGCATCTTAAAGCAAGCGGAATCGTTTCGCAACTCACGCCACCTGGAACACCACAGCGCAATGGTGTGTCTGAACGCCGGAATCGAACTCTATTAGATATGGTTCGATCGATGATGTCTCTTACAGATTTACCGTTATCATTTTGGGGTTATGCATTAGAAACCGCTGCATTCACTTTAAATAGGACACCATCTAAATCCGTTGAGACGACACCGTATGAACTTTGGTTTGGTACTAAACCTAAGTTGTCATTTCTTAAAGTTTGGGGTTGTGAAGCTTACGTCAAGAAGTTGATGCCGGACAAGCTCGAACCCAAAGCGGAGAAATGCGTCTTCATAGGATACCCTAAGGAAACGATTGGGTATACCTTCTACCACAGATCCGAAGGCAAAGTCTTTGTTGCTAAGAACGAATCCTTTCTTGAGAAGGAGTTTCTCTCGAAAGAAGTAAGTGGGAGGAAGGTAGAGCTAGACGAGGTTATTGAACCTTCTCTCGAATTGGAGAGTAGCGCAGCACCTGAAGTTGTTCTGGTGCCACCTACACCAACAAGAGAGGAAGCTAATGACGAGGATCATGAAACTTTGAACGATGCTACTACTGAGCTTCGTAGGTCGACAAGGTCGCGTGCCACTCCTGAATGGTACGGCAACCCTGTCTTAACTGTCTTGTTTTTAGACAACAATGAACCTGTGAACTATGAGGAAGCAATGATGAGCCCAGACTCTGAGAAATGGCTAGAGGCCATGAAATCCGAATTGGGATCCATGAGCGAAAACCAAGTATGGGCTTTGGTGGACCCTCCTAGCGACCGTAAGGTTGTTGAGTGCAAATGAATTTTCAAGAAGAAAACAAACGTGGATGGTAATGTTACTGTCTATAAAGCTCGGCTTGTCACAAAAGGTTTTCGGCAAGTTCAAGGTGTTGACTACGATGAGACTTTCTCTCCCGTAGCGATGTTTAAGTCCATTCGGATTTTATTAGCAATTGCTGTGTTTCATGATTATGAAATATGGCAGATGAATGTCAAGACTGCGTTCACTACAACAAGACCCTCCCTACAGCAACGCATGTATCTGTATCTAAATGACCATATAGGCGTTGCAAACGCATTTACCAACGGTTTTACTATGCGTTGCGATTTTGAGCGTTGCAAGGATGTTAGGCAACGCTTATATATTCGTTGGTAACCAATGGGTAAAGTGATGCAAAATTGCAACAGATGCGAATGAACGATTGTATCCGTTGCTGGATAATATATGTGAACTAAATAATTATCTTATAAATAAATATTATTTTCTAGACTAGTTGGCTTGATCGCTTGAAATCCATTAGTACTATTTCCTTAGAAGAACATATACATTATAAGATCAGTACGACATCACACATGTCACAAAACATCAATGCATTGCAAGAAGAAACAACTCAATATTGATTATTGTGATCCATTATCTTCGGAGTTACATTGCTTACAAAATTGCTTCAAAATATGATACTCTAACTAATCCTATATTTCTTCCTTATAATGCTCTTCCTTCTAATGTACAAAGCTGATATCCAAATATAGCAATCTCTGCGGATCTGTTGGGCCTGCATAAATAAATATACAATTTCAGACCGATATGGCAGAAAAAAAAACAGTAGGAAGGGTGTAGTGAATTATAATATATGCTTGCTCTACTACTCGCCATGTGAACAGAGGATATCTTCACTGTCTTCACTGTCAAAAGCACCAGTATATATACATGATTCTTTCCAAGATAAATTGAATAGAAATTTGACATTGATGCATGCTCTTTTATCTAGCTCAGCTACTTTAGTCAAAAAACTGCTAAGCAATGCATTTCAAATTCCTGTGAACAATTCTGAACTAGTACCTGCGGAGAAACATCTTCCTTATAAACTTACCTTGTTCATGAACCTTCTTCTTGCTTTTGCCAGTCTTTGGAATCTGTAAAAAGAACACTGAATGTTTCTGACCAAAACAATGCACTACAAGACAAGGAAATAATGGAACAGTTGGGATGATGGTGCCATGCATATACCTCAGTCCACATCTCCTATTCTTCTGAAGAACATGTTGCAGCGACGACCAAATGCCCACACACGACCCAGCAACTTCTTGTTGTTCTGCCAGTTGATAAGCACCCGAGGTAGAAGAATTATATGGTCTAGTATGGAAAACAACAACTGGAGTAGTAAGTGCAAGTGCACACTTGCAATCACCTAATAAACTAATTCATTTGTTTCAATGTAGTTGAAGCAAACAATGTGATAACACATTGTCGAATGATCCTAATATACATCAATTTTAACAGTACGTGCTTCCACTTGTCAAAATATGATGTAAGATAATTGCATCACGAGGCTACATTCACTTGCACATCAGGATCAAAGGAAACTAAGTCAATTGCATTTTAGTCACTGTACACACAACGATAAGACCAGGCAGGTCTGGAGTGATTGTAAAGGAAAAGTACATATTTAATTAAGTTCACAACTAGCCATCTTGATGATCTCAAATGATCAAATTATTGACAATTTATTATAAACTTAAGTAACAGGGAGATTCATACCAGGGAACTTCACATGAGTAAGTTGACATATTTTTCTTCACAAAAAAGCTTGGTTCTTCTTTGTTCTGAAGCATTCTTGCATGTAGAAGCAAATTTCTATCTACACTAATACATACTATATACGAACTGCACTAACTTCATGCTCCCAACCAATCTACAAACCTGTAATGTCCTGAACATTAGAACAAAAGTCCACGTGACATCATTCCGCTAGCATTGAGGAAATGAGCCATATATATGACATCTGTTTGTCTCTTCAGCGAGCACTGCGATGAAAAAATGACAACATCTGCCCGGTCAAAAATTTGACAACCTATGTATCGAGTTAACAGATAAAATTCATACGAATGGAGAAACAATCGGTGAGTATGGGTGATACAGGAACCTTTGTGGTACTGTTGCCGATCTGCGGCTATCCTCGCAGACGACCCATGGGTTGCATCGACAGTCCCAGTCGGGGCTCATGGTCCTACAGCTGGCGGCGGCGGTCTAAAGCGCAGTTGGCCGTCGGTCCCCTATGCTCGACGCCCTGACCTACGCGGAGGTGCGTCGCTTCCGTGCTGCCTTTGGGGAAGGAGAGGTAGGTGACGGGAGACTGATCCAACTAGGAGGGATGAGGCGGCGGCGGCGCCGGCGCCGGGTGCTGGGCGTCGGATGCCTGTGGCGGCTGATGCTAGGGTTAAGGGAGTTTTTTTTTATCTGAGGGTTAAGGGAGTTGAGGAGAATAGATCGGGAGTCTTTTTTAGGTGGGGATCAGCAGTTTTGACGGGACTATCGAGGTGGGTGACTGATTATAGAAAAATCTTTTAGTCGTGGGTATGCGGGTGCACTGGAGCGTAGATACACATACTGGTACCGTTGCAGTCTATGTGTTGTAGTAGGCCTAGTCCTCTTGTAGTGGTTCCTCAATGGCAACATTGATGAAGAGTTGTATATGATGCAGCCCGAAGGTTTTGTCGATCCTAAGGATGCTGATAAGGTGTGCAAACTTCAGCGTTCCATTTATGGGCTGAAGCAAGCATCTCGGAGTTGGAACCTTCATTTTGATCAAGTGATCAAGAGTTTTGGATTTGTTACAAATTGCTACGAAGCTTGTATCTACAAGAAAGTGAGTGGGAGCTCGGTGACATTTTTAGTACTATATGTGGATGACATATTGATTATTGGAAATGACATCGGTATGCTTAACGATGTGAAGAGTTATTTGAATAAATGTTTTTCAATGAAAGACCTAGGAGAAGCTGCTTATATATTAGGCATCAAAATCTATAGAGATAGACAAAGACACCTAATAGGTTTAAGCCAAAGTACATACGTAGATAAAGTTCTGAAAAGGTTCAGAATGGATAAAGCAAAGAAAGGTTCATTGCCCATGTTGTCAGGTAAGATATTGAGCAAGGCTCAGTGTCCAGCTACGGTAAATGATAGAGAAACTATGAGCAAAGTGCCATATGCCTCGGCCATAGGTTCTATCATGTATGCCATGCTGTGTACTAGACCAGATGTGTCCAATGCTCTTAGTTTGATGAGCAGATACCAAAGTGATCCAGGAGTGGAACACTGGACAGCCGTAAAGAACATCCTAAAGTATTTAAATAGGACTAAAGAAATGTTCTTGGTCTATGGAGGTGATGAGGAGCTCGTCGTAAAAGGTTACGTCGATGCTAGCTTCGACACCGACCCAGATGATTCTAAATCTCAGACAGGATACGTTTATATTTTGAATGGTGGAGCTGTGAGCTGGAGAAGCTGCAAGCAAAGCGTGATCGCAGGATCTACAACCGAAGCGGAATACATGGCTGCTTCGTAAGCTTCATCACTGAGCTTGGTGTGGTTCCAAATGCCTTGGACCCACTGGAGATATTGTGCGACAATACTGGCGCCATAGCACTGGCTAAGGAACCAAGATATCATCCAAAGACCAAGCACATCAATAGCCGTTTCCATATAATTCGAGATTATATATCAGATAGAGATCTAAAGGTTAGCAAAGTACATACGGATCTGAATGTCGCAGATCCGTTGACTAAACCTCTTCCACAAGCAAAACATGATCAGCACCTTAATGCCATGGGTGTTAGATTGTTACCAGATGTAAACTAGATTATTGACTCTAGTGCAAGTGGGAGACTGTTGGAATTATTCCCTAGAGGCAATAATAAAGATGTTATTATTATAATTCTTGTTCATGATAATGTTTATATTCCATGCTAGAATTGTATTAAGCGGAAACTTTAATACTTGTGTGGTTTATGAACAACACCGTGTCCCTAGTACGCCTCTATGGACTAGCACATTGATTAATGATGGTTAAGGTTTCCTAACCATAGACATGAGTTATCAATTAATAATGAGGTCATATCATTAGGAGAATGATGTGATAGACAGACCCAAATAAAGCGCAGCAATTAGATCGTGTCATTGTGTTCATCTTTGCGAAGCTTTTTCCTATGTCATGTATTGTGTTCCTTAGACCATGAGATAATGCAACTCCCTAGTATCGGAAGAGAGCTTTGAGGTCATCAAACGTTATCCTATGAAAGGGTGATCATAAAGGTGTCTCTCAGGTAATCGGAAAGTACTTGTTGGGTTGTATGTATCGAGATGGAATTTGTTCCTCCCGAGTCGGAGAGATATACTTCGGGCCCACTCGGTAATCGATATCAACATCGCTTGCAAGCACGTGGTTAAGAAGTTAATCACAAAGTGATATCGGATTACGGAACGAGTAAAGTACTTGCTGTGAACGAGATTGAACTAGGTATGCCGATACCGACGATCGAATCTCGGACGAGTAAAATATCATGAGACGAAGGGAATACAAATACGGGATTGATTGAATCCTGACATCGTGGTTCATCCGATATGATCATCGCTGAGTGCGTGGGAGTCAATATGGATTTCCAGATCCCGCTATTGATTATTGATGGAGATCATGTCCACGCATTTTCGAACCCGTAGGGTCACACACTTAACGCAAATCAACGCTAGGGTAGTTCTGGGATATATGTGAAAGTGTTTCAGAAGTTACGGAATTGTTCCGGGTGGAAAATAGTAGTATTTATTAATTATATGAATTAATAAATATTAACACTATTTATTAGCAGAAATAAATAAAGAAAAAAAAGGAAAGGAAAAACAGAGTGCAGCGGCCAGGGGCCGATCGCACGCCCGCGTGCATGCATGGCGTGCATGCATGGGCCTTTTTGGCCAGTGGGCCGGCTGCATACGGCCGCACATACGATCGATCGATCTGATCGATCCGATCGTGACCTGCGGCGCTCTAAGCAACTTGCATGCGAAGTTAGGTTTTCTGAAACCTTATTCGCAGCCTATAAAAGGACTAGGGCACCGGCAGTTTTTGTAACCAGTTCTCTGCGGAGCCGCTGCCCGGTTTCTGAAGCCTCCTTTCTCCGTTTTTCTTCCACCACGCAAACAGGCGAAGCCCTGTCGGCGCATACTCTCCACCATAGACACCACGCCGTCGTGTTGTCGATCTCATCTACCACTCCACCATATCTCGCTAGACCGGGAAGGCGGAGTCATTGGTGCGCTGTACGTGTGCATCTCTCGGAGGCGTCGCCACTTGCGGCGTTGGATCGGATCAGATCGCGAGGAGGAGACGGCTAGTACGACTACATTATCCACATTCTGTTGAACGTTTTCGCTGTGCGATTTCTTCAAGGGTATGAAGATCTCATCTATCTCTCTCGTTGATTACATCTCCTAGATTAGATCTTGGCTTTCTTGTTCGCATCCGTAGGAATTTTTTTGATTTACTATGCTGCGAAACCCTTCAGAAACGGCTGTTGGCACCCCTTGAGAAAGCCAAGCACGCCTGGGAAGATGAGCTACCCTCCGTGCTTTGGAGTCTACGAACTACACCCAACACAGCTACTCAAGAAACACCCTTTTTCCTGGTCCATGGCGCAGAAGCTGTGCTTCCAGTTGAAATAACTCATGAAGCTCCAAGAAACCCGGCATACGATGAGGCAACTTCCACAGAAGCACTTCATGATGATGTCGATGCACTCGATGAAGCAAGAGATGTAGCGCTCGCCAGAGCTACTCAGTATCAGCAAAATTTGCGAAATTACCACAGCAGTCGAGTTCGTCCACGATCTTTTGTGGTAGGAGATCTAGTTCTACGACTCAAGCAAGATGGCCATGGAAAACTCGAGTCCCCATGGGTGGGACCTTACATCGTGACAGTAGTGATACCAGGAGGAGCTTATCGACTACAAGATAAGAAAATGGGGCAAAATGAGAGTAACCCGTGGAATACAGAGCAACTACGACGATTCTACGCATAGACCACATAAGGCGATAAAGGATTTCTTCGAGTTGACCTTCCGAACCCAGAACATGAGGCCAAAGGTCGGGTTCCTTGGGTCAACTCAACAATATATGTAAATATTCTCTTTTTTCCACTTGGGGACTTGGACCCTCGAGTCGTATGAAATAAAGGACAAAAATTATTATCAAGTACAGTTATTATAATCTTCGAAATACTGCAAGGTTGTTTACAACCCAAGATTTGGCAGAAACACACGCCGGTTCAGAAGAACCCAATAATATGTTAAATTAAGACACCTCGGAACTATGATTTGTTCCCCTGGTCTATTAATAGAACGAGAGCATTACATAGATATGATATTTTCCTCTAGATAGCACAAGGAAGAGCAACCCGAACAAAAGGATTACATAAAAGGAAAAATTAATGAAAGTGCACTTCGGCTTCATACTCCTTCTGGCATTGGGTGCCGTCGTAGATTCTCACGTCGAATTTCGACGTGCCAATATGAAAGTCAAAAGTCATAAAAAAGCCTTGACGGAGGTCGTGATCTTCAGCAAAATCCGACCAGCCGCCCTTGAAGAATTGTTCACTAGCGCCGTCGTACCAAACCTCCACTTCGTAGGGAGCTCCTCCCCCGGAGTGCTCATGAAGAATCGCTTCTCGTAGCTCTCGCCCATCCATGAACTAGGTGAATTTCAGCGGTAAGCGCTGAATCTCACGGCACTGTGTGCCGGCGATACAGAAAAAAGAATAGATCCTGGGGGAAGGAGCATTAGCAGGTGGGGCATTTGGACCTGGTGCAGCAGGGGCCAGCTTGGGCTTATTATTACTCCCGACCGGATGGCCGGGGCGTCGCTTCACCGGAGCAGATGATGAAGCCACCAGAGTTGTGGCGGTAACTTTGTTCTTGCTACCGCGAGGGCGACCGCGACCCCGTTTCTCAACTGGGGCGCCGATTTCCAAGCGCAATCCACTTGCATCAGCCATGGAGGCAGAAGTTGGAAAAAGAAACGCTAGATGAGTTTAAGGGGAGGAAGATGATGCGGCGGAAAAGCTAATAACTGGATTAGGGTTTTTACCCATCGCCAGACGTGCTTTATTTATAAGCACGTATAATGGGCCTTTACAAGGGTAAAGGTCCAAAATATATTTACAGGCTCTTATATGCTGCCCAGAGCAGACGATAACAGACATGTCAACATATCCAGGAAAAGGATGCATAAAAAAAGAAGAAGAGAGAGAAGAAGAAGAAAGACAGAAAAACAACACAGCAAGCGACAATAGCAGAGAATAAGAAATATTTGTCAAAGAAGCACAAGTTTACCTCATCTTCGACTCGGGGGGCTTGCGATATTAGAAGAGGAGGAATACATTGCAAAAGTGAAAGAAGTTGACAACTGACGCAAGAAGAAGTATAAAGAATATGTTTATCCATTTTTTTGAGCCTATACCCGAAAATTTCGGCTATAGCCTCGGGGGCTACTCCCATCGGGAGCGCTGGGCGCGCACCCGATGATATTTATCCATGAATACTGAAGCAAAGAAAGCAAAAGAAAATTCAGAAAGCTTCATTACTCCCATCGGGAGGGAACTTTTTATCGATTCAAGTTAAAGTAACCCTAATAATTTATACTCTGAAACAGTCAAACAAGGCTGCAACATACGATCCTCGAGTTGCGTCATCGCGACAAAACTCGAATACCGTGATTGAAATATATCACGAAGGTAAGACCCCAGGATCTGTCCTGTGTGGCCCGGTATACGCACATGGATGCGCCCTGCTGGTATATATCCGTGTCTACGACGCGAAGAAAAATCCTGGTGGACGCACTGGGTACCCTGAGAACCACTGGGATTCATTCTTTGTAGGTCCTAAATGCGGCAAAAGAATGGATTTGATCGGTTTCCCGAATTCAAGTCCAAGGGGATTGAATTTGAAGTAGGTGACAAGTATCTGTTCCGGCAGTTAATTGGCCTCTTGATCCGTCAGAGTTGTCAGGCTTGTTCATCAAAACCCCTTGCGAGGTATTATAATGAAAATAAGTCAAAAGACCAAGTCGAAGATTTGAAGATATGAAGAAGTCGAAGAAATGATCAAGTCGAAGATTTAAAGATTAGAGATTCAACCCGAATCTACAATTCTGGTAGAATCTCAGGGGCTACTGACAAGGGAATAGATAATAGAGCCCGTCAGTTGAGTACACCTGAGGCCCGTTAAGCTAGGCACAATTGTAATATTAGTCAAAATACGAGTTCATGTCGTATATCGATATTGTAATCTGTATCGGATCCCACCTGATCCTTGAGACCTGGCCGCCTATATAAAGGGGCCAGGAGGGGACGGTGTGGGACAGATTGAAAGCAAGCCAGGTTCTACACCCACGTTTACTTTCATAGCCAGCTTGTTTGACTGAGTTTACCGTCGAGTTCATTCGACGCCCTGTCTCCCCGATCCTAAGTCCTTCATCTAGGACATTTGTCGAGTTAACCCTCATCAGTTGGAGAGAGTGTACCTCAATAGTGGAGGAGCGAGGGATTGGCTTACATAATTCTTCTATAGGTGGTAGATTCTTCACATCTTCAGATTTAATACCCTTCTCCTTAAGAGATTTCTTGGCTTCTCTCATCACTTCATCATTTAATTCAATCATTCCCCTCTTCTTTGGTGTCGGCACTGGTGATGGGGTTGGGGTTACTTCAGATATATTCCAATAATCATAATTCTTGCTTATTTTAGCCATTAATTCTTCAGCTTCAGCAGGAGTTCTTTTTCTGAAAACACAACCAGCACAACTACCCAGGTATGTCCTAGATTCAACAGTTAGTCCATTATAAAATATATCAAGGAGTTCATTTTTAGGTAATGGCTGTCTAGGCAGTGCTCTAATTAAAGAACAAAACCTTGCCCATGATTCAGGCAGTTTCTCTCCTTTTACCTACTCAAAGTCAAAGATTTTCTGCAAAGCAGCATGTTGAGCACTAGCAGGGAAATAATTCTGAAAGAAAGTATTGACAAAAGCAATAGGACTATCAATAGATCCAGGAGACAAATTATTAAACCAAGTTTTAGCCTCACCTTTCAGCGAGAAAGGGAAAATCTTAGTGACAAAGTAAGTGCGCAACTTAGTATCATCAGAAAATAAGTTACTCAAAGTAGAGAGCTCATTCATATGTCCCATAGCACTTTCATTTTCAGTACCACAAAAAGGTTCTTTCTCAACAATAGATATATAAGATAAATCCAAAGAGAAATCATAATCCTTATTACTAATGTTTATGGGAGATGTAGCAAACTTAGCATCAGGAGACAACTTATATCTAACAGCGCGTCTTGCAAGAAGATCCCTAATAGCACCAGCATCACTAGTAGCATGAAATTCATCAATAAACTCATCATTAAGCTCAATATAAGCTTCCTCAAGATCATCACTAGGACATTCTCTAGACTCAGGTGAACTAACAGGTATAACAGTGTTTCTCATTTGTTTAGTCCTAGCAATTGTAGCATCTAGGAAGGAACCTAACGAACCAGTCTCATCAAGCACAATAGAAGCATCATCAAAATTATCAGAAGCATTTTCAAATTCAGCAGAAGTAGTAGCATGTGCATGTGGTGGTGTAAGCAACTTACTCACCACATATGGTGAATCACGAGCAATAGAGGTGTTCAGAGTTGTACCTCTTCTTATAGTGGATGGCAATATAGGAACTTTTCCATCACGAGGTTTACCCATGATGAATGGATTGCAGCGAACAATATGAATTCCAAGTGAACTTACAAATAAAGCTATGCTCCCCGACAACGGCGCCAGAAAATAGTCTTGATGACCCACAAGTATAGGGGATCGCAATAGTCTTCGAGGGAAGTAAAACCCAAATTTATTGATTCGATACAAGGGGAGCCAACGAATATTTATAAGCCTTAACAGATCAGTTGTCAATTCAGCTGCACCTGGAAACAGACTTGCTCGCAACAGCTTATTAGTAGCAACAGTTTTATAGTAGTGGTAGTAGTAAAATAATAGCAGCAATAGTAAAATAAAGACAATAGCGGTATCAATAGTAAACAACAGGATTAAATACTGTAGGCATAGTGATGGATGAACAGGCGTTGCATAGATAAGATAATTCATGTAATAATCAAGATATGGGCAATTACAGATAAATAAAGATAAAGCATCCTAGTACTAAGTAACCATAGGGATGTGTTCCGTATATAGTCGTACGTGCTCACAATGAAAAACTTGCACGACATCTTCTGTCCTACCAGTCTGTTTGCAGCGGGTCCTCAAGGAAATCTACTTGTAATTAAGGTACTCCTTTTAATAGGGTACCGGAACAAAGCATTAACACTCCGTGAACACATGTAATCCTCACATCATAGCCATCCCCTCCGGTTATCCCAATTATTGTCACTTTGGGGCCTCGGGTTCCGAACAACGATATGTGTATACAACTTGCAGGTAAGATCAAAAACAACAATTATCATCATGAAACAATAACATGTTCAGATCTGAGATCATGGTACTCGGGCCCAAAGTGACAAGCATTAAGCACAACAAGTTGCAACAATGTCACAGGCACTAACAATGGATACTAGGCACCATGCCCTAACAATCTCATAGCAATTACATGAATGATCTCATCCAATCCCTACCATCCCCTACGGCCTACAGCGGGAATTACTCACACATGGATGGGGGAATCATGGATGGTTGATGGAGAGACGTCGGTGATGATGATGGTGATGATCTCCTCCAAATCCCCGTCCCTGTAGGGTGCCAGAACGGAGTTTCTGGTTCCGAATCGCGGTTTCTGGTGGTGGTGGCGTAGCGGAACTCTATCTAGGAAAAACGCCGAACCCCCGATGTTTTCAGGTCAGAGGGTATATGTAGGCGGAAGGAGGGGTCGAGGCTATGGCCGAGGCGGCCACACCACCCTCTGGCACGGCCTGGCCTGGCCCGCGCCACCAGGTGGTGTGAGCCCCTCGTGGCTCCTCTCCGTCTCGTATTCTGGCTCTGTGTGTCTTCTGGTAAAATATGAACTTTGTGGTATTTTCTGGGATTTTTCTTGAAAGTGGGATTTTTCCACAAAAACGAGACACCAAAGCAATTCTGCTGAAAACAACGTTAGTTCGTGTTAGTTGAATTTAAAACACACAAATTAGAGGAGAAACAATAGCAAAAGGGTTCGGGAAAGTAGATACATTTTGGACGTATCACCCCCGCGCCGCCCCACCTAGTACTCCTCGATCTGCATCCTCTCCACCCTGCTAAAGTCGGAGGAGGCCATCGAACGACGAACAGCGATGGTGGGGTGCCCCAATAATCCTCTTATCCTTTCTTGCTGGCCCTAGATACCACCTTCACGTCCACTCGTCACGACGGATCTGACCACCGTTGGCCACCGATCTAGCAGAAGGTGGCTGCCACGAGAACGCCGTCGATCTGAGTGTCCAGATCGAGCCGGCGCTAGTGGTTTCCAAGGGCAAAGGCTACGGAAACGAGAGTCACGACGGCGGCGGCAACATGAGCGGCTGGCCGGAGCATATACGTATCAGCTAGACTATGTACGCATCACGTACACGCCGGTAGCATGCATGATCTGAGTTGCTGGGCATGATGTGATGCATCTAAAATTGGCTTGACGTCCGTTCTAGCTGGCCACACAACTGCCATTGTTCTGAACTGGTGGTGCTGGCGGTTCATTCGGACCATTGGGGTTTGCTTCAGATCTGATGCTCGTTGGCTAGATGCTGAACTGCTAGGCTATAAGCCTTGAAGCCATGTTTTCTGATCGACAACATCTACCGTTGGGCCAGCTGCCCAAGTTCGGAATCATCTTCGCCGGCAGTCTTTATGGACAAGCGTATGTGGACTCCTAGACTTCTGGATTGGATGGAATTTGATCGTGCGGGTGACTGCAAATCTCAACCTATGTGGCTTCAAGAAGTCATGTTGTGAAGCCCAACTTCATCTATCTTGGCACCATCACTCCATCAGGCACAACGCCACGAC
Source organism: Dactylis glomerata (assembly GCA_007115705.1). NCBI lineage: Eukaryota > Viridiplantae > Streptophyta > Magnoliopsida > Poales > Poaceae > Dactylis > Dactylis glomerata. Next base: position 318,703 of record QXEO01000326.1, on the reverse strand, counting down.
CATGGTGCGGTCTAAGGTGAGAAATATGAAGGCGGTTACACTTGCAAGGCTGGAAGGTTTCGATGGCTCTTATTGAGTTCAAGACGATGGTGGATGCGAGATTCTGGATGTGATGAATATGGTTCTTCATAGCCGTTATGTGATTACAGTTTTGTTTGTGGGGGCAATGTCCATGTCAAGACAGTGCGCATGATGGCGGTGAGCCTGGTGATTGATAATTTGCAGCAGCATCCTCATGATAGGTTTAGATGTTATGTGTTGTTGATCACTTGGTGGGGTCTTTTTATTTATTTATTTATTTATTTATTTAGCAGCTGTGTACATCTTTGATATCTCGATTAATTCTTGACATTATGTTGGTGGAATGACTGGATTTTATTGGTACTTCTTGATATTAATATATTTTCTTGACTGAAAAAAGACTGGTGGTTCAGAAGGTAAGATCAATGCGTCATACCGGTGGTTAGTACTCTCCCTGTCCATTTTTACACTGCATTCTAGGTTTAGTCAAAGTCAAACTAGGTAAAGTTTGATCAAACATATTATTAAAAATATGAAGTCTTATAATATCAAATGCAAATAATATAAAAGTATTTTTTATGATAATTCTAACGATATCTATTTTATATTGTAAATATTTATATTTTTTCTTATACACATAGTCAAAGTTAATAAAATTTGATGCCTAATTTCTAGAATGCAGGATAATTTAAGACGAAGGGAGTACTCGATCCCAACTGAATGCGAACGCATTTGCAAATTATAGCATGCACGACAGCATGCAGCATGCTTTGCCATGATAAGGCCGATTACAATGCACCATTTCTTGGTGCCGTCTCTAGCTGCATGGTGAGAACATACGACACCCACAATGCATCGTATACCGTATCAAAGCTGTAACCCATGTGTGGCAGCTAAATCAGCCATGAGCCTCGTCCGTGTATCCAAGATAGAGCCGCACAGGATCAGGGGCATTTATTGTTTGCGTAGGGCCTCACGCTAGGAGTCGTTTCCACAGGAAGAAACAGCTTTGCTCTCTCTCCTCTTAACTAGGATGCCATGTAGGATCTTTTTCTCGGTAGAAGTGTTAAGAAACGGTCCAGCGTGGAGCATTGGAGAAAGCCTAAGATACAGTAGTGAGGTGTTTGAATCACTGCATGCGCGTATGAGTTTTTTTGAGAAACCACACATTACCATTAGCATAGTAATTGGAGATTACAGCATACGTGGCCCAACTCTGGAAGAATCCAGACGTCAGCAAACCCAGGAAAGTACACAAAGAACCCAAGAAAAAAGAAAAATACAACAAGAGTCCTCTGGGTCCTTGAGCACAACCACACCGCATCCAACCCCAACCTCCGTCGTCGCCGCCGGAAAGAAAGGAGATGGAAAAGCCACGACCCAAGCTCTGAGGAGATACCATCGGAGATCTGCTCCTTTGTGGACCTCAATAGTAGGCTGCTGCAAGCAGCAGCACCGTTGCCTTTGGGGCTCGTCGGCCGGGGGAATGCCCCGTCACTTCTCAGAGCATGGCCCCGCTGCTTCCCGTCGACACCGTCGAGGAAGAACACCGACGCCACAGCCTTCACACCACGCTTCCCGCTCCTGTGAAGCAGACACCTGGACGAAGCCGACACACGCCGCCGACCATCTCCTGTACACTTCTCACCCGATTCCCGAGCGGATCCGGAGACACACCACCGTGGAAGTAGCAGATCGGGGAGAACAAAATCCCACTGCGACGACACCATAGCTGCCTCGCCGTCGCCGCTAGGGAAAGTCGCCCGCACGCCTAGATCTCGGATCCAGGCCACGGACATCTTATTCGCCGCCGCCGAACCGCCAGCGGCACGCACACCTATTCCACACCTATTTACATGCCAAGAACGAAGATCTGGGGTTCCCCTACCCTCCCGCCGTCGAAACGGCCGACGGAGGGGAGAGGAACCCGAGATCTCGCCGGCGGTAAACGGGGGAAAGAAGAGTCGCCCCGGTTTCGCCTCTCTTTACTGTAGAGAAGGGAAGGGGAGAAGAGTGGTGCGAATTTCTTGAGTTTGTGATCCATGCGCGTATGAGTTGTGAGTTGGGACTGAACCCAAGACATCGACAGAAATAATTTTGACCGCCATTTCGTGGATTAATTCCAGGTTATTAATTGACGGAGTAAAACGAAGCGACGGATGGTCATTCTCAACAACGCCGCCTTTTCAGATGACCACTAATCTCCTATTTAACCGGCCCCCCTTCGCCGCCCCTGCCAGAATCAATCTCTGAAACCACCAACTCGATCGGCCATGGCACCTGTGGCATGCTGGTCCTCGCTCCCGTTCGATCTCATTCACCGCATCGCCGGCTGTTTCCTCGCCACCGCCGACCTCGACTGCTACATGGACTTCCGCGCCGTCTGCCACAACTGGCGCTCCGCCACGGACGACCCCGGCAACTCCCTGGATCGCCGCTTCCGCCCGCACAACTGGGTCTTGCTCGACTACTCCTATGGAGAGGACGATCGCCTCCTGGTGAACACCGCCACCGGCCGCTTCCACGGGAAGGACATGCCGCTGCTCCGCAAGTACTACGTCGTCGCAATGACCACCGACGGCCTCCTCGTCCTGGTGGCCCGCAAGGTCCCTCACCCCGTCTGCGTCCTTTTTTTTAGAACAAGAGGGCCCCCAGGGGAGCCCCGGTCCCATTTTATTAATGAAACCAGGGGTGAGTCAACAAAAGGTCTGAAAATAAACAGCAGGAACTCTCAAAAAGTTCAGCCTAAAAACTAAAAGGAACGAGACAAGATTATCAGTGACAACATCCCAAAGGCTAAAGTAACAGCTAGAACATCTCCGAGTTGCCGCAGATTTGGTGCAGCTTTGCCTTCGTGTCTTCCACGGACAGCAACCCTTCTTTCTGGGGAGGGAGCTGTGCCCAGCTGCACAGCCAAGGATGATCACCTTGAGAACCGGTCGGTGAGGAAGCCGAGAAGGGCACCTTGGGCCTTGGCGCATGAGCAATGGGTGGAGTGTGAGGGGCAAGCATCATCGCCAAGTTAGAGCCTCTGGCGCTCGGAGTATACCAGAGAGACGCTGAGCGAACAGATCCATCCTCTCTGACATATCCTCCTTCCAGATCAGCTTCCATTTCCTGAGAGTCTTCAAGACTAGCCACCAGACCTGTTTTGAGCATAGCCACATTTGACCGTCAAAAATCATAGCATTTCTAGTTTTCCAAATGCTCCACAGGACTGCAGCACAAATGGAGTTAGTAACCGAATGCTTTTTATTTGCCAACCAAAATCTGGCTACGGACTCAAAGTCTGATCCTAGCTGAAGATTCAAAAAATTAGAGACAGAGGACCAAATTCTCCTTGCAACAATGCAGCCAAAAAACAAGTGAGAAATGGTTTCTGATTCAGAACAGAATTCACAGGAAATGGGCTTTCCCAGGTGTCTTTTTTCCAGGTTATCTCTAGTCATGAGTTTATTATTAGACAGTAACCACAAGAAAATATGGACCCTGGGAGGAACTACTAGCGACCACACAGCAGGTACGAAAATGGGTGTAATCCCACGGTAACTTATTATGTTATAAAGGGAGCTAGTAGAGTATTGCCCATCAGAGTTGTAGGCCCAGATCAAAGCATCACAATCAGGAGAGAAATCAATACTTTTGCAGATTTCCACAAGTTCAAACCAGTTTTGGCGGCCGTCTGCGTCCTCAACCCATTCACCGGCTATATGGTCCACTTCGTGGCGCGCATGCGTCCGGCCGTGGTGGCGGCGGCCGTTTCCGGCTCCTCTCCGCCCTACCTCGTTGTCTACTGCAACGATTCAATGAAGCTCTACAGGGTTAACCCTGCAAGCGAGACCTTCGTCAGGTACAAGAAGAAGTACTCGTACCCGTTGGTCAGGAAGGCCGTCCAAGGCTGTATCGCCATCGACGGCCACCAGGAAGTCCTGCCACCGCTTCCCGCTGCGGTGGTCACCAAGATCGCCGATATGATCACCGCGTTCGTTCCCGAGATGCCCAATGATGAGAACCTCGCTTCTTGGAAATCTTGTTTCCTGGTGGAATGCGCTGGAGAAACGCTGCTCGTCTTCAAGCTTGAGAATGCCGTGGAGGTTTTCAAGGTGGGAATGGACGGAAACGCTCTTGAGCAAGTGAATAGCATCGGCAGCCGTGCTATCTTCATCAGTAGTTGTGGTCGGGGCCTCTGTCTCGACGCAGATAAATTCCCGTCCATTGAAGCCAATTTCATATACTTTACCAATCATCTTGCCTCGCCGTCCATCGATATGTATCACCTCAAGGACGGGCAACAAGGTCAGGGTGCCAGCGCTACTGAAGACGCACCGTCTGTTGATCTGCCCGCCTTTCTGTGTAGTCCTTTTGCTGCGCATCCTTTCACCATCATTCAGCTGCTCTCGGTCTACACATTCAACTCTCAGGCTCGTCAAGCATCACAGGAAATAGAGTTTGAAGATGGTCTTGAAGAGGACCTCCGGACTGGTAGAAAGACGCTTTCTGACCTTCTTCTCCAAGTCTCTATGTCGGATACTGATTCCGAAGACTAAACCATTATTTCTGTTCAAGCCTCTTAGGCAGGTGTGGGTCATGTTCTGTCCTCTATGCAACAGAAAAATTGGTTGAGTGAGTCTTGAAAAGTATTGTCAATGTAGTACTTTGTACGTTTTGTTCTGCAAGCTTTGTTGCTGAAATTCAATGTGGTGATTTGGCAGTAGAAATGTTTTGTAAGAGAAAATATCAGTTCGTGGTTGGCCGTTCTGAGAACAAGTTCTGATGGGTATTGTAAGCATGCCAAATTATTTTACTATAAATTTGCAATTCTGAACTGAAGAAAACGATGTCCCAATTCCTCCCAAAGCAGCAGCACATCTTTATCAATCCCTACTCCGACCACTAATAAATTTCTCTAGAACTGGAGTCTATATTCTGAAAAGCTCAAGTAGTTTACAATTAGTTCTATTTATTTACTTTGTAGTAGAATGCATAAACTTAGATTACATAATCTGATCCAAGTGTTGGACATATTTAGAGAATACAGTTGGAGTCTATATTCTGATCGAAGTGGTGGACATATATAGATATATAGATAATCTGATCCAAGTGGAGTCTATATTCTGAAAAGCTCAAGGAAAACATACTCCAAGTGGCGAGCATACATCTATGTCTCTGGAGACGATCACATGGTAGACTAACATGCGAGTTCTTGCTCGCACTGTGTGTATTGTGCAACATCTTTGGCAGAAGCGATACCGGTTCAGGCCATCGTGTTACGTGTTTATAGAACGAGGTGTGGCGATGCATGGGGAACCATACATATCTGATGCTATCGCTACAGAAGAATCGGAACGGACTAACAGAGTCCCGCTAGCTGGAGTACTACTCCATCACGAGTACGTTACATAGAGGAAGTAAGTGCTAAACGTGTACAAGTACAAGTCACGGCACACGATCTAAACAGACCTGATCATATCGCTAACAGCCCCCACCCCACCCCCACCCCCCCTAATCACAACCTTTTGAAATATTGAGAGTAGCTTGAACTCATCAAGATTCTTGATTGTTAATGTCTTTGTAAAACCATCTACAACCTGATCTTTTTGCTACATATGAACTTGATGTCTAACAATTTATTTCCAACCCTCTCTCGCGCAAAATGATAGTCAATTTTAATGTGTTTTGTTCTTGCATGAAAATAAGATTTGGTGACAGATAGGTAGCACCTAAATTCTCATACCATAAACATGCTTTTTCCTTGAGTGAAACACTGAGCTCACCAAGTAGTGCATGAACCCATATGTGTTCAGCTATAGCATTTTCTAGAGCCTTGTATACTGACTCTATGCTTGATCATGATACTGTCACTTGTTTTTTTGCACTTCAGGAGATCAAATTTCATCCAAAAAATATAGCAAAACCTCTGGTTAACCTTCGATCATCAAGGCAACCTGTCCAATCTGTATCTGAAAAAGCACTAAGCAGACTAGAGGAAGTCTGTTAAAAAGTACAACTTTTAGAGTAGCATGAACATATCTCAAAATTCTATTGGCAGCTGTCCAGTGAGCATTGTTGGAGCATGCAAGCATTAAAAAACCTTATTAACTGAGAAAGAAATATCAAGCCTTATCAATGTCACATACTTTATATATAGAGCCTACAATGTTTTGATATTGTGAACTATCCTTAGGACCAAGTGGAGTTCCCTCACAAAGGATAACTTTTCAGCGGAGGATAAAGGTGTGGGAGATGATGTGCACTTTTTCATACCAAATTTAGCAAGCAAATCAGCAACATATTTTCCTGAGTGAGGAGCAAACCATTATGAACTTTCTTTACCTCGATACCCAAGAATAAGTGCTGATCTCCTAGATCCGTGAGTGCAAAATCAGCATTTCCAACCCTCTCTCGCATAAAATGATTGTCAATTTTAATATGTTTTGTTCTTGATCCGCAAGTATCTTGATCCGCTTCAGAGAGGGGGCCTGATGGATGTCATTTGCAGAGATCATTCCAAACAAATCATTAACTGTGGTACCTAGGTTGGCGTTGACAGAGGAGACCAAGGAGCTGTAGAAGCCATCGAGACCGTTGAGGATGTACCCCACATGGCTCATCAGCATCGATCTTCTTACTGATGTCTGCGAGTTCTGAGCAGAACCCCTTCATCTTGGTGAAGTAGTTTGCAGTCGTCATGTCCTTCTTCTTCATGTTGTTGAGGGTGGAACACAGACGTGTGACCTTCGATCGAGAGGCCGACTAAAACATGGAGGTGATCGTAGCCCAGACTTCAACACTGCACATGAGCTCAAGAACATGAGCGAGCATGTCGGGGGAGAGCGATTTGATGAGCCATCCCAACATGTGTTGATCCCCTGAGAGACAGGAGGTTTACGCCGAGTTCACGACACGTTTCTTCTCAGCATCCTCGATGACGAGGTTCAACCCCGGCAATGCCCATGCTTGAGGGCTTTCGAGACATGAAGAGCTTGTGGGATCCAGCGAACTCAACAGCGATCAGACAGCGCAGAAAACATGGGTTTTACCCAGGTTCGGCCCCCGCGATGGGTAACGACCTACGTCCTGCTTGTCTGACTTTATTGATGGGGTGGCTACAATGGTTGAGTACAATGGCGGCGTAGATGCAATCTAGCTGAAAGGTGGATAGCTCTCAAGATTACAAGCGCTCAGGTGGATGGTGGCGAAAAGTGTCTAGAGAGGTTCTCGGATCTCCCTCCCAACCTTTTATATGCGAAGGTTGGGTCCCGGGATTGTTCTCCAAGCCAATTACAGATAGAGGCGGTTTGAATAAACCCTAGACAAGTCCTAATTCGACTAGGTATCCTTCTTCGAGTCTTGCATTGCACGCTAAGTCTCGCTCCTGGGCCGCACCAGACGATTAACTTCATGGGCCTTGCTATCACTTCGGCGGATGCCTCTCCTGGACCGAAAACCAGGTAGGCGAATATCAAGGGCCCATTCGTCATTCCTTCGTCAGTAGCCCCCGAGTGCCTGGGATAGTCGAAGACTATGGCAGGGACTCTAATTTGAGACCTTACTTGATTGCTCATACCTCTTTTCGTCCTACCTGTAAAAACATAAAGGCATAGCAGGCATACGAATGATTCATTTAGTAAAAGTAGCCCATTCGAGTAATGCTCGCTTTGAGCCTCGAAAGTGCATAGTTTGATTGCTAGGGGGATCGGCATAACCAATCTGAGACTCATATCGGGTCCAGTTAATTGCATAGTCGCAAAAACATCGGTTAGCTTACTCAGATTTGAGTCCCCTGACTCGAACCCACGTGGACTGGCGCTACTTCGACCCGAGCCGCGTGTGGACTTATCAGGTCGAAGCCCAGTAATGTGTAAGGCACTCGATGCGTCCATCGATGCAAGACTTCATATCGTAGGTACGGATATTTTCTCGGCAGAGCGCGCTTGATACAAATACCGGGCCATCCAGTGTTGCTAACTATGGTCTTACCTTCGTATTTGACATACGGCATCCGAATTGGTATATTGCCACCAGAATTCGGGCATTAAGAGTAAGTATAAGCTTAGAGTTAGATTCCAGGGAACTGAAATTTACTCCCGAGTCGAAATTGAGGCACTGCTGGCCGTGTGTTAGAGATAACCTGGGGACTGAAGCCCATGGTTAGATGCAATAACGGCACTGATGGCCTGAACAGAAGAACCCATTATTCGAGTGAACTTGCGGCACTACAGGCCAAAAAAAGAGAGAATCAAAGGATCGAAAGCCATGACTTGAATGATAAAGGGCGTTGCCAGCCAGAAAACAATTCGAGGGACTAGAATCCACAACTCGAAGAACAAAGCAACATGGCCCGCCCGAATACGGCAAACCGGGGAATCGAGACCCCTTGTTCGCGAAGCATGGAGGCACTGGTGGCCCATAACGAATAATTCGAGGGATAAGAATCCACAACTCGAATGCCAAGACGATATCAATCAAAGCGAAAAGATTCTTTCGAGTAGTCATGCAGAAAACCCAACTCGAAAAGCTCTCGAGAGACTCAAACTAAAGTCTCGAGTGAAAAACAAGACCGCTCGAAAGGCGATCCTTGCATCCGAATAGCATAAAGAGGGCAAGAGACCCACAGAACACCCAGCACCAAAGAAGCGTGGATTTTAATAGTACATACCTCGAAAACATGAGGACCCGAAGTCGAGCTTCTCCTTTGGGTCGAAAGGAAATAGCTTCACATGAAATGACGTCAGTGATGACGCTTGGTTCCTTCGAGCTGTCACGCCATCCTCTGCAGGGATAACCTGACATTGACAACACTAGACGCCCTCTGGGCCCGGTAGCCGCGCGCTCCGGCTGTTGACCGTGTTTGACCGCATGTCCCGCACGTTTGGTGAAAAAAGTCTGCCACGCCTCCTCAATTACCGTGCGTAGTGGAAGCTGCAGTGCGCGCGGTGCCGACACGTGGACGACCAGATCCACCCCGCCGCTTCCCTTCAGAGCGTACGGCCAGGATGGACCAAAGATTTTCCGCAGAGGGTTAAAAGGAAAAAACCGAAGGGAGTAACTGTTTACCCCACTCCGCCGCGGTCATCATCTTCTTCCTCGCGCTGCGCCACATCTTGCCTTCCTCCCATTCCTACGAGATCTCCAGTTGAGCGCCGCCTTCATGGGCAAGAGAGGCTCAACCGCGGCTGGCACCGCCACGAAGAAGGCAAAAACCGCGGATGTCGATCCGCCCACCATTGGGAACTGCGTCCAGACCAAGGTCCAGGAGAAGGACCTGCAAAGCGCCGAGAAAATTGGCATCCTGAAGAACGATCCGGTGGAGGCTCTTACCACCGGCCCGGAAATCATTCCCCGTCCACCTGCGGGCTTCCGGGTAATCTTTCTTGCATTTCTCCTTCGGGGACTTTCGCTTCCCCCTCATCCTTTCCTTCGCGGTCTTCTCTTTGCCTACGGGATTCAGCTTCATGATCTGAATCCCAACACTATTCTCCACATTGCGTGTTTCATCACGCTCTGTGAATGCTTTCTAGGGATCGAACCCCACTGGGCGCTTTGGCATCGAATTTTCGTCATCCGGCGCCCTTCGCACTACCAGATCGGCGGCTTCAGCTGCCAAGTGCGCCAAGATGTCGAATATTTCAATCTCCAGACACCGGAGAACAACCCTGGCTGGAGGACGAAGTGGTTTTATGCCAAGGACAAATCCTCCGCCGGCCAAAACTTCGGGCTCGAAGAGTTTCGGCCCACCATCATCATTCAACCCTGATACGTTGCAAACATATCTATAATTTTTGATGCTCCATGCTTGTTTTACACCAATTGCTATATGTTTTGTCTACACTTTATGGCACTTTTATAATTTATTTGGACTAACCTACTAATAGTTGCAAAAGTGCATAATGTTCTTGTTTTACACTTTGATGTATAGGAATTACCAAGAATACAAGTGGAAACCTTGTTGGAGTCAAATTGAGACTTTTCAGAAATCTGTGCCAGAACTCTTTTCGAAGATGGTTACGTTACGGGTCGAAGACGGTGTCAAACGGAAAAATCTTCGACTACAAAGTTGTAGGGAATTTCACGGCAAACGTTTTGAACATAAAATTCACCTGATTCCGAGTCCGGACGGCCGAGTTAGGCCCGATCTAGTGCGGCCCAAGAGGGGGAGATGGAAATCCGAGAAGCTATATAAAGGGAGGAACCCTAGCTCGTGGGAGACATCTCCACCCACGAATTTGCAGCCACCAGAGCCACGTTTTCGCCTCCCCATGGATCCCATATCCATGGGGGAGGGCTCCCATAAAGCCATGAAGGAAGAGGGCTAAGGGGCGGCACTCCCCCATGATGTCGGTGGCGGGGGAGTCCCCCGCGCCGCCGCCGCCGCCCGCGCCCCTCGCTGCTCATCTCCGTCATCTTCACCGCTATCTCCATTACCAACTCCTCCTATTATGCAGTGGTTCATCCTCCCACACACCTCTGTACCGTCCTATGTAAACATGGTGTTTGATGCTATAATATTTATCATATGATCTATGTCATTTTTGCATAGTTTATTTGTTCTTAGATTAATTTGTTGAATGTCTTTGGTTCATTAGAGTTGTATGTTGATATGGTACTGTCCTTCGGTGTCCATTATATTTATGCGCGCATGGATTAAACATCTTAGGGTTAGTAGTATGTGCAAAAGGAAGGGGGTGGTTCTGCCGGAGTGACAGAAACCTGAGGACGCGAACCGGAACGTTGCACGTATGAGAGTAAGAGGACCATTAACTTAAGGCTATGGTTGGGGAAACCTTAATGCATTGTTAGTATTCGCGGATGCTTACTAACAATCCAATCATATAGTACTTCTAATTTCAAGTAGTGAGGTGCATGTATATTTAGTCTCTCCCACATAGAAAACTGCATCAAAGACAATGAACCCGATTTATTCGCTAATTAAACTTGGACAAAGCCACCACTATTCCACACTCATAGTTATGTTAGTTTAGTATATTTTATTGCTGCAGCACTAACAATTACTTTCTTGTATTTATTATCTTGCAACGCTTTCTCTCATATATGTATTGTTGCTCTAGTTTTATTTCCTAGATGTTGCAAATGTTTAGTGTGCGTAGAGTTGTATCAGCGGTTAATAGAACTTGAGAGAAAATGTATCCTACCTTTAGCTCCTCGTAGGGTTTGACACTCTTACTTATCAAAAAGGCTACACACGATCTCCTATACTTGTGGGATATCAAGACCTTTTCTGGCACCGTTGCCGGGGAGCAATAGCGTGTGGGTGAATATTCTTGTGTGCACTTGTTTGCTTTATCTCTAAGTAGTTTTTACTTCCAGTTTTAAGTTGTTCTCTATCTTAGTATGGATAGGGATTGCGAATTACAAAAAAAAATTAGTTGTACTTGTTACCTAAAAACATTTTCAAAAAGGAAAGTAATTGGAAAGATGAGTAATGGTTAAGTGAGGGTCGACCTTGAACACTTGTGTTTATGCCTATGAAACCAAAACAAATCTTTCCATGGAATCTTTTCAGTTAAAAACTTGTACATATTGTGTATATTGTATATATTGTACATATTCCTCTGTAGCATAAAAGTAAAGTGATAATTGTAGTTCATAGTTACTTGGAAGTTGATAGTTTTGCTTTGCTGTCCAATAACAGATTTTATGTGCTTCACTATAAAAAATCGTGAAAAATCTCAGAATAGTGTTTTGATCTGAAATTTTTTGTGCATAAACCTGAGATTATGATCTGTCTTCCTTTAGTTTGGAGTTTTCTGATTTGAGCTACCTAACTATCTCGTTGAGTGTCATCTTTACAGACTGTTCAGTTTTGACAAATTTCTTAGTTTCTTCAATATTGTACTTGGTGTTATTAGTTTCATTAGTTTTTTGACGGACGATGGAAATCATGAATACCTTAGTATATATAGTGGCTAATGTTGAGTTTAGATTATGAAACTTGTCAATGATTTTTTTTTATGGGGAAACTTGTCAATGCTTAAACATGAGTGGATTTTACTTAATGTGTACTAACCCTACTAATGAGTTTTGTGAAGTTTTATGTGGATGTAGCTTATAAGTTCTAATCAATATGGTGATATGAGATGAACAAGAAGACACAAGAGCTCAAGCTTGGGGATGTTTAGGTGCATCCCAAGAACATGTCCAAGAAGATACAATCATCTAAGCTTGGGGATGCCCGAGTCATCCCCCTATTCATCAACTAACATGAGGTTGTCTCCTTCATACTCTATATTACGCATCCACATGATATGTATTCTGTTAACTTATATTATAATTGCTTTTATATGTCTTGGTTTTATCTTATTTAATTTTATTAGTCTCTTTATTTTGTTTTTATTTCTTCTTTACTTTCACTTATAAATTGAAAACAACAAAAATAGTTCCTTTTGTTTTGCTTCTTTGTTTGGTTCTCTATTTTGTGCCTAGCTGAAAGGCGTTAAAGAAAAGCACTCTTGGGAGATAACCCATGTTTTCTTTCAGTACTTTTTCTTTTATTTGAGTCTTGGAAGTTATTACTACTGTAATGACCTCTCCTTATCATTTTTATTTCGTTGTTGTGCCAAGAAGAACCTCTAATTTGAGGGAGGTAAGATTTGGGGAAGTTGCTATCATGAAAAAGATTTCGGTGCTGCACCATAAAAATTCGTAAAAATTCTCAAAATATATTTTTCACCTGCGATTTCTTGTGCATATGCCCTTGGTTATATCCAAACTTTTATTAGTTTTGCACTTTTCGATTTGAGCAACATAAGGTCCTAAAAAAAATCGACCTTTGTCAGCTGTTCTATTTTGACAGATTTCTGTCACTATTTCTGTTTGCCTCTCGATCACTTTCTTTTTGAGTTCTTTTGATCATGGAGCTTTTGAGGAAGTTGCTACAGTAGTATATGCTTAATATGTGGTGTTTTTGAGTTGAAACCTGAACCAAAAAGGGTTGATCTACTATTATGCTTATGCTAACGTTGCTAATAGAATTGTGTTAAGTTTTGTATGAAGGAAGTTTTTAAGTGTAGGGATTGGAGAATGATGAGATAAGATGAAGAATGGACAAAAGCTCAAGCTTGGGGATGCCCATGTCACCCCAAGAAATATCCAAGAGGTACAAGTGTCAAAGCTTGGGGATGCCCCCGAGGCACCCCTTCTTCATCGGCAAAAATCAGGTCACCTTTCAACACACTATATTTTTATTGCTTCATGCACTATGCATTTTTCTTGGAGCGTCTTTACTTTTTGCTTTCAGTTTTGTTTTTTTTGTTTTCTGCAATAAATGGTTGGACGCCAACAAATTTATTTTGGAGGAGATGTACTCGCTTTTCATTTGCCAAGAACACTCTAGTTTTCACTCTTATCGTTCAACGAGTGTTCTCCTTTTCTAGAACTGCGTTTAGCTTTCGTTTTTTGCCTTGATTTTTATTCAGATCTTGTTATATCTTTGCATCAAGGTATATTTGGACCTCTGGTCTATGTTGGTATTTGTCAAAAGAGTTGTTTCAAAAAGGTTTGAATGGTGTTGGAAAAGAGAAAAAGTTTTATGCAAAAAAGTGGTACAAAAAGGAGCTTGTTTAGACTGCGGCTTTGACTTTTTCATGCCATGCTTGATGTCGTTTTGATAGTATGCTTTGTGATTTTTGTTGTAGCATGACTTGTCTCAAATGACTGAGATTGCTTAATGAGCCTTTGAAAAAAGCATGCGTTATTCTTATTATGTGGAATCATTTATTTGGTTTTCTCCTTTGATGCTTTATTTGGGTTGACTTGATGCATGCTTACAACATGTTTGACTCATACAAAGTCGCCATAAGCCTCTATGATCACTTGATTTTTGACTTGTGATGCCATTTTATGCTTCTCTTAATGATGTTTTGTCGCTTTGCATGATTATGGCCGTTATTGCTCTCTTAGTTGGTTGCTCCTAGTCTTTTGCTAGCCCTCATTTTGTACTGAGTATGAGCTCTGCTCGTGCATCCAACTCCCAAAAACCAAGTTATTCCAAGTGTCCACTATAAATTCCTATGCATGGTATTTGCAAGCCATTCCAAGTAAATTTTCATGTGCTACCTTTCAAAAAACCTTCAAAATACTTCTCATTTGTGACACTGTTTTCAGCTCATGGGGACGTAGTGGTCGGATTTGCTATCTTCCATATTGTTTCATTCCAAAAAGAAAAAAAGGGGAAAAAAGAAAATAAAAAAGGCACTCCTCCATGGTATGTGACTGTTGGTGGGTGCTTGGTGTGGTGGTGATGATGTAAATCACCGTCCTGTTGGGAACCCCAAGAGGAAGGTATGATGAGCACAGCAGCAAGTTTTTCCCTCAGTAAGAAACCAAGGTTTGTCAGTCCAGGAAAAAGCCAAACTCCAGAAGGTGATGCCCGCTAGCTTCGCGACAGCTCCGGACAATTTATAGAGCGCCTTGTCCAGTGCTTTGCTTTGCCAGCAGTGATGGGTTCGTAGCATAGAAAACAAAAAATTTCCTACGCATGAACACAAACTAGCCAAGAAAACTCTATGAGATGGTAGCAATGGAAAACTAACCCTCAAAGATCGGAAGCGGGAATTACGTTCCCGCACAAACGTTGCCGATGGAGACTTGACAAAGATGCACGTAGTCAACGTAGTCGTTCACTTGACGTAGTCGACGTAGTCGTTCACTTTAAGATCTCAAGATCGTGTACAAGGCGCCACAACCGGTGGCACCTCCGTACTCGGTCACACGTACGGCTTGTCATCGTCTCCTCCATGCCCACGGTCTAGTGGGGCAGCGGAAGAAGGGATCCGCCGGACACTCCAACACACACTTCTCTAAGTGTATGAATTACGAACTAAAAATTCGGCAGAGCTTCGCTAAGCTAAGACGGATATTGGGCAGCAACTATGCGGGGAAGGGGAGAATCAAGAGTGTGTGAAGAGGGAGAAGAGGGGCTCCTTATATAGGAGAGGAGGGGGCAGCCCCCTAGGGGGTGCGGCAGCCCTATGGAGAAATTCTCCTCCTCTTCATTTCCCTCTTCATGGTGGTAACCCCCTCTTCATGGTGGTAACCCCCTCATCAACATGAGGTAACCCCCCCCCCCCATTTAATTTTGCATGACATTCATGCTAATTAAAATTCACACTAATTGATTTAATAAAATATTTTTATTTCTTTAATATTTGTTAATTCAATCAATTAACAAACATTAATAAATACCCCCTTGAGTTATTTTGATATACCGAAACAGTTGCGGCGCTTTTCTGAAACAACCCTCATGATGTCCTGTAATTCGATCGGAGTATCGTATCCACTCAAAAGTGATGGCGAACCTTAAGTGTGTCACCCTACGGTTCGTGAATAACGTGGACATGATAGAGACTCCTCTCCGATCAATAATCATCAGCGGGATCTGGAAATCCATGATGACTCCCACTTACTCGACGATGATCTAGTGATCGTGTGAACCATTAACGAACATAGTTAATTCCTTTTGTCTCACGATATTATTACTTGTCTCTGATCATTTGGTATCAACCATACCTAGTTCGATCTTGTTCCCGACAAGTCTCTTTACTCGTTCCATGATAATGCATTCTCGTGACCTAGTCACATGCTTGCAAGCGATTTCAATACAATATCACCGAGAAGGGCCCAGAGAATATCTTCCCGTCATCGGGTCGGACAAATTCCACTCTTGATCCATGAGCCTCAACTAATACTTTCAGAATACCCAAATCAACCTTTATAATCACCATGTTACGATGTGTCATTTGATATCATCAAATCACTTTTCGGTATTAGTGATTAACATGATCTCATGGTCTGAGGATTAGAACTATTTCGTATGAGTTTGATATAGCAATGAAACTTGATGACTTGATCGTATTGCTATTCTTACTATGAGTGTGAGTGTTCATCACATCATTCTTCTAATGATATGACCCCGTTATTAACAACATCCAATGTTCATGATCTGGAAACCTTGATCATCAGTTAATCAACGAGCTAGTATAAAAGAGAGGCTTTACTAGGAACCTTTTGGTTTATTAATCACACATGTATTAATTTTTTCGATTAATACAATTCTAGCATGAGAAATAAACATTTATCATAAACATGGAATATGTTAATAACCACTTTATTATTGCCTCTCGGGCATATTCCCTTCAGTCTCCCACTTGCACTAGAGTCAATAATCTAGTTGATACTTGCGTATATAACACTTATGGCATTCACGTGTTATCCTTACGCGTTGCATCTGGTTAATCTGATCTCTGGATCTGATACTTTCAGTTCCGTGTGTATTTGCATGTCTTTGTGTCTCTACGCATCACTCATTCTCAAATGAGATAGTTGGGTATAAATTTGGTCCTTTGGTGAGACCTTAGTTCCTTTAGCTAAAACCATGTTGACACTATTGTCGCATAATATATCTTCATAGTAATAGCCAGCTTGGAACTACACCTACTTTGATAACAAACTTCTTGACACAAATGCCCTCTTTTGCTACTTCTAAAGCAGCCATATACTCAACCTTTGTTGTAGAATCCATCACAATGTCTTAACTTTGGAACTCATCCAAATCCATTATGGAACTTCCTTCCATTACATTGTGACACCTAAACACATAGCTACAATTGAGATAAACTTAATTTGTATCTTGTGACAAACTTAGTATCAATGTAACACTTTACAATGAACTATGTGTCACTTCATCATACATAATATATATATCCTTAGTCCTTCCGAAGCACATAAGGATATCCTTACTATTGTCCAGTGATCATCTTATGACATTTATCACTCTGGTATATGCTCATAACATTTAGAGCATAGGACATATTTGGATATGTACATATCACGGTATACATGATCGATCAAATCATTCATGTGGCTTCACTCATCAAGTGTCAAAAATACCTAAATCTTGTTTCAACCTCTTCCATGCGGTAAGAACTTTTCTCGTTGTTTCCATATTAAACTTTATTCAATATTTCATCTATGTACATTGGCACAACCATATTCGCACCTCGATCTATCTACATAGACATTGATACCCAATATTTTGGTTTTGCCTAAGTCTTTCATTAAAATCTAATTTTAATGAAATTCTTAACCTATGTCAATAAAAGATACATCATTTCCAATTAACAATATGCCTTCTACATATTATACTAGAAATATGTCTCAACGCTCCCACTTAATTTCTTGCAAATGCAAGCATATTCATCGTATCTGATGAAACTAAACCTTTTAATTATTTCATCACGGTGAATATTCCAACTCCGCGATGCTTACTTCAACCATTGAAGTTTGCATGCCTTTTTAGCATCCTTTGAATTTACAAAACCCTTTGGACCATGTCATGTACATGCCCTAGGTAACCATTCTATTAGAAGAATGTTGTCTTGTTTGTTCAACTAACATATACCAAACTTGGCATATGTAGTGGTTGCTACAGTAATCCGTCCAGACAAAATATCGCTATGAAAGATCAAATCTTGTCACAATCAACTCCTTGAACACAATCGTAAACTCTTTTAACGATGTGTCGACTACATCATAGATGCAAAAACATCAATGTCTATTTATAGATCCAAATACGTTCATTAGGCTAAATGCCTTTTGAGGGTCTTCCAAGTTCAGAAACTTGGTTTCTCATGTATGGAACTATCACGGATTTTATGGCTTCTAGCCATTTGACAGAGTCAGGGCTCATCATCGCTTCTTTGCATGTAGTCGGTTCATCATTGTCAAACAATAACGATCTGTTCTCAAATCTAACTATTTGATTGTTACCTGACTCACGCGGTTCAATAGGAACTTAGATCTATGTGACCACAACCTTTGAGGTACGACAGCCATGCGCATTTTGGTCGCCTCTGGGACACTTCCCAGCGCTATGCTACTCAGCACATATAGCTTAGGTTCAATAACCCAATCAAAGTTCTATTGTCCTCCCACTTAACTTTTCGTGAAAAAATCCTTCTCAAGAAACTTGACGTTTTCAGCGACAAACACTTTTGTCTTAGGTGTTCTGGAGGAATACCCAACAGTTACTTTGGGATAACCTACAAAGACGCATTTATCCAACTTTGGTTGTAAACATTTTACATATGCCTAGCTTACCAAAATTTTAGAAAAGACAACTTGGGTTTTATCCCATGCCATAACTCATATGGTGTCATTTCAACGGATCATGATGGCGCTCTTTTCAGTGTAAAAGCAGTAGTCTCTAAAGCTTTTTTCCTTAAAATATAATGGCAGTTTTATAGATGACACCTTTAATGCAACAATGTCAAACAAAGTTTGATTTCATCTCTCGAACACTCCATACTCCTATGGTGTTTCGGGAAATACAAGTCTATGGAATGATTCCTCAACTTTTAGGTGTTTGCTAAACTTGTAACTCAAATATCTTCCTTTATGATCAAATCATAAATTCTTTATTCTCTTGTTACAATGATTTTCCACTTCATCTAGAAATACTTTGAACATTTTCCAAATATTTCATGCTTCTTCCTTATCAAGTAAATATACACATATATCTACTCAAATTATCGGTTAAATTAAATGAAGTTCAAGAATTCACCATACACGGCTACACATAATGGGCTATATACATCAACATGTACAATATCCAATAAGTTAGTCGTTCGTTCTTCTTTGGCCTACAAATGGAGTTTTAATCATCTCTAGGAAATTTTCACAAGTGTCAATTGATTCAAAATCAAAAGGACTCCAAAATTCCATCAACATGGAGTTTCTTCATGTTTACTTTCCAATATGATTTAAACGGTGGTGTCACTCATAAGTGATCTTCTAATCATTTGTCTTGAGACACTTTTAGCATCAGTGTTATGGATGTGATTTCTCCAATAAGATAAGAGTTCATTCATCTTTTATGAATGCGGTAATAATTTGAACAACAATTGTTCTCATAATACCATAACAAAATAACAATTATTAAAACAAATCTTGAAGACTAGGTTTAATTCCAACGAAACACAATAACAACTTTATTTGTTTTTGATGAGAATCATCCCATATCTATTTGCTAGTTAATTAGGCCATTGTAGTTCTTGTATTGCGTTGTTCTGTATGACAGTTCATACCAACCAATTTAGTATCAAATACCCAATACCACATTGTTTTAACAAGCAACGAATACACCCATAACATGTATATCTTCTATATACCTGAGCTGGACATTTCCAGTCTTTTCTTTTCCGCCAAAATAATTTTCGGATTCTCTTTCAGCAATTCCTTTCTTTTAAGAAGAATCTATCACCATCAATAGTGGCGCCATTCACATGGCACATAGTTCAAGGCATGATTAGTCAAACACTAATAACCTTAGACTCACACTTTCAAGTGGATCACCATAATCAAATATTTGGCGTTCTTCCAAATTCCATTGTTTAGTAATCTTTTAATGTAGTAAACATTTTACCGACATCTTGTATTCATCCTATCATGACAACTTTCATGATCAAGCTACTATAGCTTATGAGGATGAATTGTGAGTATAATGCTAGTTCCCAAAACCTTTTTAGGAGATCTAGACGGCTAGCGTCTCTAATCTTCACAAATTCTCATACAATACGAGAACATGTGTCTTACTAAATTATACTCTATCACATTGCAACCAAACATTGTTTCAGATATCAAAATATCTTCCACATATAATAGTTTATGAAAAAATTCTTTCAGCTCCTAGATAACCTTGATACTAAAAACAACTTTTGAATATCAAGGATCATGGAGGCAAGTGTGATACTTAGATACTAACATTGGAATTGTTACTCTTGATTTAATACTACTTATTAAATTTTATCGACTAACCAAGGTTTGCTGAAAATTTGCAATAGGACTTTAAACTTAGGTTGACATTCAAACAATACGATACCATATCGTAAAGTCAACATCTAGAATTCTATAGTTCTATTATCTCAATTGCAGCTAATCGCAAGGTAGTAAATAGATGCCAATGACTACAACAAACTATGCAAATTCACTTTGATTTAGTTCATGATAAATTGAGTTCTATAATTCAAAATTACTAAGTGAACTCCCACTTAAAAACAACATCCCTCTTAGTTTTCTTAAGTGATTACACGAACCAAATTCACTATACCGCAACCGATCATCATATGAAACAACATAGTTTTAAAGACGAACATCACCATGTTCATCATATCAACCATATGACTCATGCTTAACCTTTCGGTTCGTGTTCCGAGGCCATGTCTGTACATGCTAGGCTCGCCAAGTAGAACCATAGCACTCGCGTGTGTAAAACTGTCTTACACCCGTCGTATGTGAACGTAGAGTCTGTCACACCCGATCATCACGTGGTGTCTCGAAACGACGAACTTTCTTGACGGTGCATGCTATGGAAGAACACATTTTTATCTTGATATTTATGTGAGAGGGATCATCTTATAATGCTACCGCACAATCAAATCTAAGCAAAATAAGATGCATAAAAGGATAAACATCACATGCATATATAATGTGATATGATATGGTCCTTCATGCATTCGATCTCCATCTTGTGTGTCATGGCATGATCTCCATCATTCCACCGGCGTAGCACCAAGGTCCATGGCGTGCCACCTTTGATTGTCTTCCTCTATTACAATATATCACTTGGATATATATATTTGGCACGCATGCCATAAAATAAAAAGATAACCATATGGCTCCTGCCGGTTGTTTATAACTTACAAAAAGAATCATTGCATATAATTTGTAACATAAACAATTTAACCATATCACATCATATGCCCTGCAAAAATAAGTTAGACGCTTCTAATTTGTCTTGCATATTTTACGTGGTTTGGGGCTTTCTAGGAAGAACCGTTCTTACCTACGAACATGTAACCACAACGGTGATAAAATATTATTAATAATTCTTTGTAAAATAGATCATAACTATAGTGGGAGAAACGTGCACCCGCAAAGCCACATATGCCGAAGCATGTCAAGTGTGGGACAAGTCTCGTGAACGCGGTCACGTAATGTTAGTCTCGGGCAGCTTCAATCCCACTATGCACTATGATCCAAAATACAAAAAATAGCAATAACATGATCATCAACGCCCATATCTCCATATGTTCTAATCGTGCATACCAACTACGCATAGAGATGGCAACCACTGATGGGTTCGTAGCATAGAAAACAAAAAATTTCCTACGCATGAACACAAACTAGCCAAGAAAACTCTATGAGATGGTAGCAACGGAGAACTAACCCTCAAAGATCGGAAGCGGGGATTACGTTCCCGCACAAACGTTGCCGATGGAGACTTGACGAAGATGCACGTAGTCGACGTAGTCGTTCACTTTACGATCTCAAGATCGTGTACAAGGCGCCACAACCGGCGGCACCTCCGTACTCGGTCACACGTACGGCTTGTCGTAGTCTCCTCCATGCCCACGGTCCAGTGGGGTAGCGGAAGAAGGGATCCGCCGGACACTCCAACACACACTTCTCCAAGTGTATGAATTACGAACTAAAAATCCGGCAGAGCTTCGCTAAGCTAAGACGGATATTGGGCAGCAACTATGCGGGGAAGGGGAGAATCAAGAGTGTGTGAAGAGGGAGAAGAGGGGCTCCTTTTATATGAGAGGAGGGGGCAGCCCCTAGGGGGTGCGGCAGCCCTATGGAGAAATTCTCCTCCTCTTCATTTTCCTCTTCATGGTGGTAACCCCCTCTTCATGGTGGTACCCCCCTCATCAACATGAGGTAACCCTCCCATTTAATTTTGCATGACATTCATGCTAACTAAAATTCCCACTAATTGATTTAATAAAACATTTTTATTTCTTTAATATTTGTTTATTCAATCAATTAACAAACATTAACAAATACCCCCTTGAGTTATTTTGATATACCAAAACAGTTTTGGCACTTTTCTGAAACAACCCTCATGTTGTCCTGTAATTCGATCGGAGTATCATATCCACTCAAAAACGACGGCGAACCTTAAGTGTGTCACCCTACGGTTCGTGAATAACATGGACATGATCGAGACTCTTCTCCGATCAATAATCATCAGCGGGATCTGGAAATCCATGACAACTCCCACTTACTTGACGATGATCTAGTGATCGTGTGAACCATTAACGAACATAGTTAATTCCTTTTGTCTCGCGATATTATTACTTGTCCGAGATCCGATCATTTGGTATCAGCCATACCTAGTTCGATCTTGTTCCCGACAAGTCTCTTTACTCGTTCCGTGATAATGCATTCTCGTGACCAAGTCACATGCTTGCAAGCGATTTCAATGCAATATCACCGAGAAGGGCCCATAGAATATCTTCCCGTCATCAGGTCGGACAAATTCCACTCTTGATCCATGGGCCTCAACTAATACTTTCAGAATACCCAAATCAACCTTTATAATCACCCTGTTACAGTGTGACGTTTGATATTATCGAAGCACTCTTTCGGTATCAGTGATTATCATGATCTCATGGTCTGAGGATTAGAACTATTTCGTATGAGTTTGATATAGCAATAAAACTTGATGACTTGATCGTATTGCTATTCTTACTATGGGTGTGAGTGTTCATCACATCATTCTTCTAATGATATGACCCCGTTATTAACAACATCCAATGTTCATGATATGGAAACCTTGATCATCAGTTAATCAACGAGCTAGTATAAAAGAGAGGCTTTACTAGGAACCTTTTGGTTTATTAATCACACATGTATTAATTTTTATGATTAATACAATTCTAGCATGACAAATAAACATTTATCATAAACATGGAATATGTTCATAACCACTTTATTATTGCCTCTCGGGCATATTCCCTTCAAGCAGCAACGCGGAACCTGCACACAACACAACCAAGTACTTTGCTCCCAACTTACGATGAGGTTGTCAATCTCACCGGTTTGCTGTAAACAAAGGAATGAGCGTACCGAGTGGAAAGCAATAGTAGTATGCAAGAAAGTAAACAGAGCGAGTAAAGTAAGCAGGTGATAGCAATATAAAGGAAATTGGACCAGGGTCCACAATTCACTAGTGGTGTCTCTCCATAAGATAAATAACAACATGCTGGGTGAACAAATTACAGTTGGGCAATTGATAGAATAAAGATAACGTGCATATGTCGAGAGGATCACTATGAGATTTACTCTGGGCATTACAACAAGATACATAGACCGCCATCCAACTGCATCTATGACTAATAATCCACTTGCGGGGAATCATCCGAGGACCCCTTGAGTATTAAGTTGCGAACAACAGATAACTGCATTAAGCAAAGTGTGTAATGTAAACAAAGCATATGCCCTTGGACATAAGAATTTTGTTTTCTCCCTAGTGGCAATAGCACATCTACAACCTTAGAGGTTTCTGTCACTCCCCCAGATTAAATAGAGGCATGAACCCAACTATCGAGCATAAATACCCCCTTTTAGAGTCACTAGTATCTACTCAGGCAAGATAGCTACTAACAACGGAGAGCATGCAAGATCATATACAACATAGAGATAACATAAGATTATATTCAGCACATCAACTCAATCATAACACCAATATTCATCGGATCCCAACAAACACAACATGTAGAATTACATAAAGGTAGTCTCGATCATGTAGGGTAGCTCACGAGATCTAAACATGAAGCACATGGTGGAGAAGACAACCAACTAGCTACTGCTATGGACCCATAGTCCAAGGTAGACTACTCACTCATCACGCCGGAGGCAAGCATGGCGATGAAGAAGACCTCCGGTGGTGATTCCCCTCTCCGGCAGGGAGCCGGGAAGAGCTTCTGGACCCTCCCAATCTCGGGTCGACGATGGCGGCAGATCGCGATGTGTTTCTGGAAAAGTGATCGGGTATTTAGGTTTTTCCCATCGGGGGGTCTTTATAGCATAGTTTTAAAAACTAAACCGGTTCGGTGGTTCGACCAGAAAAAACCTGAACCGAAGCCCTCACCGGTTTTTTAAGAGTCACTGGTCCAACTAAGAAAAAACCAAAAAAACTGCATAAAAATAATATGTTTTCTCGAGGAGATGATCCTAAAACCTAGAACGTTGCTCCAAATACTTTGCATAAGGCCTAATACCACCTTTACTACACTTAGTTTGTGATCTACTATGAAAGCAAATATAAAATATATGATTTGATGCTAAATTTTTCCAAAATTAACTTAATTATTTATTAAATTTGATGGTTTTTTGTCGCTATTGAACCAGCTGAACCACCGGTTGGACCGGTGAACCAGTGAGCCAGACACCTCACCGGTTCACTCACCGGTCTGGTTTTTGAAACTATGCTTTATAGGCGAAGGGGCAGCGTCAGAAGTGGACCAGGTGGGGCTCACCATAGGGCGGCGCGGCCAGGCCCTGGGCCGCGCCCCCTGGTAGTGAGACCACCCTCTGGCTCTCCTCCGTCTCCTCTTTGGTCTTCTAGAAGCTTTGTTTAATATCTAGATGTTCGGCTTTTGTTTCGTCCAATTCCGAGAATATTTCCTGTGTAACTTTTTTGAAACACAAAAACAACAGAAAACAGGGAACTGGCACTCTGGCATCTTGTTAATAGGTTAGTTCCGGAAAATACATAAAAATACCACAAAGTGTAACGAAACACTAAGCAAATGGTGTAAAAACAAGCATGGAGCATAAAAAATTATAGATACGTTTGAAACGTATCAGTGGGCACCCGATGGAATTGGTTAGCCATGGTTTGTGAAAGGAAAAAGGTGGGGAGGAGTGCCAAGCTTTATAAAAGAGCACAAAAGTGTCAATCTCTCTCTCAAAAACTTGCTCATTTTTATATGTAAGATAGTAAGAACCCCATTGCCAGTCGTTGACAAAGACAACCACCTCTCAAAACCAAATTTTTATCTCTCTGTTTTACAAATGAAAAGCTCTAGCATATGTTTAATCACTGCTTCCCTCTGCGAATGGCCTTTCTTTACTTTTATGTTGAGTCTCCACCTTCTACCTTTATGCACCATCTAAGAGACCATAGGTGCCATTCTGAGTTTAATGTGCATAGTCCCAAAAGTTTATCATTGATTGATTTATGATTATGGTTTCACTTGTTCTTAAATTATTTGTATCTAGTCGCCCTTTTAAACTTGAAGGTGTCCTATGCATTTATGTTTTGCTATTCCATGAAGGACAAGCTGAAAACCACTTGTTATATTTTTCCATATGATTTGAACACACGTTTGACTTTCATTGTTTTATTATTCATGATCTTTTGTTTGTGTTTCTTTTCATGTTATAACATGGTTGCTAAGTTTTTATTGTCAAGATTATGTCTCTTATGCCCATGTTTTAAGTTCTTTGATCCCAACACTCAATGCTTTACTTAGATGATCAAGATTGTGATGGTGCATGTCACCTCAAAAATTATTCTTTTGTTATCACTTACCTACTCGAGGACGAGCAGGAGTTAAGCTTGGGGATGTTGATACGTTGCAAACATATCTATAATTTTTGATGCTGCATGCTTGTTTTACACCAATTGCTATATGTTTTGTCTACACTTTGTGGCACTTTTATAATTTATTTGGACTAACCTATTAATAGTTGCAAAAGTGCACAATGTTCTTGTTTTACACTTTGATGTGTAGGAATTACCAAGAATACAAGTGGAAACCTTGTTGAAGTCAAATTGGGACTTTCCAGAAATCTGTGCCAGAACTCTTTCAAAGATGGTTACGTTACGGGTCGAAGACGGTGTCAAACGAAAACTCTTCAACTACAAAGTTGTAGGGAATTTCACGGCAAACGTTCTGGACATAACATTTACCTGATTCCGAGTCCGAACGGCCGAGTTAGGCCCAATCTAGTGCGACCCAAGAGGAGGAGACGGAAATCCGAGAAGCTATATAAAGGGAGGAACCCTAGCTCGTGGGAGACATCTCCACCCACGAATTTGCAGCCACCAGAGCCATGTTTTCGCCTCCCCCATGGATCCCATCTCCATGGGGGAGGGATCCCATGAATCCATGAAGGAAGAGGGCTAAGGGGCGGCACTCCCCCATGATGTCGGCGGCGGGGGAGTCCCCCGTGCCGCCGCCGCCACCCGTGCCCCTCGCTGCTCATCTCCGCCATCTTCACTGCTATCTCCATCACCAACTCCTCCTATTATGCAGTGGTTCATCCTCCCACACACCTCTGTACCGTCCTATGTAAACATGGTGTTTGATGCTATAATATTTATCATATGATCTATGTCATGTTTGCATAGTTTATTTGTTCTTAGATTAATTTGTTGAATGTCTTTGGTTCATTAGAGTTGTATGTTGATATGGTACTGTCCTTTGGTGTCCATTATATTTATGCGTGTATGGATTAAACATCTTAGGGTTAGTAGTATATGCAAAAGGAAGGGGGTGGTTCTGCCGGAGTGACAGAAACCCGAGGACGCGAACTGGAACGTTGCATGTATGAGAGTAAGAGGACCATTAACTTAAGGCCATGGTTGGGGAAACCTTAATGTATTGTTAGTATTTGCGGATGCTTACTAACAATCCAATCATATAATACTTGTAATTCCAAGTAGTGAAGTGCATGTACATTTAGCCTCTCCCACATAGAAAACTGCATCAAAGACAGTGAACCCGATTTATTCGCTAATTAAACTTGGACAAAGCCACCACAATTACCACCACTATTCCACACTCATCGTTATGTTAGTTTAGTATATTTTATTGCTGCAGCACTAACAATTACTTTCTTGTATTTATTATCTTGCAAAGCTATCTCTCATATCCGTATTGTTGCTCTAGTTTTATTTCCTAGATGTTGCAAATGTTTAGTGTGCATAGAGTTGTATCAGCGGTTGATAGAACTTGAGAGAAAATTTATCCTACCTTTAGCTCCTCGTTGGGTTCGACACTCTTACTTATCGAAAAGGCTACACACGATCCCCTATACTTGTGGGATATCAGACCCCGGGCATCGTGGGCGCATGAGCTGTCCGAAGAAGAGATGAAGATCACGCAGTCTCTGATGGAGAAGATCCAATAGCTTCGGGCCACGCCCAAGAAAGAGTTGTTAGGCCTGCAGCTCATTCGCACCTTCATCGAGCGTCGGGTCCAGCCGCTAGCTGCTCGGGCCCACTACATGTGGTACTACACCGACCGTCGGGACCCAACGCGGATTTCTTCTGACGAACTGAAGGAAGCCAAGATCGATGACGGTGTCCGCGCCGTCACCTCTCTGAAGAAGAAGTCGATCGTGCCGAAGGTTTTTGGCGCGGTGGCCTTCAGCAAGTCGCACCCCCGCACCGAGGTACTCCACTTATGCCTTCTAATTGGATGTCTTCGATTTGTGAGGAAATTCTTGTGTCGAATCGAGAACTGATGAAAAGTGCTCTGCCTAGGTTCTCAACGTAGCCCGATGCTATCCGCCACAACCCGACGATGGCGAATATCCCGGGCGCGATTTCATCGAGGCTCCAGAAGAATCGGTGTCCGCCGCGCCCACAACATCGCGTGTTTCGGGGAAGCGCGCAGATGTCGATCGAGTCGAAGATTCGGAAGAACTTGGCGCCCATTCTCCTTCCTCGGGTGACGACGACGGCGTGACCATTCACGCCACACCTCTAGACAGTAGCCCTCCTACTCGAACGGGGCAGATGGCTCGTTGGTGGAGCTGCTACAGGGCGACAACCAGTCTGTGAAGGACTATACAGGTGCCTGGGTGCCGGTACTGGCATCGGCGGACTGAGCTCCCCTGTTGGGCATCGAGCAAGAGGAGAGGACCGCCAATGCAGCTTGAGCTTGGCGACGGGAAAAGAAGGAGGCCAGGGGGTGGCCACGTCAGCAAGGCTGCCACGAACCCCCATATGGTGATTTGGAGATGGCTCACCTCGGATTGAAGCCCCCACCCTTCTCTTTTGCGGCCAGGACCTCGCCCTCTCGCGTGGTATGGAGGTGGATGCCCTCCTGTTGCCGAGCATCATGGAGGAGGAGGAAATCGGTGAGGGGACACGCGTAGCAGGAGCTGGTGGTGGTATGGCGGCGGGCAGCAGGCAGGGGGCGGCGAGAATCAACGGGGAAAGAAGATGGCAGAGGTCACGGAAACAACAGAAGGACCCGCCTGCTGGTCAAGGACACCAGCGACCCGACCCATGAAGCACGCCACCAGGCCCACCTCCTAATGAATTACCGCCTTCTGACTCCATCGGCGGCCCCACGCTAACTCTGCTCACGGTAGGCCCAACGATCGTGACGTCTCGATTAACCTGGTGCGCTCCAAGACAGGGAGCTTAGGGCATGTACAGCGCTAGTCTCCTATGTGGGCGCTTAGGTAGCCAGTTGCTGCATGCAAGTAAGCGTCGGTCGCTTGGAGGCCAAATTTTGTATAGAATTCCCTGGCGTCCGTCGCTTAGTTTTGCGCAGCCTCTTAGAAACAACCGGGAACTGGGCAAAACTGCCGGGATTTAATCCCTGGCGCCTCTGCTTAAGCGCCCCACTGTACATGCCCTTAGTGCTCTTTTAAGACTAGCGTTGTGTGTAAACTTACCTAGGGTGGGGCCCCTAGCGAGCGGAGGCCCTGTACGGCCGCACCGGTTGCACACGCTCAGGGCCGGGCCTGCAGCTGACATGCATGAAGCTGGACAAAGCAAAAAAATATTGAAGACAAGAGATGTGTGCACACATGCATGGAGCACAAAAGTGTATACTTTATTCGTGGAGGGAGATAAACAAGCACCGGGGTTAGGCACTGGTTGAGTCATGTACTTAAAAAAGGACAGTTATTTTCTTTAGCACCGAGGAGGAGGCATCGAAGGCAAACTAGGAACTCTTTGCCTCCCACAAGCATCGATCGATTCTGACATGGCAAAATAAACCTGTTTTTTTTTTCCTTAAGCACTAGCCTAAGCACTTGCGTTGTAGATGGCCTAATATCCATATGCTCCCGTACCATATACCATGATGAGAGATTGTACCGCAAACTTTCCCATAGCCTCTAATTCCCACTTGTTTTATCTAAAACCAGATGAGCATGAGATATACTGATTTTGCTTGAAGGAGCATTGAGACAGTACAAGTGTAGCGTGTGAAAAATGATACCGTGTGATACTACTATAAACCTATGTGCGAAAATTGGAGCACATGTAAAAATGCTCGGATCCACTGGGTAACAAGTGGAACTGGTAACGAGTCTGTAATATATATGATCAGGTGCACAAATATATCTGGAGAGAATACAGGAAACTTAATACACCTCATCGACTTCAATGGCTATGAAGTAGCATGAACATATGGTAGATGAGAAATACGTCGTGCCATAAAAGAGTTATCGAATAATTAGTATAATTTCGTACAAAGTATACTAGCTCGCCGACAACCTTTTTTGATCAGAAAGAGTATTACATATGTGAGAGCATTAACCCTTTTTTTCCCGTGAAATTTAAGAACAGAGGGTAGGTGTACGCTATTCATTTCTTTTAGGAACATGCAGTCGCTTCTGCTATTTTATTAGATAGAAAGCTGTTTTATATACAGGGATGATGATCAGGGCCAAAATATCCCTCAACAAAGGAAAATAACTCCATTACGACGATCACTTTTGTATAAATCGCCTCCCCCCAAGAACTTCGTGCACTTTGACTGTAGCGGTGGACAATGGCCCCAGAATTTCAAGTTATGCTCCATTTCAATCTTTTGTAATGCATTTTGAATCAACCCTTTGTGAGTTTGTTAGTATAAAGTTGGGCACTTCGTGCCTTTGGTCTAAACATGGCTGCAAAGTAAATAGCCTCACTCGACCCGTATTGCTTTGCACTTTTCTAGAGTGCAACATGTAAAGAATATCAGACAAAGCAATTCTCTGGTCTGATTCTGTCAGCTATTCATTCGATAAACACGGTTCGAAAAACATTAAAGCGACTCACATCTCATATTTGACTCTATACATGACGGTTACACAAAGAACTTCTTTAATTATAACTTGACTGTTCATCGTGTGCTCGTGATCTTAGCATCTCCATCCATGTGTTATTTCAGCACAAACAGACATCACATATGCAAACCAACATAACTCAAACTAGGCACATAAGGGAGTTTGGGAGAACAAGAATACTTCAAGATAATAATGACATGGGTATGGCCTTGAGCGGTGTGACCATGTTAAGAGATGTCCCAAACTTGTCCCTAACATCCACATCGCACGGTTGCATCCCCTCCGGCAGCCTCCACTCAAACGCACGCAACATTGACACGAGGATCAGCATGACAACTCTAGTCGCCATCGGCATCCCGGGACACACCCTTCTCCCGGCTCCAAACGGCATGACGTCAAACCGGTCCTTTCCCCGGAAATCCATGTCCATGGAAGTGAACCTCTCCGGAATAAATTCCTCAGGCTGCGTCCATGTCTCCGGGTCACGCATGATAGCCCATAGGTTAACGATCACCATGGCTCCCTTAGGCACCATGAAGCCACCGACCTCCGCACCTTCAGCCATAGCCTCGTGCGGCATCAGGAGCGGGCTTGGCGGGTGATGCCGCATAGTTTCCATAACCACTGTGCGTAGGTAGGGCAGGCTGCTGATGTCGGATTCTTCCGGGTGCTTCTTTGAACCGAGCACTTCCTGCAATTCTGCACGGACTTTGGACATGATAGCCGGTTGTCGTAGTAGCTCGGCCATCGTCCACTCCACCGTCAGTGAGATCGTGTCTGTTCCTGCCACAAAAAGATCCTGAAGATACGTTTCATGTTAGTCCTGGACACAAGATACAAGAGAGTTACTTCAGGAGATTTTCTAAGGTCAGTTTGTCTGGGATTAGTTGCATATTTGCTTCATGTGCAACCTTGGTCTAAAATTACAAGTGATAAAATGAAGAATCTGTGGATATAAATAAGCGCTTCAGAGTAAAGTAGCCTCTCTTTTGTAGAATTAAGTAATTAGGTACCATGCGGCGGTGACTCATACATACCAAAAGAAAGGACTTGATTGTCTCAATGGTGAGCTGATCACTTGAGTTGAGCTGCAGTAGCACATCTAAGAAATCCTCCTTTCTTTCACCTCCGGCCTTGAGACGACGGTCAATGATCGGCTCAAAGAAGTCAAAGAACCTTGTCATACACTTAGCAGTGCGCCGCCGGCGGCCCTGCAAGTCCAGGGAGGCGAGCAGGGGAAAGAGGTCCGACAGGTTAGGTTTGGTGAGCTCCTCAAGGATGTCGCCGATCATCATCTCCAGCTCCTGCGCCCGGCCGACGACGTCGCTGCTTAGATCGGCCACGTCCTCCGAGACCAGCACGCTTGACACCAGGTTAAGCATCCCGGAGCGGACGACGCGGCCCAAGTCAACCGTCTCTCCGGCGTGGCCGCGTAGGCAGCCGACGAGCTCCCTCACCTTCGCCTCCCGCACTGCCCGCGCCGCGTCGAGGCCGCGCGTGGAGAAGAGGTGGGTGGCGGACAGGGCGCGGAGGCGCCTCCAGAGCGGGCTGGTGGACGGCAGCTAGATGAGAGAGCGCTCGTTGTTGCCGAGCGCGCGCGCGGCGTCGGTGACGGAACGCGCGGCCAGGAGGTGGTCGTACTTCTGCAGCACGTCGCGGGCGCACGCGGCCGAGGAGGCAACGACGGCGGTGGTGGCGCCGAGCTTGAGGGAGATGATGGGGCCATGTGCACCGCGGCGAGCCTAGCGAGGGCCTTGTGCAGCTCGCCTTGGACGTCCAAGATGTTGCCGAGGAGAGGGATCGGCGTCGGGCCCGGCGGCAGACGCGGCTTGCCGGAGCTGCTCTCCGCTTTGTGTTTGCCTATGCTGACAAGCACCTTGTACAGGACACACGAGGCAAGGGAAATGCAGAGGAGCCATGGCATGTACGAAGTTTCCATTTTAGGATGCGGTGGGGGCTAGCAAGCTGTTGGTGAAATTGATTCAACGCCTATGGTCATATATATAGTGGAGCAAGCAGCCCATTAATCCCTAGCTATGTACCCCATTAATCCCCATTTGTGACATCACTGTAATTACTTTTTGAGGTTTGACATCACTGGCGGTTAGTGCTAGCTGAACCTCCATCACCGATAAAATTAATGAGCATGCGCAATGTACGCACCACTAGTTTATGCCGTGGGCTTATATATATTGTGGCCATCCATATCATGACCATGACCTGAAACAATCATGGAGCAACTGAGGCAAACAGTGTTAAATTAGTGAGCAGGTGTCAAATATTATAAACACAGTTCAGTAGTTTACTTGTGACATAAACATGGCCAGGAAGTCCGCAACAACAGTGGAGCTGCCAAGCTAACTACGGGCTGTTGTAAACAGAAGAAATCGTACATATATAGGTCTTCTGCCAGAGGTTGCACAAGAGGTGTGACAAAGATTATTTGACCGAACTAGGATACGGGGCTGCGTCCTTGCCATGCCGTGCTGCACCAACCCTTTCGATTCCCTCAGTTTGTAAAATAAAAAATCCTTTATCACACTAAGACTATGGAATGTCCTTTTTCGAAAGGCCTTATGTAGGTCAAAGATGATTTTTCAGTAGAGGACTATTCACTATACGAAATAACTTGGAGTCTTGGACAATTTGTATTGGGAAGATTTATCTGGTTAGAAATTTTCCTTTAGCCCAACAATACCCATAAATATACAACATTGTGTGAGGAGATGACGATTGGATTGTAAGTGTTCTGTCAGAAGTCCCCTTAAATATCAAATTACGACGAACCCTAACTAGGAACAAGTGGAATGCATGGCTACACTTGGTTTGAAGGTTGATTATGGTACAATTAACTAATGAAACTTTTTTTTTTCTCCAAGCTCGACACTTCCTTCTTGTGGGCGAGGTAGCGCTCCTCGTAGGCGACCTGATACTCGATCACTTCCTTCCTTCTCGAGGAGCTCGTACAGAGCACGCCCTTCCGGTGACAACTCTTCCATGGCAGCAACTCAACGACGATTAGCGAATCTCGCGGCGTACCGGTGGCGCGGCAAATCCAGAGTGGGGATCGCAGGGCTCTGATACCATATGTGAGATCCCTTGAGGAATTCGTGGACTAAGAACTGGAATTAAGGAGTATTTTGGAATCTAGCCCGATCCACCCACCAACCTCCAAGCTAGTTCATTACACACGACACCATCGCCACCATTCACCGGTTCGTTCCTAGCCAACTACAAAAGAAGAACGAATGATGTTTCTATAGTACTCATTACTCAATCACGCACATGGTTCCCGATTACAAGGCCTCAGGCCCGTTTGTAATTCTCCAGCCAGCTTGGAGGCCTCTTGGGCCTCGTGGGCCATGACCCAGCTATCCGTGTACTTACCTCCGAATCTTGATCCTCTGTGTCACTGCGCTTTGGAGTAGGGTTGCTGAGAGCTACAACGTAACGCAGTACTGTATAAATTATTAGCTCGTACACAACCCATCATATTTAGTCTTCCTACTCACCTACCAACAAACGTACGTACGTGCACAATAAAACAATTGTCCTAATGTAATATTTCACCTACGACCTACTAAGACCGAGTGACTCACAGGTCCGTGGGTTAGGAAATGTACCGTCTATACTCTACATGTGCCCAACAGAAATGTCTCTCCTATCTATGAGTATAGAAGTACCGTTCCAAAGTTCAACCCCGCACATCCTCAACAATCTGCAACCACAGAAGCTCGTTCAAGCAGCAAACTCAAGAGTTCATCTATTGCTTAACCGTGTTAGGCGAAGCTCTTGGGAATGAGAGGCTACTGGAAACTAGTTGGCAGCCTTATTCCATCTGCCTGAGCCTGCACAGTTTGCGCGCATCGCACAAATGTCTCTACCAGACGTGATCACATTAGACTGGCATGCATGTTGTGGCCGAGCTGTGTAAGCTTTTGGCCATGTTTAAGCGCTAAGTCTACTGCTGGTCAATATCTTCTGTTCCATACATGCCCGCTTTGTTGCATCGCAGCCGATCACATCTTCTCATCTACTAGCATGCATGGCTTCCTATGGACATGGAGCCAAGATTTCGTTTGTAGCGTATGTGCTACAGCCTACAGTGCTACACTATTGCGACCCTACTATGTATTCTATGTTGTACACCAGCTAGCACCGCAAGGTGCCTTCAATAGGTAGACAAGCACCGTTGGTCTCGGTGATTATCCGAGTAGACCTACCCCACCGCGATTTTGACATGGTATCGAGAGCGAGGCTCTTCCGCTCGTCTACCTTCTCGCAAAAGACTACGCCATCCCCGATCGCCATAACCGTCATCTCCTTCCATCAATCGCGCCATGTCTAGCTTCTCCAGCAGCCCGCAATCCACCTAGGTGCCCCGCCGTCCGGCAAATTGACATGCTGAGACTAGCCAATGTGGCGGGCGTAGGTTCTGCCTGCCTATTCCGAGGAGCCCGACTGTTCGGCCTGTAGTTGCCGAACCTGAAACTGAACCAAAACTGAAATTGTTTGCTGTGAGTTTCAGAGATAGACAAAGTGGTTTTTGTGCTGCTAAATGCGTGCAGCTTTTCTGCCTTCCTTATCTCAATATAAAGGGATTACAATGCGAACAAAGGGGCCATGATCCACACTTATCGTCGTGCCATCCCACGACCGTTTCCTGCCGCACACCACTAACTAGCTAACTTAACTGACAAGCTAACTGAAGAAACAGTCTAACTAGCTAACTGAAGAATCGGTCACAGCCTAGTGCATGTGCCGTGCTTTATTCTGAAGATACTAGACTAGATACATGTGCCTTGAGTTTAAGCTAACATTTCACCCCCTAAACTCAATGCACTGGATTGATCTCGATGATGCCAAGGGCTTGCCGCATCTCAATGAAACGAACACGCCCCAACGATTTTGTCAGTATATCTGCCGATTGCCTTTCCGTCCTAATATGATCAACCTCCAAGTTCCCAGCTTCAACTCGCTCTCTGATGTAGTGATACTTGGTGTCGATGTGTTTGCTTCGGTCGTGGAGAACCGGATTGTAACATAAGGCAATTGCAGACTTGTTATCAATCAGCAGACTGAACTTTGCAGGTGCTCGTCCGGTTAGCTCGCCGAGGAGACGACTGAGCCAGACGCCCTGACATGCCGCTGCTGATGCGGCGATGTACTCAGCTTCACACGAGGAGAGAGCCACTGCCTTATGCTTCTGTGAAGACCAAGTGATGATGTTGTTGCTGAGGAAGAATGCCACACCTGAGGTGCTCTTCCTGTCGTCCTGATCGCCGGCGTGATCACTGTCACTGAAACCGACAAGTGTTGCCTCTCCACTCCACTTCTTGTAGCAACAGCCATATGACAGTGAACCTTGAATGTACCTGAGGATTTGTTTCACTGCTGCCTAGTGGTGTGAACTTGGCTTCTCCATGAATCTGCTGGCGTACCCCACTGAATGTGCGATATCAGGGTGTGTGTTTACCAGGTAGCGCAGGCTGCCGACCACACTGCGGTAGAGAGTGACATCGACAGGTTCACCGTTGTCTTCTTTCTTCAGCTTCAGACGATTCTCCATTGGTGTGTGGCAGCTGTTGCAGCTGCTCATGCATGCGGTTTCAAGGATCTTTGCAGCGTAGCCTCTCTGACACAGGGTGACTGCACCCATTGTCTGAACCACTGCACCCATTGTCTGAACCACTTCGATCCCCAGATAATAACTCAGGAGGCCGAGGTCGCTCATCTTGAACAGATGATGCATCTGCTTCTTGAACGCGCTGATCGCCCCGACATCCATGCCAGTGATAATCAGGTCGTCGACGTAGACACCCACCAGCAGATACGAGACAGAGTCGCCGCGTCGGTACACTGCGTGTTCCAGCGGGCTGCGCACAAAGCCGAGCGAGACGAGTGATGCATCTAGCTTCGCGTACCACTCCCGTGGAGCCTGTCGTAGACCGTAGAGGGCCTTCCGCAGCTTCAGTACCGCTCTTGGCTTGCCGTCGGTCAGGTATCCTGGCGGCTGCTCGACGTACACTTCCTCGCTCAATTCGCCATTTAGAAAGGCGGACTTGACGTCCATGTGGTGCACCTCCCAGCCAAAGTGAGCTGCCAGAGCAAGGAGAAGACGCACCGTCTCCATCCTGGCCACCGGAGCGAAGACCTCCTCGAAGTCCATCCCTTGCTTCTGCGCGTAGCCTTTGGCGACGAGGTGGGCTTTATGCTTGACGATGATGCCCGTGGCGTCGCGCTTCACTTTATAAACCCACTTCAAGCCGATGGCCTTGTGGCCTGCCGGGAGCATGGCGAGTTCCCAGGTGTCGTTGTCAACGATGGATGCCATTTCCTCGTCCATGGCTTTCTTCCATGCCACGTCAGTAATTGCTGTGGCAATGTCGCGTGGCTCCTCCGCTGTGCTCATGCACAGCTCCTCCTGCTCGTCGCATGGCTCCCAGGTGGCGTCGTCCTCTATCGCGTTGTACACACACGAGAGGCGCCTGTAGCGGATTGGACCGGAGTCCATGTCGCGCCCTTCATCATGAGTGAGCGGTGTAGCCTAGCGGATCGCTGGCGTGCCCGCCGGTGTGCCCATGGATGAGGATGATGCAGGTGTCAAGGAAGCGGCGGCGATGGAGCTTGCACCCCCTGGGGTTGGTGTCATTGCAAGACGTGAAGTGGCGGAGCCTGTGTCCACTTCCTCCGTCTCGTCCTCGTTGGTGTACACCACCATGAAGGTTGTCGGTGGGGTGCTCGACAAATTGCCCTGTGCACCTGCCCAATCCCAACATCTATTTTCTTCAAACATGACATCACGTGTTACCTGAAGTTTCTTGGTGATTGGGTCGTAGACGCAGTAGCCTTTTGTCCCTTCTTCATAGCTGAGGAACACCATCGGGCTTGAACGATCGGAGAGCTTGTTCACTCCTGGGCCGATCTTCTTCACGTGTGCCATGCATCCGAAGGTGCGCATGTGTTGCACGCTCGGCTTGCGTCCGTGCCAGGCCTCATAGGGTGTGACACCGTCGAGGCTCCACGTTGGCACCCTATTCAGGATGTACACTGCGGTTTTCACCGCCTCGCCCCACAGCTCCAGCGGCATGCTCATGCTCTTCAGAAGACATCGCGCCATCTCAACGACGGTTTGGTTCCGCCGTTCCACCACACCGTTCTGTTGTGGTGAGTACGGCGCGGTGGTGTAGTGCTTGATGCCGAAATCCTCGCAGTACACCTTGAACTGGTTGGAGTTGAACTCGCCGCCACGGTCCGAGCGAAACTCACGCAAACCGCGCTGCGCATCTGCCTCGGCCATGACCTTGATCTTCTTGAAGAACTTGAATGCGTCAGATTTGCACTTGATCACCTCGATCCACATGAAACGGCTATAGTCATCAACTACCAACAGAAAGTAGCTGTTACCTCCCAGAGTGGATGGAGTGATCGGGCCGCACAGATCGGTGTGCACCAGATCGAGGGCGCGATCAGCGCGATACGCTGATGTGCGTGGGAACAGAGCCGCTTTCCCAGGGCGCAGCCGTCACAGATATCCTCGACGCGATCGATCTCCGGCATGCCTCGCACCATGTGCTTGCGAGCCAGTGAGTGGAGCGCGCGGAAGTGCAGATGACCAAAGCGCGCATGCCAGCGCCAGGTGACGTCGTCGTTCTTGGCGAGCAGGCACACCGGTGTGTCGATGCTGAGGATGGCGGTGTATAGCCTATTGCGCGTTCTCTTCACCCGTGTGAGCAGGCCCCGCGATGGCTCATGGATGGTCATCACGCCATCACGGATGTCGACCTTGCAACCCGCCTCGTCCAGCTATCCAACAGAGATAATGTTGCTACGCAGACTTGGGATGAAGTATACCTCTGCAAGGACACGCTGCTGCCCGTTCTGCGAGCGGAAGACGACGGATCCCTTGCCTTGAATCTTGACGAGAGAGCCATCCCCGAACCTGACGGTGCCGTGGATAGATTCGTCCAGGGACGAGAACATCTGCCTTACGCCTGTCATGTGGC
Source organism: Dactylis glomerata (assembly GCA_007115705.1). Lineage (NCBI taxonomy): Eukaryota > Viridiplantae > Streptophyta > Magnoliopsida > Poales > Poaceae > Dactylis > Dactylis glomerata. The sequence goes on along the minus strand of QXEO01000326.1, from coordinate 280,790 downwards.
TACTGGCACCGGTGTCGAAGTAACAGACACCGTCCGGCGAGGGCACGGGGATCACCTTCTCTTCGTTGAGGAAGACGGCCTGTGGTGCAGCGGCAACGACGCGATCGGCCTCGGTGACGACGGCATGAGCACCGCAGGGCCCTCCTCCTCGGTTGCCTCAAGAAGGTTTGCCTGCTCCTTGCGTTCGCGATCGTGCTTCGCCTTCCTGCACTCCTTGGCCCAGTGCCCCGCCTTGCCGCAGTAGCGGCAGTTGCCGGCGCGTCGTGGCGCGGCATTGCCGCTGGTGACACCGCCCTTCTCTTTCTCGCCGCTGCCTCCACCCTGTGGTTTTGGCCTTGGGCTGCCTTTGGATCCCGACGATGAGCCCTGCCCGTGCTGCTGGCGGGCGGCCCACTCTTCCACGGTGAGCAGCAGACGCCCACCATCTTCTTGATCTGGCGATCCACGTCCCTCCGACGCGGCCAGTCTGCCGCTCAGCTCCTCAATTGACAAGGTGCTGAGATCGAGGAGAGTCTCGATGGAGCACGCCATCTGGTTGTACTGCGGCGGCACGATGCGGAGCATCTTCTGGACCGCGTCCAGCTCGGTGGTCTTGTCGCTGAGCGTCTGCAGCTCACAGAGAAGGTTGGAGGTAGGGAGCGAGAAATCCTCGACGGACTCGTCCTTCTTGAACGCCAGTGCCTCGAACTCCTTGCAGAGTTTCCGGCGGCGCGCCTCGCGGACGCGGTTGTTGCCGACGCGCATCGCCTTCAGAATGTCCCAGGCGACCTTGGCGTTGTCCTTGGCGGCGAGTGCAGGCACCATCTCCGACGAGACGGATCTCAGGATCGCGCCAAGTGCCTGGCACTCCTGCCGCTCCATTGCATCGCCGGTGTCCACGGCCTCCCAGAGGCCAGCTCCCTGGAGCGCGATCCGCATCAGGATCGTCCACTCCTGGTAGTTGGTCTTGGTGAGGGTGGGAAAGGTTACGGTGCTGCTACCTCCGCTGCCCTCGCGCACGATCTCCCTGATCACCATCTCGCCTCCGCCCCTCCATGTCCAGCTTCGTCCGCGGCTCGGGGAGCGCGCGGGACACTGGGATGCCGATCTTCCAGGCGTCCTGGAGGTGGAACCTGTCGCCGGCGGTGTGCCGACCATGATGGATCAACCGAGTAGCTCTGATACCAAATGTAGTTGCCGAACCTGAACCTGAACCAAAACTGAAAGTGTTTGCTGTGAGTTTCAGAGATAGACAAAGTGGTTTTTGTGCTGCTAAATGCATGCAGCTTTTCTGCCTTCCTTATCTCAATATAAAGGGATTACAATGCGAACAAAGGGGCCACGATCCACACTTATCGTCGTGCCATCCCACGACCGTTTCCCGCGGCACACCACTAACTAGCTAACTTAACTGACAAGCTAACTGAAGAAACAGTCTAACTAGCTAACCGAAGAATCGGTCACAGCCTAGTGCATGCGCCGTCCTTTATTCTGAAGATACTAGACTAGATACATGTGCCTTGAGTTTAAGCTAACATTTCACCCCCTAAACTCAATGCACTGGATTGATCTCGATGATGCCAAGGGCTTGCCGCATCTCAATGAAACGAACACGCCCCAACGATTTTGTCAGTATATCTGCCGATTGCCTTTTCGTCCTAATATGATCAACCTCCAAGTTCCCAGCTTCAACTCGCTCTCTGATGTAGTGATACTTGGTGTCGATGTGTTTGCTTCGGTCGTGGAGAACCGGATTGTAACATAAGGCAATTGCAGACTTGTTATCAATCAGCAGACTGAACTTTGCAGGTGCTCGTCCGGTTAGCTCGCCGAGGAGACGACTGAGCCAGACGCCCTGACATGCCGCTGCTGATGCGGCGATGTACTCAGCTTCACACGAGGAGAGAGCCACTGCCTTATGCTTCTGTGAAGACCAAGTGATGATGTTGTTGCTGAGGAAGAATGCCACACCTGAGGTGCTCTTCCTGTCGTCCTGATCGCCGGCGTGATCACTGTCACTGAAACCGACAAGTGTTGCCTCTCCACTCCACTTCTTGTAGCAACAGCCATATGACAGTGAACCTTGAATGTACCTGAGGATTTGTTTCACTGCTGCCTAGTGGTGTGAACTTGGCTTCTCCATGAATCTGCTGGCGTACCCCACTGAATGTGCGATATCAGGGTGTGTGTTTACCAGGTAGCGCAGGCTGCCGACCACACTGCGGTAGAGAGTGACATCGACAGGTTCACCGTTGTCTTCTTTCTTCAGCTTCAGACGATTCTCCATTGGTGTGTGGCAGCTGTTGCAGCTGCTCATGCATGCGGTTTCAAGGATCTTTGCAGCGTAGCCTCTCTGACACAGGGTGACTGCACCCATTGTCTGAACCACTGCACCCATTGTCTGAACCACTTCGATCCCCAGATAATAACTCAGGAGGCCGAGGTCGCTCATCTTGAACAGATGATGCATCTGCTTCTTGAACGCGCTGATCGCCCCGACATCCATGCCAGTGATAATCAGGTCGTCGACGTAGACACCCACCAGCAGATACGAGACAGAGTCGCCGCGTCGGTACACTGCGTGTTCCAGCGGGCTGCGCACAAAGCCGAGCGAGACGAGTGATGCATCTAGCTTCGCGTACCACTCCCGTGGAGCCTGTCGTAGACCGTAGAGGGCCTTCCGCAGCTTCAGTACCGCTCTTGGCTTGCCGTCGGTCAGGTATCCTGGCGGCTGCTCGACGTACACTTCCTCGCTCAATTCGCCATTTAGAAAGGCGGACTTGACGTCCATGTGGTGCACCTCCCAGCCAAAGTGAGCTGCCAGAGCAAGGAGAAGACGCACCGTCTCCATCCTGGCCACCGGAGCGAAGACCTCCTCGAAGTCCATCCCTTGCTTCTGCGCGTAGCCTTTGGCGACGAGGTGGGCTTTATGCTTGACGATGATGCCCGTGGCGTCGCGCTTCACTTTATAAACCCACTTCAAGCCGATGGCCTTGTGGCCTGCCGGGAGCATGGCGAGTTCCCAGGTGTCGTTGTCAACGATGGATGCCATTTCCTCGTCCATGGCTTTCTTCCATGCCACGTCAGTAATTGCTGTGGCAATGTCGCGTGGCTCCTCCGCTGTGCTCATGCACAGCTCCTCCTGCTCGTCGCATGGCTCCCAGGTGGCGTCGTCCTCTATCGCGTTGTACACACACGAGAGGCGCCTGTAGCGGATTGGACCGGAGTCCATGTCGCGCCCTTCATCATGAGTGAGCGGTGTAGCCTAGCGGATCGCTGGCGTGCCCGCCGGTGTGCCCATGGATGAGGATGATGCAGGTGTCAAGGAAGCGGCGGCGATGGAGCTTGCACCCCCTGGGGTTGGTGTCATTGCAAGACGTGAAGTGGCGGAGCCTGTGTCCACTTCCTCCGTCTCGTCCTCGTTGGTGTACACCACCGTGAAGGTTGTCGGTGGGGTGCTCGACAAATTGCCCTGTGCACCTGCCCAATCCCAACATCTATTTTCTTCAAACATGACATCACGTGTTACCTGAAGTTTCTTGGTGATTGGGTCGTAGACGCAGTAGCCTTTTGTCCCTTCTTCATAGCTGAGGAACACCATCGGGCTTGAACGATCGGAGAGCTTGTTCACTCCTGGGCCGATCTTCTTCACGTGTGCCATGCATCCGAAGGTGCGCATGTGTTGCACGCTCGGCTTGCGTCCGTGCCAGGCCTCATAGGGTGTGACACCGTCGAGGCTCCACGTTGGCACCCTATTCAGGATGTACACTGCGGTTTTCACCGCCTCGCCCCACAGCTCCAGCGGCATGCTCATGCTCTTCAGAAGACATCGCGCCATCTCAACGACGGTTTGGTTCCGCTGTTCCACCACACCGTTCTGTTGTGGTGAGTACGGCGCGGTGGTGTAGTGCTTGATGCCGAAATCCTCGCAGTACACCTTGAACTGGTTGGAGTTGAACTCGCCGCCACGGTCCGAGCGAAACGCACGCAAACCGCGCTGCGCATCTGCCTCGGCCATGACCTTGATCTTCTTGAAGAACTTGAATGCGTCAGATTTGCACTTGATCACCTCGATCCACATGAAACGGCTATAGTCATCAACTACCAACAGAAAGTAGCTGTTACCTCCCAGAGTGGATGGAGTGATCGGGCCGCACAGATCGGTGTGCACCAGATCGAGGGCGCGATCAGCGCGATACGCTGATGTGCGTGGGAACAGAGCCGCTTTCCCAGGGCGCAGCCGTCACAGATATCCTCGACGCGATCGATCTCCGGCATGCCTCGCACCATGTGCTTGCGAGCCAGTGAGTGGAGCGCGCGGAAGTGCAGATGACCAAAGCGCGCATGCCAGCGCCAGGTGACGTCGTCGTTCTTGGCGAGCAGGCACACCGGTGTGTCGATGCTGAGGATGGCGGTGTACAGCCTATTGCGCGTTCTCTTCACCCGTGTGAGCAGGCCCCGCGATGGCTCATGGATGGTCATCACGCCATCACGGATGTCGACCTTGCAACCCGCCTCGTCCAGCTATCCAACAGAGATAATGTTGCTACGCAGACTTGGGATGAAGTATACCTCTGCAAGGACACGCTGCTGCCCGTTCTGCGAGCGGAAGACGACGGATCCCTTGCCTTGAATCTTGACGAGAGAGCCATCCCCGAACCTGACGGTGCCGTGGATAGATTCGTCCAGGGACGAGAACATCTGCCTTACGCCTGTCATGTGGCTACTGGCACCGGTGTCGAAGTAACAGACACCGTCCGGCGAGGGCACGGGGATCACCTTCTCTTCGTTGAGGAAGACGGCCTGTGGTGCAGCGGCAACGACGCGATCGGCCTCGGTGACGACGGCATGAGCACCGCAGGGCCCTCCTCCTCGGTTGCCTCAAGAAGGTTTGCCTGCTCCTTGCGTTCGCGATCGTGCTTCGCCTTCCTGCACTCCTTGGCCCAGTGCCCCGCCTTGCCGCAGTAGCGGCAGTTGCCGGCGCGTCGTGGCGCGGCATTGCCGCTGGTGACACCGCCCTTCTCTTTCTCGCCGCTGCCTCCACCCTGTGGTTTTGGCCTTGGGCTGCCTTTGGATCCCGACGATGAGCCCTGCCCGTGCTGCTGGCGGGCGGCCCACTCTTCCACGGTGAGCAGCAGACGCCCACCATCTTCTTGATCTGGCGATCCACGTCCCTCCGACGCGGCCAGTCTGCCGCTCAGCTCCTCAATTGACAAGGTGCTGAGATCGAGGAGAGTCTCGATGGAGCACGCCATCTGGCTGTACTGCGGCGGCACGATGCGGAGCATCTTCTGGACCGCGTCCAGCTCGGTGGTCTTGTCGCTGAGCGTCTGCAGCTCACAGAGAAGGTTGGAGGTAGGGAGCGAGAAATCCTCGACGGACTCGTCCTTCTTGAACGCCAGTGCCTCGAACTCCTTGCAGAGTTTCTGGCGGCGCGCCTCGCGGACGCGGTTGTTGCCGACGCGCATCGCCTTCAGAATGTCCCAGGCGACCTTGGCGTTGTCCTTGGCGGCGAGTGCAGGCACCATCTCCGACGAGACGGATCTCAGGATCGCGCCAAGTGCCTGGCACTCCTGCCGCTCCATTGCATCGCCGGTGTCCACGGCCTCCCAGAGGCCAGCTCCCTGGAGCGCGATCCGCATCAGGATCGTCCACTCCTGGTAGTTGGTCTTGGTGAGGGTGGGAAAGGTTACGGTGCTGCTACCTCCGCTGCCCTCGCGCACGATCTCCCTGATCACCATCTCGCCTCCGCCCCTCCATGTCCAGCTTCGTCCGCGGCTCGGGGAGCGCGCGGGACACTGGGATGCCGATCTTCCAGGCGTCCTGGAGGTGGAACCTGTCGCCGGCGGTGTGCCGACCATGATGGATCAACCGAGTAGCTCTGATACCAAATGTAGTTGCCGAACCTGAACCTGAACCAAAACTGAAAGTGTTTGCTGTGAGTTTCAGAGATAGACAAAGTGGTTTTTGTGCTGCTAAATGCATGCAGCTTTTCTGCCTTCCTTATCTCAATATAAAGGGATTACAATGCGAACAAAGGGGCCACGATCCACACTTATCGTCGTGCCATCCCACGACCGTTTCCCGCGGCACACCACTAACTAGCTAACTTAACTGACAAGCTAACTGAAGAAACAGTCTAACTAGCTAACCGAAGAATCGGTCACAGCCTAGTGCATGCGCCGTCCTTTATTCTGAAGATACTAGACTAGATACATGTGCCTTGAGTTTAAGCTAACATTTCACCCCCTAAACTCAATGCACTGGATTGATCTCGATGATGCCAAGGGCTTGCCGCATCTCAATGAAACGAACACGCCCCAACGATTTTGTCAGTATATCTGCCGATTGCCTTTCCGTCCTAATATGATCAACCTCCAAGTTCCCAGCTTCAACTCGCTCTCTGATGTAGTGATACTTGGTGTCGATGTGTTTGCTTCGGTCGTGGAGAACCGGATTGTAACATAAGGCAATTGCAGACTTGTTATCAATTAGCAGACTGAACTTTGCAGGTGCTCGTCCGGTTAGCTCGCCGAGGAGACGACTGAGCCAGACGCCCTGACATGCCGCTGCTGATGCGGCGATGTACTCAGCTTCACACGAGGAGAGAGCCACTGCCTTATGCTTCTGTGAAGACCAAGTGATGATGTTGTTGCTGAGGAAGAATGCCACACCTGAGGTGCTCTTCCTGTCGTCCTGATCGCCGGCGTGATCACTGTCACTGAAACCGACAAGTGTTGCCTCTCCACTCCACTTCTTGTAGCAACAGCCATATGACAGTGAACCTTGAATGTACCTGAGGATTTGTTTCACTGCTGCCTAGTGGTGTGAACTTGGCATCTCCATGAATCTGCTGGCGTACCCCACTGAATGTGCGATATCAGGGTGTGTGTTTACCAGGTAGCGCAGGCTGCCGACCACACTGCGGTAGAGAGTGACATCGACAGGTTCACCGTTGTCTTCTTTCTTCAGCTTCAGACGATTCTCCATTGGTGTGTGGCAGCTGTTGCAGCTGCTCATGCATGCGGTTTCAAGGATCTTTGCAGCGTAGCCTCTCTGACACAGGGTGACTGCACCCATTGTCTGAACCACTGCACCCATTGTCTGAACCACTTCGATCCCCAGATAATAACTCAGGAGGCCGAGGTCGCTCATCTTGAACAGATGATGCATCTGCTTCTTGAACGCGCTGATCGCCCCGACATCCATGCCAGTGATAATCAGGTCGTCGACGTAGACACCCACCAGCAGATACGAGACAGAGTCGCCGCGTCGGTACACTGCGTGTTCCAGCGGGCTGTGCACAAAGCTGAGCGAGACGAGTGATGCATCTAGCTTCGCGTACCACTCCCGTGGAGCCTGTCGTAGACCGTAGAGGGCCTTCCGCAGCTTCAGTACCGCTCTTGGCTTGCCGTCGGTCAGGTATCCTGGCGGCTGCTCGACGTACACTTCCTCGCTCAATTCGCCATTTAGAAAGGCGGACTTGACGTCCATGTCGTGCACCTCCCAGCCAAAGTGAGCTGCCAGAGCAAGGAGAAGACGCACCGTCTCCATCCTGGCCACCGGAGCGAAGACCTCCTCGAAGTCCATCCCTTGCTTCTGCGCGTAGCCTTTGGCGACGAGGTGGGCTTTATGCTTGACGATGATGCCCGTGGCGTCGCGCTTCACTTTATAAACCCACTTCAAGCCGATGGCCTTGTGGCCTGCCGGGAGCATGGCGAGTTCCCAGGTGTCGTTGTCAACGATGGATGCCATTTCCTCGTCCATGGCTTTCTTCCATGCCACGTCAGTAATTGCTGTGGCAATGTCGCGTGGCTCCTCCGCTGTGCTCATGCACAGCTCCTCCTGCTCGTCGCATGGCTCCCAGGTGGCGTCGTCCTCTATCGCGTTGTACACACACGAGAGGCGCCTGTAGCGGATTGGACCGGAGTCCATGTCGCGCCCTTCATCATGAGTGAGCGGTGTAGCCTAGCGGATCGCTGGCGTGCCCGCCGGTGTGCCCATGGATGAGGATGATGCAGGTGTCAAGGAAGCGGCGGCGATGGAGCTTGCACCCCCTGGGGTTGGTGTCATTGCAAGACGTGAAGTGGCGGAGCCTGTGTCCACTTCCTCCGTCTCGTCCTCGTTGGTGTACACCACCGTGAAGGTTGTCGGTGGGGTGCTCGACAAATTGCCCTGTGCACCTGCCCAATCCCAACATCTATTTTCTTCAAACATGACATCACGTGTTACCTGAAGTTTCTTGGTGATTGGGTCGTAGACGCAGTAGCCTTTTGTCCCTTCTTCATAGCTGAGGAACACCATCGGGCTTGAACGATCGGAGAGCTTGTTCACTCCTGGGCCGATCTTCTTCACGTGTGCCATGCATCCGAAGGTGCGCATGTGTTGCACGCTCGGCTTGCGTCCGTGCCAGGCCTCATAGGGTGTGACACCGTCAAGGCTCCACGTTGGCACCCTATTCAGGATGTACACTGCGGTTTTCACCGCCTCGCCCCACAGCTCCAGCGGCATGCTCATGCTCTTCAGAAGACATCGCGCCATCTCAACGACGGTTTGGTTCCGCCGTTCCACCACACCGTTCTGTTGTGGTGAGTACGGCGCGGTGGTGTAGTGCTTGATGCCGAAATCCTCGCAGTACACCTTGAACTGGTTGGAGTTGAACTCGCCGCCACGGTCCGAGCGAAACGCACGCAAACCGCGCTGCGCATCTGCCTCGGCCATGACCTTGATCTTCTTGAAGAACTTGAATGCGTCAGATTTGCACTTGATCACCTCGATCCACATGAAACGGCTATAGTCATCAACTACCAACAGAAAGTAGCTGTTACCTCCCAGAGTGGATGGAGTGATCGGGCCGCACAGATCGGTGTGCACCAGATCGAGGGCGCGATCAGCGCGATACGCTGATGTGCGTGGGAACAGAGCCGCTTTCCCAGGGCGCAGCCGTCACAGATATCCTCGACGCGATCGATCTCCGGCATGCCTCGCACCATGTGCTTGCGAGCCAGTGAGTGGAGCGCGCGGAAGTGCAGATGACCAAAGCGCGCATGCCAGCACCAGGTGACGTCGTCGTTCTTGGCGAGCAGGCACACCGGTGTGTCGATGCTGAGGATGGCGGTGTACAGCCTATTGCGCGTTCTCTTCACCCGTGTGAGCAGGCCCCGCGATGGCTCATGGATGGTCATCACGCCATCACGGATGTCGACCTTGCAACCCGCCTCGTCCAGCTATCCAACAGAGATAATGTTGCTACGCAGACTTGGGATGAAGTATACCTCTGCAAGGACACGCTGCTGCCCGTTCTGCGAGCGGAAGACGACGGATCCCTTGCCTTGAATCTTGACGAGAGAGCCATCCCCGAACCTGACGGTGCCGTGGATAGATTCGTCCAGGGACGAGAACATCTGCCTTACGCCTGTCATGTGGCTACTGGCACCGGTGTCGAAGTAACAGACACCGTCCGGCGAGGGCACGGGGATCACCTTCTCTTCGTTGAGGAAGACGGCCTGTGGTGCAGCGGCAACGACGCGATCGGCCTCGGTGACGACGGCATGAGCACCGCAGGGCCCTCCTCCTCGGTTGCCTCAAGAAGGTTTGCCTGCTCCTTGCGTTCGCGATCGTGCTTCGCCTTCCTGCACTCCTTGGCCCAGTGCCCCGCCTTGCCGCAGTAGCGGCAGTTGCCGGCGCGTCGTGGCGCGGCATTGCCGCTGGTGACACCGCCCTTCTCTTTCTCGCCGCTGCCTCCACCCTGTGGTTTTGGCCTTGGGCTGCCTTTGGATCCCGACGATGAGCCCTGCCCGTGCTGCTGGCGGGCGGCCCACTCTTCCACGGTGAGCAGCAGACGCCCACCATCTTCTTGATCTGGCGATCCACGTCCCTCCGACGCGGCCAGTCTGCCGCTCAGCTCCTCAATTGACAAGGTGCTGAGATCGAGGAGAGTCTCGATGGAGCACGCCATCTGGCTGTACTGCGGCGGCACGATGCGGAGCATCTTCTGGACCGCGTCCAGCTCGGTGGTCTTGTCGCTGAGCGTCTGCAGCTCACAGAGAAGGTTGGAGGTAGGGAGCGAGAAATCCTCGACGGACTCGTCCTTCTTGAACGCCAGTGCCTCGAACTCCTTGCAGAGTTTCTGGCGGCGCGCCTCGCGGACGCGGTTGTTGCCGACGCGCATCGCCTTCAGAATGTCCCAGGCGACCTTGGCGTTGTCCTTGGCGGCGAGTGCAGGCACCATCTCCGACGAGACGGATCTCAGGATCGCGCCAAGTGCCTGGCACTCCTGCCGCTCCATTGCATCGCCGGTGTCCACGGCCTCCCAGAGGCCAGCTCCCTGGAGCGCGATCCGCATCAGGATCGTCCACTCATGGTAGTTGGTCTTGGTGAGGGTGGGAAAGGTTACGGTGCTGCTACCTCCGCTGCCCTCGCGCACGATCTCCCTGATCACCATCTCGCCTCCGCCCCTCCATGTCCAGCTTCGTCCGCGGCTCGGGGAGCGCGCGGGACACTGGGATGCCGATCTTCCAGGCGTCCTGGAGGTGGAACCTGTCGCCGGCGGTGTGCCGACCATGATGGATCAACCGAGTAGCTCTGATACCAAATGTAGTTGCCGAACCTGAACCTGAACCAAAACTGAAAGTGTTTGCTGTGAGTTTCAGAGATAGACAAAGTGGTTTTTGTGCTGCTAAATGCATGCAGCTTTTCTGCCTTCCTTATCTCAATATAAAGGGATTACAATGCGAACAAAGGGGCCACGATCCACACTTATCGTCGTGCCATCCCACGACCGTTTCCCGCGGCACACCACTAACTAGCTAACTTAACTGACAAGCTAACTGAAGAAACAGTCTAACTAGCTAACCGAAGAATCGGTCACAGCCTAGTGCATGCGCCGTCCTTTATTCTGAAGATACTAGACTAGATACATGTGCCTTGAGTTTAAGCTAACACGGCCTACTGGCTAGATGGGTCCCACGCGGCTCCTGCCGAGACGTTGGTGATCACGCCGGCCGACAAGGCCAACTCCGCCAAGACGATGCCTAATTCAGCATATGATTCCGATCGAGGAGATGTTTGCCTCCCAGAGTCAAGCCAAGGTCACAAACCTCTATATTGCTTAACACAAAGAAGAACCAACTCTCTACCCCGGAATTCCTCCGTGCTCAGAAACCTCTACATTGCTTACCTGTCGCCACACTGACCAGCGTCGCCTCCATTGCCGGCCGTGCTAGCTCAGCGCCCTCTCCATATAACGCACCTAAAGGGCTAAATTTGATGCCTGTCGGCCTACACCCTTCAAAGAAGATGGATTACACTGTAATTGCGACGCCGAGCGTAGCTTTGTCAAACAAGACGATTGAAGCACGGCAGGAGGAGGTGGGTCTTGCCTACGGCCTACCGGGAGCTACCTCCGTTGCCGTTTGCTCCCTGAAAAGAGGATGGATTAATGGAAGTAAGGCCAGCCAGTATTTCACTGCTGATGCCACACCAGTGGTGGCTTATGAGGAGATGGAACTATGGAAGCACGGCGGGAAGAGATGGGTTGGTACCTTCGGGGAAGCTGGATTATTTTTCAGGGTAGATTTTATTCGTCAGCGTCGTCGTTCTCAACCCTGAAAAGAGGAAAATCGAACCAGGCTGGTCCAAGGCGGCGCCGCGCCGGCGGCACAGCAGGAGATGGGAAGAGGACAGGCATGATGGATCTCTCGTGGAGGACCTCCGTCAGCCGAGTAGCTGGTGCTCTGCTGCGCTGGACTAGCGGATGCCGAGCGAGCAAGAAGGGGATCGATGAGTCAACCAGGTTGTCATCGTTTGGACTACGTTCTGTTGCTGTCTCTCCGTTCCACCATCCAGCCCATTTACATATTTTTTTTCTTGTTTTACAAAGCGGATTGGTCTCCACCATCCAGACTTGCACAGATTCTTCCAATGTGATTGGCTCTGGCTTAAAGATTCGAGCAGCAGCACAACTAGCGTCTCTTGTTCCACGGCCATTTTCTGCAGAAAACAATGGCCAAAGGAAATAAAAAATAAAAAATAATTGGAGATGGGAGGTATCGATCCCCCTTCCTCTTCCAAGCAAAGAAAGTGCTCTACCATTTGAGCTACATCCCCATGAACACACATCACATTTACTCAATCAATTAATTGGAAGTAACTAGCATTAAAACCGAGTAAGCACTACTTAGATTAAAAAGCAACGATGATTAGACCTTTCGCAATGCATTTTATCTTAACACGCTTTTTAGGTAGTAGTGTATTTTAAGAGATAATTGGACTAACAATTTATTGTTTATATGGCTCCATGCAAGAGTTGTACTGTACAATGTTCAATATCTTTCCTCATTTAATATGGTATCACACAAACAAACTACTACTAGGTACTTAGGGATACGACGCGTAATCCTATTATAAAAGGCATTACCAATTCATTAGAGCGACTTCAGCGGGCGGATCTAAACGAACATAGCATTGGCGAACGTGGCCGCGCAAACATGGGGACACGGCCTAGTGGGGCACAGCAAACGGACCGAGGGGCGTGGACTGGTCCATGCACACTCGTATTCTTTGGTTAAATTCAGTTTACATCCATGAGCAGTGTCAACTAATTCTATTCAACGGATGAACTTTGTAGATTATGGAAGACGAAACAATCTAGCTGGTATATGCTTGTGTTGAAAAGACAAGTTCTAGGTAGATCAGTATGCTAATCTAGTAGGTGTGCATAGCTATGCCATTGGCAGCTTGTTTGATCGGTGTTTCCTGAGAACTATGTGAATTCACTCTCAGCTTATACAGAGCACGGGCAACCGGGCTTCCATGCATGTGCAACGGTGGAGTCAAGCGAGTGGCCGGCCAGCCGCACGGAATTTGTTTTCCCTGGAACTGTGGAGCAAGTTAAGCACTCATTTTCACGGAAGGCCATGAGTACCGCATAATTTCCAGCGCACACACAACCCAGGATACTTTCACTTCCAAAAACCTACACAATATTATATCAAATGCACGGATGTAATATTGCACCTACCGCCTGTTAAGAGTCTGCGATCTAGAAAATGTATTGCCTATATATGTCGAACAGAAATATCTCTCCCGATTAAGAGGATAGAAGTAGCGTCAAAGATCAACATCGCACATCCGTGACAATGCTGTCAGAACGCTCGTTCAAGCAAACACAAGATATCGATTGTTTTGTCGTGTTAGGTGGAGCAATTGGAAATGAGAGGCTACGGGAAACTAGTCGGCAGTTTCATTCCTGTTTCACGAGCCTGCACGCTTTGCAAGCATGGCACCAATATCTCTAGAAGACGTGGTCATGATCGACTGGCAAGTGAGTTGGAGCGACACTGTGATATGCTTTTGGCCAGTTTAACCATTGAATCCCATGTCGGTCACTATTTTCAGGCCCGTACATGTATGCTTTGCTGAATCGCAGCTGATCACATCTTCTCATGTACCATGGTGATGAGTCCACCTAGGCTGAAGCAATATTTGAGTATTATGATTCATTATTGAAGACTTACAATTGTTGAATGGAAGCTAGTCGAGAAAAGACTACAGAAACATAAGTAGTTAGAAAGGTAAACGGTTGTTTTGGGGAGGAAGATTGATACTCATAAGCTTGGTACTAAGAAACATGACAGTAGATATAATTTTATTCTTCCTCTCTTACTAAAAGAAGTCCTACATAAACTAGATTATTATCGGTCTAGATTCTTTTGGCAAAGTGACAACGAGAAAAGGAAATATCGATTGGCTAAATGGAGCCTGGTATGCCGACCCAAGGATCAGGGCGGGCTTGGTATCACAACCTTGAGGTTAAGAATACATCCCTACTAGGTAAATAACTATTTAAGCTACTTATTGCGGATGAGATTTGGCAAACCATTCTGAAAAGGGAAATATATGGGCTCAAAGGCATAATCATTGATTCATTGGAAACTTGGTGAAATTCACACTTTTCGGTCGGACTGATGGCTACGAAGAAATACTTCTTCTGCTTAGGTACATTTTCCATCAAAGATGTTTGGAGATTCGGTTCTAGGAGGATAAGTGGCTAGGTAGTACCGCTATTTGAGAACAGTATATCCCGTTGTATAATATATTTTGTCACAAAAGCCACACTATTACCTAATTTGTGCATAGGAGTTTGAGTTAGACTAGGATTTTAGATACCGACTTGTACTTCAAGTCTACTCCCTCCTTGTACCTCTTTATATACACCCACAAGGGTCAGATCAATACAACATAAAAATTAGGGATACAATATTTTCCACAATAGAGTCCTCTCCTCCTAACATGACATTCAGAAGGGATTTATTAGGTCCTAGAATTGTATCTTGAAATGCCTTACTTCTTCAATTGGCTAATGTCTTTATACAAATTGGATCTGATTAATTTCGCTAGAATCTTCATGAGAATGGAAAATTCTCTGTTGACTACATATATAATGCGTTAATCCAACCCGACGTGCCAGTCGAGAATAATAAGAAGCTGTGGAAATTGAAAATGCCTTTAAAAATAAAGCTATTTGGTTGGTATATCTAGAAGGGAGTGATTCTTACCAAAGATAACCTTGCAAACTCAAACTGGCATGATAGTAAGAAATGTGTTTTTATCATTAAGATAAAACAATCACACATTTATTCTTCCAATATTGTTTTGCTAGTTCTATATGGTCAGTCATTCAATTATCTTCAACCTTGTATCCACCATGCAATGTCGTCCATTTTGGGAATTGGCTTCACGGTATTGATCACAGGTTTAGAGTGCTTATTAGGATGGGAGCGATTACCATAATTTGGTCCCAATGGCTATGTAGAAACAATAAAATGTTTGATGATAAAATTGTTCACTTTTGTAGGTTATCTACTAGAGCACTAATACTCCCCGTTCATGGCTGATATGTCTCCAACGTATCTATAATTTTTTATGCTCCATGCTTGTTTTTACACCATTTGCTTAGTGTTTCGTTACACTTCGTGGCATTTTTATGCATTTTCCAGAACTAACCTATTAACGAGATTCCACAGTGCCAGTTTCCTGTTTTCTGCTGTTTTTGTGTTTCAGAAAAGTTACACAGGAAATATTCTCGGAATTGGACGAAACAAAAGCCAGACGTCCAGATATTTACCGAAGCTTCCAGAGAACCGAAGAGGAGACGGAGAGAAGCCACTTATGGGCCACACCACCAGGGGCGCGGCCTAGGGCTGGCCCGCGCCCCCCTGTGGTGAGCCCCACCAGGACCACTTCTGACGACGCCCCTTCGCCTATAAAGACCCCCCGATGGGAAAAACCTAAATACCCGATCACTTTTCCAGAATACATCGCGATCCGCCGCTGCCGTCGACCCGAGATCGGGAGGGTCCAGAAGCTCTTCCCGGCACCCTGCCGGAGAGGGGAATCGCCACCGGAGGTCTTCTTCATCGCCATGCTTGCCTCCGGCGCGATGAGTGAGTAGTCTACCTTGGACTATGGGTCCATAACAGTATCTAGATGGTTGTCTTCTCCACCATGTGCTTCATGTTTAGATCTCGTGAGCTGCTTTACATGATCGAGATCACCGTTATGTAATTCTACATGTTGTGTTTGTTGGGATCCGATAAATATTGGTGTTATGATTGAGTTGATGTACTGAATTTTATCTTATGTTACCTCTATGTTGTTTATGATCTTGCATGTTCTCCGTTGTTAGTAGCTATCTTGGCCGAGTAGTTGCTAGTAACTCCAAGAGGGGGTATTTATGCTCGATAGTGGGTTCATGCCTCTATTTAATCTGGGGGAGTGACAGAAACCTCTAAGGTTGTAGATGTGCTATTACTAATAGGGGGATAACAATATTCATATGCTCAAGGGCATATGCTTTGTTTACATTACACATTTTGCTTAATGTAGTTATCTGTTGTTCGCAACTTAATACTTGTGGAGTTCTCAGATTGATTCGCCACAAGTGGATTATTAGTCATAGATGCAGTTGGATGGCGGTCTATGTATCTTGTTGTAATGCCCAGAGTAAATCTCATAGTGATCCTCTCGACATATGCACGTTGTCTTTATTCTATCAATTGCCCAACTATAATTTGTTGACCCAGCATGTGTTATTTTATCTTATGGAGAGACACCATTAGTGAACTGTGAACCCCGGTCCTATTTCCATTATATTGCTATCACCTGTTTACTTTACTCGCACTGTTTACTTTACTCGCATACTACTATTGCTTTCCGCTCGATATGCTCATTCCTTTGTTTCAAGCAAACCGGTGAGATTGATAATCTCATCGTAAGTTGGGAACAAAGTATTTGGTTGTGTTGTGTGCAGGTTTGATACGTCTCAAACGTATCTATAATTTTTGATGCTCCATGCTTGTTTTTACACCATTTGCTTAGTGTTTCGTTACACTTCGTGGCACTTTTATGCATTTTCTAGAACAAACCTATTAACAAGTCGCCACAGTGCCAGTTCCTTGTTTTCTGCTGTTTTTGTGTTTCAGAAAAGTTACACAGGAAATATTCTCGGAATTGGACGAAACCAAAGCCAGTCGTCCAGAAATTCACCGAAGCTTTCAGAGAACCGAAGAGGAGACGGAGTAGGGCCAAGAGGGCCCCACACAATGGGGTGGCGCGGCCCAGGCCCTGGTCGCGCCCCCTATGTGTGAGACTACCTCGGTCCACTCCTGACGATGCCCCTTCGCCTACAAAGACCTCGCAACGGGAAAAACCTAAAGACCCGACCACTTTTCCAGAACACATCGCGATCCGCCGCCGCCGTCGACCCGAAGATCGGGAGGGTCCAGAAGCTCTTCCCGGCATCCTGCCGAAGAGAGGAATCACCACCGGAGGTCTTCTTCATCGCCATGCTTGCCTTCGGAGCGATGAGTGAGTAGTCTACCTTGGACTATGGGTCCATAGCAGTAGCTAGATGGTTGTCTTCTCCACCATGTGCTTCATGTTTAGATCTCGTGAGCTGCCTTACATGATCGAGATCACCGTTATGTAATTCTACATGTTGTGTTTGTTGGGATCTGATGAATATTGGTGTTATGATTGAGTTGAAGTACTAAATTTTATCTTATGTTATCTCTATGTTGTTTATGATCTTGCATGCTCTCCGTTGTTAGTAGCTATCTTGGCCGAGTAGTTGCTAGTGACTCCAAGAGGGGGTATTTATGTTCGATAGTGGGTTCATGCCTCTATTTAATCTGGGGGAGTGACAGAAACCTCTAAGGTTGTAGATGTGTTGTTGCTACTAGGGGGAAAACAACATTCATATGCTCGAGGGCATATGCTTTGTTTACATTACACACTTTGCTAATGCAATTATCTGTTGTTCGCAACTTAATACTTGTGGAGTTCTCGGATTGATTCGCCACAAGTAGATTATTAGTCATAGATGCAGTTGGATGGCGGTCTATGTATCTTGTTGTAATGCCCAGAGTAAATCTCATAGTGATCCTCTCGACATATGCACGTTGTCTTTATTCTATCAATTGCCCAACTGTAATTTGTTTACCCAGCATGTGTTATTTAATCTTATGGAGAGACACCACTAGTGAACGGTGGACCCCGGTCCTATTTCCATCATATTGCTATCACCTGTTTACTTTACTCGCACTGTTTACTTTACTTGCATACTATTACTATTTTCCACTCGATACGCTCATTCCTTTGTTTACAGCAAACCGGTGAGATTGACAACCTCATCGTAAGTTGGGAGCAAAGTATTTGGTTGTGTTGTGTGCAGGTTCCACGTTGCTACTAGTTGAAGACGCACTAACTCGTTTGATCGTAAACGGCGCCCTTGTTGGAGTGTCACTAGACTAGCAAGCATCACCTTCAGTCGTATTGGCTTCTTCCCCTTCGGATCGATAAACCTTGGTTTCTTACTGAGGGAAAACCCTGCTGCTATATTCATCATACCTTCCCCTTGGGGTTCCCAACTGGACGGTGAAAAACTATCAACACCGTACCGCATCAAGCTCTTTTCTGGCGCCGTTGCCGGGGAGGAAGAAGAAGACTTCTGCGAGGGGAGTTTTCGCACGCACATCCTTTACTTTGTTTTAAGTTTTGCTTTACTTTATTTTTACTTGCATCGTTTTATCAAAAACCCAAAAAAATTAGAATCCTTTGTAGTTGTTTATTATGTCTAGTTCAGTTGCTACTACTATGTCGCCCGAGGATATGATTTTCACTTTCAAACAAAAAGAGGAGGAAAGTTTTAAGGAAGCTTGGTCTAGAATTTATGATTGGCATGGAAAAACTGAACCGAAAATGACTTTGATTTTGCTTCTTAGTTGCTTTTACTTTGGACTTGCTCTTCGTTATAGATATGCTTTGGATGCTACTGCAGAAGGAGATTTCCTTCATTGTGATGGAGATCAAGCCTTCAATATTATAAAAAAGTTGATTACAATTTATAGCATGCCAACCTATTTTGATTTCTCTCTTGTGTGCATTTTTAATAGACTTGATACTCTTGAGACTCGCACTGCTAGTTTGAATACTTGCTACAATACTTTGCACCAGCATTTTGATTATGTGCCAACAAATTCTGAACCTTCGAGTTGGTATCCTATGGTAAAAATCACCATTAATGGTGAAACTTTTCATGCTCGTTGTGATATTATGTCTGAATTTTGTCTGATGCCAAAGGATGTTTATGAATCTTTGAGTCTTTGGAAGCTTTCTGAGGGGGAGAAGAAATTTCCCTTAGTAATAATGCCACTATATTTCCTGTTGGAATAGCTGAAGGAGTTTTTACAAAAGTCCTAGGAAGAATGATATCTACTGATTATCTTGTTATTGAATGTGTAGGAAAAGGACAAATCACACTTAGAAGATCCCTACTAAAGCTCCTAGGCGCCGTTATAGATGTGGGAAAAGGCAATATAAGATTTATCTCTCCACCTTGCAATAGCCACGTCTTTCCTAGAGTCAAGAGCAAAGGTAAGAAAGGAAGACGTAAGGCACCCGCTGATCCTAGCACTTCATCACATGATATTACTTGATTCGCATTTTCTGCGCCTAGCTCAAAGGCATTAAAGAAAAGCACTCTTGGGAGATAACCCAATGTTTTTACATTCAGTTCTTTTTCTTTTATTTGAGTATTGGAAGTTATTAATACTGTAATAACCTCTCCTTATCATCTTTATTTCGTTGTTGTGCCAAGAGAAGCCTCTAATTTGAGCGAGGTAAGATTTGGGGATGTTGCTGTCCTGAAATAGTTTTTGGTGCTGCACCGTAAAAATTCGTGAAAATTCTCTATATATCTTTTGGACCTGAGATTTCTTGTGCACATGCCCCAGGTTATATACAAACTTTCATTAGTTGAACACTTTTTTATTTGAGCAACAGAAAAACCCTTAAAAATTCGACCTTTGTCAGCTGCTCTGTTTTGACAGATTTCTGCCAATATTTGTGTTTGCCGCTTTATCGCTTTCTTTTTGAGTTCTTTTGATCACGGAACTTTTGGGGAAGTTGCTACAGTAGTATATACTTTATATGTGGTGGTTTTATGTTGAAACCTGAAGCAAAAAAGGGTTGATTCAATGTTATGCTTACACTAATGTTGCTAATAGATTTGTGTTTAGTTTTGTATGAAGAAAGTTTTCAAGTGTAGGGATCGGAGAGTGATGAGATGAGTTGAAGAATGGACAAAAGCTCAAGCTTGGGGATACCCATGCATCACCCCAAGAAATATCCAAGAAGTACAAGCGTCAAAGCTTGGGGATGCCCCCGAGGCACCCCTTCTTCATCGGGAAAAATCAGGTCACCTTTCAAGACACTATATTTTTATTGCTTCATGCATTATGCGTTTTTCTTGGAGCGTCAGTTGTTTTTAGTTTTCAGTATTAGTTTAGTTTTTTTTGCTGCAATAAATGGTTGGACCCCAACAAATTTCTTTTGGAGAAGTTGCCTTGCTTTTCATTTGCCAAGAACACTCCGTTTTTCACTCTATTCGTTTCAACGAGTGTTCTTCTTTTTCTAGAACTGCGTTTAGTTTTCATTTTCGCCTTGATTTACGTTCAGATCTTCTTATATCTTTTCATTAAGGTGTATTTTTTCCTCTGATATTTATTGGTTTTCATCAAAAGAGGTGTTTATAAAAACTTTTGAATGATGTTGGAAAAGAGAAAAAGCTTTATGCAAAAAAGTGGTACAAGAAGGAGCTTGTATAGACTGCGGCCTAGGCTTTTGCATGTCGTGCTTGATGTCTTTTTGATAGTATGCTTAGTGGTTTTGCTGTAGCATGACTTGTCTCAAATAACTGAGATTGCTTAATGATCCTTTGAAAAAATCATGCGTTGTTTTTATCGTTTGGAAGCATTATTTTGGTTTTCTCCTTGATGCTTTATTTGGGTTGACTTGGCGCATGCTCACACATGTTAGACTCTTACAAAGTCGCCATTAGCCTCTATGATCATTTAATTTTTGACTTTTGATGTCATCTTATGCTTCTTTTAATGTTGCTTTGTCGCTTTGCATGATTATGGCCGTTATTGCCCTCTTAGTTGGTCGCTCCCAGTCTTTTACTAGCCTTCATTTTGTACTGAGTATGAGCTCTACTCGTGCATCCAACTCATAAAAATCAAGTTTGCCATTGTGTCCACTATAAATTCCTATGCATGGTATTTGTAAGCCATTCCAAAGTAAATTTTTATGTGCTACCTTTGAAAAAACCTTCAAAATACTTCTCGTTTTGTGACACAGTTTTCAGCTCATGGGGACGTAGTGGTCGGATTTGCTATCTTCCATATTGTTTATTCCAAAAAGAAAAAAAAAGGCACTCCTCCATGGTATGTGAATGTTGGTGGGCACCCGATGGAATCGGTTAGCCATGGTTTGATAAAGGAAAAAAGGTGGGGAGGAGTGTCAAGCTTTATAAAAGAGCACAAAAGTGCCAATCTCTCTCAAAAACTTGCTTCATTTTTGAATGGAAGATAGTAAGAACCCCATTGTCAGTCGTTGACAAAAACAACCACCTTTCAAAACCCAATTTTTATCTCTGTTTTACAAATGAAAAGCTCTAGCACATGTTTAATCACTGCTTCCCTCCGCGAAGGGCCTTTCTTTTACTTTTATGTTGAGTCACCACCTTCTATCTTTATGCACCATTAAAAGAGCATAGTTGTCATTCTGAGTATAATGTGCATTGTCCCAAAGATTTCATTGATTGATTTATATTGTTGGTTTCACTTGTTCTTAAATTATTTGTATCTAGTCGCCCTCTTAAACTTGAAGGTGTCCTATGCATTTATGTTTTGCTCTCCATGAAGGACAAGCTGAAAACCATTTGTATGTTTTTCCTTATGATTTGAACACACGTTTGACTTTCATTGTCTCATTTTCATGATCTTTTGTTTGTGTTCATTTTCATGTTATAACATGGTTGCTAAGTTTTTTCTATCAAGATTATGTCTTTCATGCCCATGTTTTAAGTTCTTTTGATCCCAGCGCACAACGCTTACATATATGGTCAAGATTGTGTAGGTGCATATCACCTCAAAAATTATTTCTTTTGTTATCACTTACCTACTCGAGGACGAGCAGGAGTTAAGCTTGGGGATGCTGATACGTCTCAAACATATCTATAATTTTTGATGCTCCATGCTTGTTTTCACACCATTTGCTTAGTGTTTCGTTACATTTCGTGGCACTTTTATGCATTTTCCGGAACTAACCTATTAACAAGTCGCCATAGTGCCAGTTCCCTGTTTTCTGCTATTTTTGTGTTTCAGAAAAGTTACACAGGAAATATTCTCAGAATTGGACGAAACCAAAGCCAGTCGTCCAGAAATTCACCGAAGCTTTCAGAGAACCAAAGAGGAGATAGAGTGGGGCCACGAGGGCCCCACACAATAGGGCGGCACGGCCCAGGCCCTGGCCGCGCCCCCTATGTGTGAGACCGCCTCGGTCCACTCCTGACGATGCCCCTTCGCCTATAAATACCCCCCAACGGGAAAAACCTAAAGACCCGACCACTTTTCCAGAACACATCGCGATCCACCGCCGCCGTCGACCCGAAGATCGGGAGGGTCCAGAAGCTCTTCCCGGCACCCTGCCGGAGAGGGGAATCGCCACCGGAGGTCTTCTTCATCACCATGCTTGCCTCCGGAGCGATAAGTGAGTAGTCTACCTTGGACTATGGGTCCATAGCAGTAGCTAGATGGTTGTCTTCTCCACCATGTGCTTCATGTTTAGATCTCGTGAGCTGCCTTACATGATCGAGATCACCGTTATGTAATTCTACATGTTGTGTTTGTTGGGATCCGATGAATATTGGTGTTATGATTGAGTTGAAGTACTGAATTTTATCTTATGTTATCTCTATGTTGTTTATGATCTTGCATGATCTCTGTTGTTAGTAGCTATCTTGGCCGAGTAGTTGCTAGTGACTCCAAGAGGGGGTATTTATGCTCGATAGTGGGTTCATGCCTCTATTTAATCTGGGGGAGTGACAAAAACCTCTAAGGTTGTAGATGTGCTATTGCTACTAGGGGGAAAACAACATTCATATGCTCGAGGGCATATGCTTTGTTTACATTACACACTTTGCCTAATGCAATTATCTGTTGTTCGCAACTTAATACTTGTGGAGTTTGATACGTCCAAGACGTATCTACTTTCCCGAACACTTTTGCTATTGTTTCTCCTCTAATTCGTGTGTTTTGAATACAACTAACACGGACTGACGCTGTTTTCAGCAGAATTGCTCTGGTGTCTCGTTTTTGTGCAGAAATCCAACTTTCAGTAAAAATTCGGGAAAAATCATGAAAAATCCTATTTCACCAGAAGACCCACGGAGCCAGAAGGCAGGAGGGAGAAGAGGCTCGAGGGGCCGTGACGCATAGGTGGCGCGGCCCAGCCCTGGCCGCGCCACCCTGGCGTGAGGGGGCCCCAGCAGTCCTCTCGACCTCCCCTCTCGCGTACATATACCCCCTGACGACATAATATCGGGGAGATGGCGTTTTTCCTAGATAGACTTCCGCTGCGCCGCCGCCATCAGAAACCGCGATTCGGAACCAGAAACTCCGTTCTGGCACCCTGCCGGGACGGGGATTCGGAGGAGATCTTCATCACCATCACCACCGACGCTCCTCCATCGACCATCCATGACTCCCCCATCCATGTGTGAGTAATTCCCCCGCTGTAGGTGAGGGGATGGTAGGGATTGGATGAGATTGTTCATGTAATTTGATATGAGATTGATAGGGCATAGTGCCTAGTATCTTTATTTAGTGCCTATGACATTGTTGCAACTTGTTGTGCTTAATGCTTGTCACTTTGGGCCCGAGTGCCATGATTTCAGATCTGAACATGTTATTATTTCTATGATGATACTTGTTGTTTATGGTCTTACCTACAAGTTGTATACACATATTGTTGTCCGTAACTCGAGGCCCCAAAGTGACAGAAATTGGGATAACCGGAGGGGATGGCTATGATGTGAGGATCACATGTGTTCACCGAGTGCTAATGCTTTGCTCCGGTACTCTATTAAAAGGAGTACCTTAATTACCAGTAGTTTCCCTTGAGGCCCTGCTGCAATAGGCTGGTAGGACAAAAGATGTCGTGCAAGTTTCTCCTTGCGAGCACGTACGACTATATATGGAATACATGCCTATGATTGTTTGTACTAGGATGCTTTATCATTATTTATCTGCAATGCCTTCGTCTCATTGATTTCATGAATTATCTTATCCATGCAACGCTCGTAATCCATCCCTATGCCTACAGTATTTGTTCCTACTGTTTACAACTGTTACTATTACCGCTGCTATTTTATTACTGCGGTTACTGTTTCACTACTGTCACCACTATAAAACGGTTGCTACTGATAAACCACTGCGAGCAAGACTGTTTCCAGGTGCAGCTGAATTGACAACTCATCTGTTAAGGCTTACATATATTCTTTGGCTCCCCTTGTGTCGAATCAATAAATTTGGGTAATACTTCCCTCGAAGACTGTTGCGATCCCCTATACTTGTGGGTCATCAAGACTATTTTTTGGCGCCGTTGCCGGGGAGCATAGCTTTATTTGTAAGTTCACTTGGTATTCATATTGTTCGCTGCAATCCTTTCATCATGGGTAAACCTCGTGATGGAAAAGTTCCTATATTGCCATCCACTACAAGAAGAGGTACGACTCTCAACACCTCTATTGCTCTTGATTCACCTTCTGTTATGAGTAAGTTGCTTACACCACCACACCCACACGCTACTGCTACTACTTCTGCTGAGATTGAAAATGCCACTGATAATTTAGATGATGCTTCTACTGTGCTTGATGAGAGTGGTTCACTAGGTTCCTTTTTAGATGCTACTATTGCTAGAGCTAAGTTGGGAAACACCACTGTTACACCTATTAGTTCACCTGAGTCTAGGGAATGTTCTAGTGATGATTATGATGATGATTCTTATATTGAGCTTAATGATGATTTTATTGCAGAAGCACGTGCTGCTCGTAATGCAGGTAATGTTAAAGAACTTCTTGCCAGACGTTCTGTTAGATATAATTTGTCTCCTGATCCTAAGTTTGCTGCTTCTCCAAGAAATATTAGAGACAAGGATTATGATTTCTCTTTGGATTTATCTTACATATCTATTGTTGAGAAAACTCCTTTTTGTGGTACTAAAGATGAGAGTGCTATGGAGCACATGAATGAGCTTTCTACTTTGAGTAATTTGTTTTCTGATGATATTAAGCTCCGCACTTACTTTGTTGCTAAGATTTTTCCTTTCTCATTGAAAGATGCTGCTAAAACATGGTTTAATAGCTTGTCTCCTGGATCTCTTACTAGTCCTATTGCTTTGGTTAATGCTTTCTTTCAGAAATATTTTCCTGCTAGTGCTCAACATGCTGCTGTGCAGAAAATCTTTGATTTTGAACAGGGAAAAGGAGAGATATTGCCTGAATCTTGGACAAGGTTTTGTTCTTTAATTAGAGCTTTGCCTAAAGAACCATTGCTTAAAAATGAACTCCTTGATATATTTTATAATGGACTAACGGATGAATCTAAGTCATATTTGGATAGTTGTGCTGGTTGTGTTTTCAGGGAAAGAACTCCGGCTGAAGCTGAAGAATTAATGGCTAAAATAAGCCGAAATCATGATGATTGGACTTTAGTTGAGCCAACACCAGCACCAACCCCTGCGCCATCTACAGAGCCTACGCCGAAGAAGAGAGGAATGATTGAATTAAATGAGGAAGTTATGAAGGAAGCTAAGAAATCTCTTAAGGAGAAAGGAATTAAGGCCGAAGATGTGAAGAATTTACCTCCTATAGAAGAACTATGTAAGCCAATCCCTCACTCATCTACTATTGAGTTACACTCTCTCCAACGCTTTGATGAAAGAGATATTCCTTATACTAAACCTCCTGATCAATGCTTAGATGAATTTGATAATTTTATTGTTAAGCAAGAAAATTTTAATAGAATGGTCATAACCATTTGTTGGAAAATTCTAGAGCTATTAACAAGTTGCAGGATATTGTGGAGAGAACCGCCAATGATGTGAAGATACTTGCTAAACATTTTCAAATGGTTCAAACACAAATTGATCAGCTTACCAAGGTGCAAAAAGACTTGCTAGTTAATGCTGCAAGAGAGAAGCAAGCATGTGAAATACGCACAAGAAGTGGTGCTGCTACTCAAGACCCATTATATCCTGAAGGACATCCTAAGAGGGTTGAGCAAGATTCTCAACGCACTTCAAATGATGATATTCCTTCTAATAAGAAGAAGAAGAAGCATAAAACAACTGCAGAATCCTCTGATGCAGGTAAAGATCCTAACAGTGTTTCTATTTCTGATGCTGAAACTGAACCAGGAGATGCTTCTGATAAAGAAGAAGATAAAGAAGAAGTTGAAGAAGAACCGGAAAAGATTGATAAGAATGCAAAGTACACCAAAGAAGACTTCATTGCCAACAAGCATGGTAAGGAGAGAGAACCTTGGGTACAGAAACCAATGCCTTTTCCTAGTAGAAACACAAGTCCAAGGAAGAAGAACACTACAACAGGTTTTGTGAATGGATGAGACCTTTATTTTTGCAAATTCCTTTGACTGATGCTATTAGAATGCCTCCTTATGCCAAGTATATGAAAGATATTGTCACTAACAAAAGGAAAATTCCTAGTGAGGAAATTTCCACTTTACTTCTAACTATTCTTTTGATGGTAAAGTTCCAGAGAAGCTTGGAGATCCAGGTATACCTACTATTCCTTGCTCCATTAAAAATAACTATGTTAGAACTGCTTTATGTGATTTGGGAGCTGGAGTTAGTGTCATGCCTTTTTCTCTTTATAAGAGACTTGATCTAGAAAAATTGGTATCAACTGATATATCTTTGCAGATGGCTGATAAGTCTACTACTATTCCTATTGGTATATGTGAAAATGTTCCTGTTCAAGTTGCTAACAGTTGTTTAATATTAACTGATTTTGTTGTGTTAGAAATGCCTGAAGATGATAATATGTCTATTATTCTTGGGAGACCTTTTCTAAACACTGCAGGTGCTGTTATTAATTGCAATCAAGGAAAAGTCACTTTTAATGTTAATGACAAAGAGTATACGGTTTATTTTCCCAAGAAGATTGATAGGAAGAATGCTCTAAATTCAATCAAGCATGTTGAGACCATCAAAGTGGGTCAAATTATTTGTTCAGAGCAAAAGCCCAAGGAAGAATGTCAAATTATTATGGTTGGGACCATACCTATCAAAGTTGAGGTAACATAAGCATTAAGTGAAGTGCAAAGTTTTGTCTCATACAAAGTTAGTTTGGTAACAAGACTTGATCAACCTTGTTAACAAAGTGATTTTATATGAACGAAACTTCGTTTTCACCGCATCCACTACACCTCACTTGTATTTACTTTCATCAATTTTATTCCTTCAGTTTAGTTGCATGATTAAGAGTATCTCAGAGCTGCTGCTTGCTTAGTTTTGAATTGCTTGAAATCATTTTATCGTTGTTTTTCTGAGTTTTTATCGATGTGCCAATTTCTGAAAAATCCTCGAAAATAAAGTTTCTCGAAAAATTCCAGAAAAATCTTTATAAATTTTTATGTCAAAAATGGGGCAGAGAGACACCTGGGAGGCACCAGGTGGGGCAGCCACGCCACCTCACACACAGGTGGCGCGGCCCAGCCCTGGCCGCGCCACCCAGGTGTGAGAGGGCCCCACCTGGCCCCTCACTCATCTCTTCTTCCCCAGCTCTTTCTCTCTCCCGAAAACAACGACGCACTCAGCTGAAACCCGAGTTCTTGCTGTTCTTCACCTCAATTTTTCGATCTCCTTGTTCAGCCCAACATTTCTGCTGAAATTTGGATCATTTGTTCTCCGGTATGTGACTCCTCCACTTGTCCAAGTAGAATTTCTTTTGGTAAAGTATTTCTTGAGTATTTTAGCATTGTAGGTGACAGTATAAATGAGTATGCATGCTTGTTCTCTTGCTTAGAATTGTTATTTTGATGCATGATAGCTCTCTAGTAACCCACTATAGTAGTTTCCTACACTTGCTTGTCTCAAAATCACATTTTATGAGGTTTGTCAAAAAATTCAGAAATGGAGGAGAATGCTTATCAACTCTCTCAACATGAACTAGAAGTGCATGATGTTATGAAAGTTCACCGTAAAGAGAAGGTTTTCCCCTCACACTACCCATGCTCAGCATTCATGAGTGTTGCCGGAATTCTGCAGGATTTTCAAACCTTACTCTCTAATGCAGGATTGGAGTATTTTGTTGAGGATGAACCTCCCCAATATGTTAAACTAACAATGTCTGTGGTGCAGGATTTCAGATTTAGTTGGTCCACTTCTAACCCCATGGTTCATTATAAAATTTATAACAAATCTGTGGACTTGCCTCTTGATGTTTTCTGTACAGCTATTAGAGTACCACAGTGGGGATCGCTCGAGAAGATAAGGGGACAACCTAGGCAATTGTTAGAACTATACGAGGAGATTTGTCAGGGAAGAAGCTTCACAGGAGAGGGTGGTAAAACTCGAAACATTCATTTCCCATCCATTCGATATTTTGCCTTCTTCATTACCAAATGTGTTCTTGCTAGGAAATCTGCAAGTAAATTGTCTCTCCATGATCTAGCTTTTATTGCTGCTGCTTTGAGGCGTGATAAGACTTACCATTTGGGTGCCTTAAATAGCTTTCCATCTTGATATTAACCGTGAGAAAGGGGGAATCTGTGGGGGACTTCTAGCTTCACACATGTTAGCTTTGCATGGTGTTGTGCCTCATTTTTGAGATCTGCAGTTCCCCGAGGAGAAACTTGGTCTTGATGCTATGATTCAACATAAGTTTATTTATCCTCCTGCTAGTTTGATTAATTTAACATTCGAGCTAACCTTTTTCAAGAAGACTACCTGGAGGGTAGTAAAGACTGAACGATCAATCCGTTTGCCTGCACCTCTTTTGTTTAACCTTGATCTCAGGAATGGATGGTCGCTTTCGGAAGATGAGCTTGATGCGTACGTAGAGGAGCACCCGCCGCCTGTGCACGATGAGGAGGGCGCTGAGGAGTCGGGTCAGCCCTCCGACATTGTGAACTTCCCATATGAGCAGCCTTATTATGATTATGCGCCATCAGCTTCATCTTCACGAGGACCCGGGTATGATTACACCTATGATGACCCACCAGCCTGGGGCAGCTATCAGAGTCGAAATTGATCTCCACTTAGGCCAAAAGCCTAAGCTTGGGGGGAGGTACGCCGACGATTCACTCATCTACATATCATATTTTGTCGGACCTTTGTATATTCATGTTTCACTTTCTTTATTGTTCTAAGTTCTTACTTCTGCTTTCCAAAACACAAAAAGACCAAAAATATTTTCGTTGTTTCTCTTTGTTTGTCTTTTTAAGTTTGCTACCTTTGGTTTGCATTACTTGCTATTTTCGGTTTACTACTTGAAAAACCCCAAAAATATTTGTTGTTCTTCTTCGGTTTTGTAAAGTTTGGTGCAGAGTTCAGTCTCCCGTTACTCCATTGGAGCTTGGTATTCACTTTATATATTATTCAAGCCACACAAGTGAAGAGCAATAATGACGACATATGACAATTCGAGATGTGGTAAGAGGTTGGTATGAACTCTATTTGTTTTCATTTTTGTACATATACTCATCTATGTGGACATGCTTAGTCGGTTCATGTAAGGTATATGTTATCTAATGGATGCTTTGTAGTTCTTGCTCTCATATGATTAGTTTCAATTTGCTATTAGCCTATAGCATGTCATGTAGACGCTTGCATGCACTGTTTTATTCATAGTATGGTATGATATTGTGGTATCCACCTCTGAAAGCTTCATTTGAATCGACTTGGCACATGCTCAAGCATGCATATGACTAAACAAAAAGTCAATTAAGCCTCGATGATCTAAATTGCCTTAGAGTTCTTGTATCATTTTTATGCCTATATTAATTTTGTTTTGTCGCGAGCATGATTATGACAGTTATTGCTCTCTCGATTGTCGCTTCTCAGTCTTTTGCTAGCCTTCACTTGTACTGAGTATGAGCTCTACTCGTGCATCCAATTACCAAAAACCAAGTCTTCCAAAGAGTCCACTATAAATTCCTATGCATGGTATTTGTAACCCATTCCAAGTAAATTTTCATGTGCTACCTTTCAAAACTTTCAACTACTTCTCATTTTGTGCCACTGTTTTTAGCTCATGGGGACGTAGTGGTCGGAATTGCTATCTTCCATATTAAATTAAGTACCCCTCGACTAGGCAGCTTCATCTGCTCGTCATTAATTTTGCAAGGGAGCTGGTCAGACCATTATAATCTTAATTCTAAAAGAAAGAAAAAAGGCACTCCTCCAAAGGAATGTGAAAGTTGGTGGGCACCCGATGGAATCGGTTAGCCATGGTTTGAGAAAGGAAAAAGGTGGGGAGGAGTGCCAAAGCTTTATAAAAGAGCACCAATGTGCCAAATTTC
Source organism: Dactylis glomerata (assembly GCA_007115705.1). NCBI lineage: Eukaryota > Viridiplantae > Streptophyta > Magnoliopsida > Poales > Poaceae > Dactylis > Dactylis glomerata. The sequence goes on along the minus strand of QXEO01000326.1, from coordinate 250,863 downwards.
AAAGAACTCGGAACCGCTCTCACTTGTTTATTATGGAAGATAGTAAGTCCCCATTGCTAGTCGTTGACATGAAACAACCACCTCTCAAAATAAATTTTTATCTCTGTTTTACAAATGAAAAGCTCTAGCACATGTTAAATCACTGCTTCCCTCTGCGAAGGGCCATTCGTTTACTTTTATGTTGAGTCTTCATCTTCTAACTTTTAAGCACTTCTTGAGAGCATAGCTGTTATTCTTAGTGTAATGTGTTTGTCCTAGAACACGGTTAATTGTGGTATAACTTTGATGCTTGTATCTTTGATATTTCTACTTCTAGTCTTCCCTTGGACTTCAGAGGTGCCTCAGCATTTATGTTTTGCTCCACAAATAAAGGCAAGCTGGATACTACTCTTTCATATCATTTATGCATATTACAATCTTGTAGCTTCTCATGTACATGTTACTTGTTATTAGTGCATTGGCACTCTTTCATAGCTTGCTTGACTATGAGGTGACATTAGTTGCATATTTCTTATTATGAATTGCCTGTGTACTTGATCACATAGTTAGTATATATACATCGTATGAACAAATGTGTTCATGAAAGTTTCTTTTATCGCTCTCAGTTGTTAATTAATTGAATTGCTTGAGGACAAGCAAATAGCTAAGCTTGGGGGGAGTTGATACGTCCAAAACGTATCTACTTTCCCGAACACTTTTGCTATTGTTTCTCGTCTAATTCGTGTGTTTTGAATACAACTCACACGGACTGACGCAGTTTTCAGCAGAATTGCTCTGGTGTCTCGTTTTTGTGCAGAAATCCAACTTTCAGTAAAAATTCGGGAAAAATCATGAAAAATCCTATTTCACCAGAAGACCCACAGAGCCAGAAGACAGGAGGGAGAAGAGGCTCGAGGGGTCGTCACGCATAGGTGGCGCGGCCCAGCCCTGGCCGCGCCACCCTGGCGTGAGGGGGCCCCAGCAGTCCTCTCGACCTCCCCTCTCGCGTACATATACCCCCTGACCACATAATATCGGGGAGACGGCGTTTTTCTCAGATAGACTTCCGCTGCGCCGCCGCCATCAGAAACCGCGATTTGGAACCAGAAAATCCGTTCTGGCACCCTGCCGGGACGGGGATTCGGAGGAGATCTTTATCACCATCACCACCGACGCTCCTCCATCGACCATCCATGACTCCCCCATCCATGTGTGAGTAATTCCCCCGCTGTAGGTGAGGGGATGGTAGGGATTGGATGAGATTGTTCATGTAATTTGATATGAGATTGATAGGGCATAGTGCCTAGTATCTTTATTTAGTGCCTATGACATTGTTGCAACTTGTTGTGCTTAATGCTTGTCACTTTGGGCCCGAGTGCCATGATTTCAGATCTGAACATGTTATTATTTCTATGATGATACTTGTTGTTTATGGTCTTACCTACAAGTTGTATACATATATTGTTGTCCGGAACCCGAGGACCCAAAGTGACAGAAATTGGGATAACCGGAGGGGATGGCTATGATGTGAGGATCACATGTGTTCACCGAGTGCTAATGCTTTGCTCCGGTACTCTATTAAAAGGAGTACCTTAATTACCAGTAGTTTCCCTTGAGGCCCTGCTGCAACAGGCTGGTAGGACAAAAGATGTCGTGCAAGTTTCTCCTTGCGAGCACGTACGACTATATACGGAACACATGCCTATGATTGTTTGTATTAGGATGCTTTATCATTATTTATCTGCAATGCCTTTGTCTCATTGATTTCATGAATTATCTTATCCATGCAACGCTCGTAATCCATCCCTATGCCTACAGTATTTGTTCCTACTGTTTACAACTGTTACTATTACCGCTGCTATTTTACTACTGCTGTTACTGTTTCACTACTGTCACCACTATAAAACTGTTGCTACTGATAAACCACTGCGAGCAAGACTGTTCCCAGGTGCAGCTGAATTGACAACTCATCTGTTAAGGCTTACATATATTCTTTGGCTCCCCTTGTGTCGAATCAATAAATTTGGGTAATACTTCCCTCGAAGACTGTTGCGATCCCCTATACTTGTGGGTCATCAGAGTTCTCGGATTGATTCGCCACAAGTGGATTATTAGTCATAGATGCAGTTGGATGGCGGTCTATGTATCTTGTTGTAATGACCAGAGTAAATCTCATAGTGATCCTCTCGACATATGCACGTTGTCTTTATTCTATCAATTGCCCAACTGTAATTTGTTTACCCAGCATGTGTTATTTTATCTTATGGAGAGACACCACTAGTGAACTGTGGACCCCGGTCCTATTTCCATGATATTGCTATCACCTGTTTACTTTACTCGCACTGTTTACTTTACTCGTATACTATTACTATTTTCCACTCGATACGCTCATTCCTTTGTTTACAGCAAACCGGTGAGATTGACAACCTCATCGTAAGTTAGGAGCAAAGTATTTGGTTGTGTTGTGTGCAGGTTCCACGTTGCTACTAGTTGAAGACGCACTAACTCGTTTGATCGTAAACGGCGCCATTGTTGGAGTGTCACTAGACTAGCAAGCATCACCTTTAGTCGTATTGGATTCTTCCCCTTCGGATCGATAAACCTTGGTTTCTTACTGAGGGAAAACCTTGCTGCTATATTCATCATACCTTCCTCTTGGGGTTCCCGACTGGACGGTGAAAAACTATCAACACCGTACCGCATCAAGGTTCCAGGTTGCCGCTCGCAAAGCAAAGCTTGGATGAGGCACCCTATAAATTGTTCGGAGCTGTCGCGAAGCTAGCGGGCATCACCTTCAGTCGTATTGGCTTTTTCCTACTGGATTGATAACCTTGGTTTCATAACTGAGGGAAAACTTGCTGCTATATTCATCAAACCTTCTCTTGGGGTTTCCAACTGGCCGGTCATTTACTTCATCAACTACAAGCCAACAAGTTTTCTGGCACCATCAAACGCAATCAAGCTTTCTAGCATCATCACTGCGCCATCAACAAGATTTCTGGCACCGTTGCCGGGGAAAAAGAAGACTTCTGCAAGGGGAGTTTCGCACGCACATCCTTTACTTTGTTTTAAGTTTTTCTTTACTTTATTTTTACTTGCATCGTTTTATCAAAAACACAAAAAAATTAGTATCATTTGTAGTTGTTTTTACTTGTTTGCTTTTAGTTTTGCTAGAATGGCTACTCCTGAAAACACCAAGTTGTGTGATTTTACTAGCACGAATAATAGTGATTTATCTGCACTCCTATTGCGCCACCTGCTCCTGCTGCAATTTTTTATGAGATTAAGCCTGCTTTGTTGAATGTTGTTATGAAAGAGCAATTTTCTGGTGCTAGTACTGATGATGCTGCAGCTCATCTCAACAATTTTGTTGAGCTATGTGAGATGCAGAAATATAAGGATGTTGAAAGTGATATTATTAAGCTTAAGTTGTTTTCTTTTTCGTTGAGAGGAAAAGCTAAGGATTGGTTGCTGTCTTTGCCTAAAAATAGTATTGATTCATGGGCTAAGTGTAAGGATGCTTTTATTGGTAGATACTATCCTCCTGCTAAGATTATAGCTTTGCGTAGCAATATTATGAAGTTTAGTCAATTTGATAATGAACATGTTGCTCAAGCTTGGGAAAGAATGAAATCTATGATAAAGAATTGTCCCACTCATGCACTGACTACTTGGATGATTGTTCAAACTTTTTATGCAGGACTGAATTTTTCTTCAAGGAACCTATTGGATTCAGCTGCTGGAGGCACTTTTATGTCCCTTACCTTGGGCGCCGCAACCAAGCTTCTCGACAATATGATGGTAAATTACTCTGAATGGCACACCGAGAGAGCTCCACAAGGTAAGAAGGTAAATTCTATTGATCAAACCTCTTCCTTGAGTGATAAGATTGATGCTATTATGCTTATGCTTTCTAATGATAGGACTCATGTTGATCCTAATAATATTCCTTTGGCCTCTTTGGTTGCTCAAGAAGAGCATGTTGATGTAAACTTCATTAGAAATAATAATTTTAACAACAATGCTTATCGGAACAATTTTGCTAGTAACAATTATAGGCCGTATCCTTCTACCAATGGTAATGTTTATGGTAACTCTTATGGTAATTCCTCCAACAACACTAGGGCCACGCCCTCCGAGCTTGAGGTAATATTCAAGGACTTTATCGGTAAGCAAAATACTTTTAACAAGTCTGTTGAGGAAAAGTTAGGCAAAATTGATATTCTTGCTTCTAAAGTTGATAGCATTGCTCATGATGTTGAAGTTCTGAAATTAAAAGTGTTGCCTAATGAGGTGAAAGAGAACAATGTTTTTGCCACTGCTAATACTATCCAATTTAGAATTGATGAAAATGTTAGGATGCTAGCAGAATTGCATGCCAGGTGGGAAAGAGAAGATGAGACGGCTAGAAAGATGAAGGTATGTACCATTACTACCTCTAATGATGTTATTCCTAATGCTAGCAATCCTCTTACTTTGATTGGTGTAGAGAAAACTCCTACTCCTAGGGTTAAAAAGCCCAAAACTGCTAAAACTTTTTCTCAAAAGAGTGCTGAAATTTTTCGGAGTGTAGGAGATGATAGCTCTATTTCCTTTAATGATTGTGATGTTAATGGCTGCAATATATCTGAAGTTATTTTGTTCTTGCAAAAGCTTGCTTTGACTCCCAATGCTAGTTCTTTAAATGTTGCTTTTACTAAGCATATTACCAATGCCCTTATGAAAATTAGGGATAAAAAGTTGAAGCAAAAAGCTTCTATTCCCAAGAATTTAGAAGATGGTTGGGAACCCATCATTGATCTTAATGATTCTCTTGATATTACTTGATTCGCACCTTTCTGCGCCTAGCTCAAAGGCGTTAAAGAAAAGCACTCTTGGGAGATAACCCAATGTTTTTACTTTCAGTAATTTTTATTTTATTTGAGTCTTGGAAGTTATTACTACTGTAATAACCTCTCCTTATCATTTTTATTTCGTTTTTGTGCCAAGAGAAGCCTCTAATTTGAGTGAGGTAAGATTTGGGGATGTTGCTGTCCTGAAACAGTTTTCGGTGCTGCACCGTAAAAATTCGTGAAAATTCTCTGTATATCTTTTGGACCTGCAATTTCTTGTGTATATGCCCCCGGTTATATCCAAACTTTCATTAGTTTAACACTTTTTGATTTGAGCAACAGAAAACCCTCTAAAAATTCGACCTTTATCAGCTGTTCTGTTTTGACAGATTTCTACCAATATTTGTGTTTGCCGCTTTATCGCTTTCTTTTTTAGTTCTTTTGATCACAAAACTTTTGGGGAAGTTGCTACAGTAGTATATGCTTTATATGTGGTGGTTTTGAGTTGAAACCTGAAGCAAAAAGGGTTGATTCAATGTTATGCTTACACTAATGTTGCTAATAGATTTATGTTTAGTTTTGTATGAAGGAAGTTTTCAAGTGTAGGAATTAGAGAATGATGAGATGAGTTGAAGAATGGACAAAAGCTCAAGCTTGGGGATGCCCATGTCACCCCAAGAAATATCCAAGAAGTACGAGCATCAAAGCTTGGGGATGCCCCCGAGGCACCCCTTCTTCATCGGCAAAAATCAGGTCACCTTTCAACACACTATATTTTTATTGCTTCATGCATTATGCGTTTTTCTTGGAGCGTCAGTTGTTTTTAGTTTTCATTTTTGTTTAGTTTTGTTTGTTGCAATAAATGGTTGGACCCCAACAATTTCCTTTGGAGAAGTTACCTTGCTTTTCATTTGCCAAGAACACTCCGTTTTTCACTCTTATCGTTTCAACGAGTGTTCTTCTTTTTCTAGAACTGCGTTTAGCTTTCGATTTTTGTCTTGACATGTGTTCAGATCTTGTTATATCTTTTCATCAAGGTGTGTTTTGACCTCTGGTCCATGTTGGTTTTCATCAAAACAGTTGTTTATAAAAAGTTCGAATGGTGTTGGAAAAGAGAAAAAGCTTTATGCAAAAAAGTGGTACAAGAAGGAGCTTGTGTAGACTGCGGCCTAGGCTTTTGCATGTCGTGCTTGATGTCTTTTTGATAGTATGCTTAGTGGTTTTGCTGTAGCATGACTTGTCTCAAATGACTGAGATTGCTTAATGAGCCTTTAAAAAAATCATGCGTTGTTTTAATTATTTGGAAGCATTATTTTGGTTTTCTCCTTTGATGCTTTATTTGGGTTGACTTGGCACATGCTCACACATGTTAGGCTCATACAAAGTCACCATTGCCTCTATGATCATTTAGTTTTTGACTTTTTATGCCATCTTATGCTTCTTTTAATGTCACTTTGTTGCTATGCATGATTATGGCCGTTATTGCTCTCTTAGTTGGTCGCTCCCAGTCTTTTGCTAGCCCTCATTTTGTACTGAGTATGAGCTCTACTCATGCATCCAACTCCTAAAAACCAAGTTTTCCATTGTGTCAACCATACATACCTATTAGCAATTTGCTATTCCAAAGTATATTTGACTTGCTTTTATATATCCTTCAAATTAAACTCTTTTTGGTGTTATGCGAAAATTGGTCAGTAAAGCTCTCACAAACCGGATGGCACACTTTACTTTTCTCGTTTTAAAATTTTGACATTGTGGCTCTCTTATTTTGAGTTGTTATGCTTGCAAGTTGTAAGTTGGAAATTAGCCCAGCCATGCCGTCACGGGGCAAGCTTTCAACATTGCACTATCTTTCATTTGAGTTGATATCGTGATCTTTTGTTTAAGGATACTCGCGGTGTGAAATGAATTGGGAATCTTGCGGGATCATGGAGTTTGTATATGTGTTAGAGAAACGCCTGGGCCGCTAATCTAAGCCATGCATAATTCATGGTGGAAATTTACAATATGCCCATAGTGAACATTCGACGACGCATCTCACAATAAAAAGCTACACCAATGGTAAATAAAAGAGATGCCGAGGTGTTCATTGTCTGTTTGTCCTGTCATTTTGATGTGGGCTTGTTCCATGTCATCGGGCACGGAGGTACCCCGTTGGCGGTTCTCGATGATACGTGTATACTTACAATGACAAGAGCTTGCTTGGGACTCTAAGTAAAGTAGCATGAGGTTTGGGTATTCGTACTTCACGGGACACGAGGTTTTTAACTTATGATTTGTCAAGCATATGCATCATAAGTGTACTCGCATTAACTTTAACCATTCAAGATGCTTATGATGGGGGCAATGAGAGCTCAAAGCCAGTAAGTACCATAATTTTTAAAGGTTTATAAAACTTACAATCACCGCTTTCCTCCGCGAAGGGCCTTTCTTTTACTTTTATGTTGGGTCTCCGCCTTCTACCTTTATGCACCGTCTAAGAGAGCATAGTTGTCATTCTGAGTATAATGTGCATTGTCCCAAAGTTTTCATTGATTGATTCATATTGTTGGTTTCACTTGTTCTTAAATTATTTGTATCTAGTCGCCCTCTTAAACTTGAAGGTGTCCTATGCATTTACGTTTTGCTACTCCACGAGGGACAAGCTGAAAAGCATTTGTATGTTTTTCCATATGATTTGAACACACGTTTGACTTTCATTGTTTCATTTTTATGATCTTTCGTTTGTGTTCTTTTTCATGTTATAACATGGTTGCTAAGTTTCTTCTATCAAGATTATATCTTTCATGCCCATGTTTTAAGTTCTTTTGATCCCAGCGCACAACGCTTACATAGATGATCAAGATTGTGTAGGTGCATGTCACCTAAAAAATTATTTCTTTTGTTATCACTTATCTACTCGAGGACGAGCAGGAGTTAAGCTTGGGGATGCTGATACGTCTCCAATGTATCTATAATTTTTTATGCTCCATACTTGTTTTTACACCATTTGTTTAGTGTCTCGTTACACTTCATGGCATTTTTATGCATTTTCCGGAACTAACCTATTAACGAGATGCCACAGTGCCAATTTCCTGTTTTCTGCTATTTTTGTGTTTCAGAAAAGTTACACAGGAAATATTCTCGGAATTGGACGAAACAAAAGCCAGACGTCCAGATATTTACCGAAGCTTCCAGAGAACCGAAGAGGAGACAGAGAGGAGCAACTGGTGGGCCACACCACTAGGGGGCGTGGCCTAGGGCTGGCCCGCGCCTCCCTGTGGTGAGCCCCACCAGGATCACTTTTGACGACGCCCTTTCGCCTATAAAGACCCCCCGACTGGAAAAACCTAAATACCCGATCACTTTTCTAGAATACATCGCGATCCGCCGCCGCCATCGACCCGAGATCGGGAGGGTCCAGAAGCTCTTCCTGGCACCCTGCCGGAGAGGGGAATCGCCACCGGAGGTCTTCTTCATCGCCATGCTTGCCTCCGACGCGATGAGTGAGTAGTCTACCTTGGACTATGGGTCCATAGCAGTAGCTAGATGGTTGTCTTCTCCACCATGTGCTTCATGTTTAGATCTCGTGAGCTGCTTTACATAATCGAGATCACCGTTATGTAATTCTACATGTTGTGTTTATTGGGATCCGATGAATATTGGTGTTATGATTGAGTTGATGTACTGAATTTTATCTTATGTTACCTCTATGTTATTTATGATCTTGCATGCTCTCCGTTGTTAGTAGCTATCTTGGCCGAGTAGTTGCTAGTGACTCCAAGAGGGGGTATTTATGCTCGATAGTGGGTTCATGCCTCTAGTTAATCTGGTCGAGTGACAGAAACCTCTAAGGTTGTAGATGTGCTGTTGCTACTAGGGGAAAAACAACATTCATATGCTCAAGGACATATGCTTTGTTTACATTACACACTTTGCTTAATGCAGTTATCTGTTGTTCGCAACTTAATACTTGTGGAGTTCTCGGATTGATTCGCCACAAGTGGATTATTAGTCATAGATGCAGTTGGATGGCGGTCTATGTATCTTGTTGTAATGCCCAGAGTAAATCTCATAGTGATCCTCTCGACATATGCACGTTGTCTTTATTCTATCAATTGTCCAACTGTAATTTGTTTACCCAGCATGTGTTATTTTATCTTATGGAGAGACACCACTAGTGAACTGTGGACCCCGGTCCTATTTTCATTATATTGCTATCACCTGTTTACTTTACTCGCATACTACTATTGCTTTTCATTCGATACGCTCATTCCTTTGTTTCAAGCAAACTGGTGAGATTGACAACCTCATCGTAAGTTGGGAACAAAGTATTTGGTTGTGTTGTGTGCAGGTTCTATGTTGCCGCTCGCAAAGCAAAGCTTGGACGAGGCACCCTATAAATTGTTCGGAGCTGTCGCGAAGCTAGCGGGCATCACCTTCAGTCGTATTGGCTTTTTCCTACTGGATTGATAACCTTGGTTTCATAACTGAGGGAAAACTTGCTGCTATATTCATCAAACCTTCTCTTGGGGTTTCCAATTGGCCGGTCATTTACTTCATCAACTACACGCCAACAAGTTTTCTGGCACCATCAAACGCAATCAAGCTTTCTAGCATCATCACCGCGCCATCAATGGCCGTCTCTACAGCCGGTGGAAAATCAAGACCTATTTAGGAAAGTCTGTTTATGATTGTAGGCTACAGTGAAAGATATATTTTTCCCAAGATGGGTAACCTCATAACTTGCGAATCAGACCTCCTTCTATGTAGGCGATCTCACAATTTTTCACTATTATATGTAATTTCGTCTTTTTATTTCTTTCTAAACTGGACAGCGGTTGTGTGTATTCCAGTTATGCAAAGAACGGAAGTAAGGCTTAAATCTGTTAAGTAATTCAGGTGTAGCGTTTGTGGTACACTATTGCAATCATGATTAGCGAAGCTGAAATTAAAGTTATTGAAGTAGGAGTTCCTTCAGCTTTGTCATTGCTCCACAGAGAGGAGATAGATTGTTTTCATTATGTAGTACTGAATCCGTGAGAACCGTGCATAGCTTGGTTGGCAGGGCATGGGCTGAGACATGCCTGTCCGTCTGAGTTCGAGTCTCCGCACTCGCAACTCATGGTGTACTCATTAAATTCTTCTATAAAAGTATGTCTGAGGGGTTCTTACCCTCAGATCTCTTTTTTTGTAGTACTGAATCCGTTTAATAGTAATATATGCTTATGATTCTCTTCGTTCCATCAAATAGGATTTATTACGTTGGTTAGTCTTCCAGCAGAAATAACCTCCCCAAATATCACCTTTGGGACCCAAATGCAGTTCCTTATCCTATCATCGTATCCTCCTTTCTTTTGTACTTGCTTGGAAGGCCCCATCTTTGTTGATCTTTAAAGGTCATTTTTACAATTAGGCTTAGACAAGTATTATGCATATGATACTACTCTATGATATCAGTAATACAATACATAGTATCATATAGTAGTACCATAGTTATATTATATTTAATGTTTTATGGAATCTCAAGGTTGTACATGATGTATTTGTTACTAGTAGACTTTCTAGTTCTGCGTGTCATGATAAAGTATCATATTATGATACTAGCCAATTGTCGCGCCACATCAGATTTTTGCCAACATAGCATGCATGATACTAGCTATGATACTCCGATTGTGACTAGTCTTAGAAACATAAAGCAAGCTATTTGCGATGGCACGCTTCCCACTTTTCTCTCAGTCATGTTGGCTATAAAATTTGTTGTATTTCCTATCATTTTTTGTACTCTCACAATTGCGTATTTATGCAATTTACTCTGGTATTGACAGGAAAGAGATGTAGGATGACACAGACATAGACACATGTTTGATATACGAGGATGAGCTAAGGCCTTTCACAATGCATTGTATCTTAGCGTGATATACTAGATAATGGTTTAATTATTTTAAGTGACAACTATCACACAATGCATTGTCTCTTAAGTGGTGTATCTACATTTAATGATTTTTGTGTACATATATATATATATGTGATTGGGCTAACCATGCATTTTATCTATAATACCGTGCAATTGTAGTAGCTTAGCTAAGATACAATACCACTCTCTTTTCTTCATTAAATAGGATGCCACATCACCATTTTATCTACTCCCTCCATGCCGGATTATAAGGCAATTGTGTATTTTGAGACAAACTTTGACCTTTAATTTTAGTCAAGAAAATATATTATATATTATATAAAAATTATACCATTGGATTCATATTCAAAAGAATTTTCCAATGATATAATTTTTATGTCAAATATCTCATATTTTCTTAAGTAAAATTAATGATTAAAGTTTGTCTTAAAATACACATTTGCCCAATAATCCGGCATGGAGGGAGTATATCGTGTTAAGAAATTTTCATTCTGAAAGGCCTAATTCCTCGTATGGCTCCTTCACATGAATCTGCAAAAAAAGACTGCATGCACATTAATTTTATAGTCTGTCTAGGTTCAGGTCCTTCCCAAGAAGTAACCGCGCGGCACTTCCTCTTTTCTTCGAAACTTGGGCAACATTGGCACTAACTGACAGTATACGCATTCTACAATGGAAGACAGGTGGTCTTCCTTGTTATGCGTGTGTGTGGATGTCGAAGCCACCAGAGATACCAGCAGGTGGTAGTGATCACTTCCTTCAGCCCAATGTTGTCGAAACCTTTCAGGTTTGTAGATTCACACCGCAAAAGATGCTCCGTCCGGTCTTGCTGAATGGCCTCTCCTATGATTTCAAGTATATTCAACGACTGCCACATCTCTTGGGCTATCAAACATTGGAATAGAAGAAGCAGAATATCCTCCGATCCTTGGGCACATATGATCCAATGTGTCGGTTATCCAGAATGCATTTAAGCTGTAAAATCCCATGGAGAGCCCGCCAAATAATTTTTTTATCTTGCTCGGGATCTTTAAAACTCACAGCTACTTCCATACAGGGTCAATTGCGGATGATCCTCGAAGCGCCAGAAGTACCAAACTGATACCTTCACTGAAGGTGTGATAGCCGGATCGGACCGAGTATTTTCCATTCTTGCTAAAACCCCAAGCTATGAAATCCTAAAAACCTCGTTTATGCAAATAAATCTGTAGGATTCGACTAATATCAACAGTACTGAACATGTTTCTAAGTTGATCTTTAGTTTTATTGTTAACCCTTCTCAGTCAATCCCCGAATAGTCGTTATACTAGTGGGGTCCGACATTATGTCGTTATACTAGTGGGGTCTGACATTTTGGGCGTGTGGCTAGAGGCCATTTGATCGAGCTCCAATGATTCTTATATGGGGTTTGCTTCATCAGTGCCCCCCCCCCCCCCCTCTCCTCCCCTAAACTCAACTTGTTTGAAAAGGGTACTTTATCCTAATCTATATTAGCTGTGTAGTATAGTCTCCCTCGTGGCCCGTGCACCATGTATTTTTAGCGAAGCGTAAATGTCGTTGCGCTGCGCCTATCTACTTGTGATGGCTCCACTTTATACGATACAAATTACTGGCCCATGGTATCGCCGCTAATAGTGCATTCTTCTTCACGCATCAGAAAAAAAAGCTTGAGCTTCTGTAATGGCGCCGTCACTACTAGTTCCTTGAAATCGTGCTACCAATTGCTCCCGCCATCAAAGGATTAAATTCTGTGTTGCCTAAGAACGCCGAGGTCACGATGTTGAAGCATCAACGAGACCACGATGTTGAAGCCATAGGAGTATATTAGGGCCGAGGTCACCCTAAAAATGGCCCTAATAATTATGGGCCATAACTGTTTTGAAAATTAGCGCGTGGTTTATCTTTTTTTCCATCAGAACATTTTTCTCACTCGGACGTTTTGTGCATGGGTGAGCTGGCAAACTTTTGCGGACCACACGAGGCCACACAAATCCAGCCGGAATTTGCGGGCACAACAAAACGGGTCATCAAATTATCCAGGGCAAGATATTGAAACAGTCTTCCAAGCGGGGCCTCAGCTACAACTGCGTGGAAGTCTTCTCCCTTGGCTTCGTTGCTCTAAAAGTTTTTTTTTTGAAAGGGTGGCAAAAGACTTGCTACAATTTATTAATTAAAAAGGAGAGTTTATCAAGCACGAAGCCCGAATAAAAAAAAGGTTCAACGGGATTATTCTCACAACATTACCAAAAATTCCATCAATAGCTTTACCTGAATTACTTCGTATAGGTCTCCTCCCTCAGCTCCCCGGCTTCCGCTTTGCATTTCCTTGTTGCACAAGGTTCGAATCAGTTGTGTTAAAACATAAGCGCTGGTCTATATTAATTACATAGTCGGTTTATAAACCTGATTAATACAACATACTTGAACTAGAGAAACCAACCATGCATGTATGACACTCCACTCATTGAAAAAGAAACTTCATCGGCCCTAGAAAGATAAGGGATACTCGCATTCCTCAGCAAATCTGGTATGGCTTTGCTAGCCTTCAATCAGCCGTAAGTAGAAGAAAGCATCATGAAACAAATTAAGTTTTGTCCGTAAAACAAGCCATTGATAAACGAATTCACATTATTGACAGTCCATTTGCATTGCTGTTTTCTGGTGCAGTTATGTAACAATGCCTACGGATTCTCTCTATCTGTGACTTAAAAATCCTCACAATTGCGTTGGTATTGCATTGAGGTTGCAATACCTATAGATGTTCATTTATAGAACGAATGGGGGCAGTAAAGAGAGAACATGAATAAATTCGTAGCAGAAGTTCAGGCCGACTAAGAGATTTGATCATCAAGATTATCTGTACCTAAAAGATTTCTGAACTTCTGATCTTCGTAGTGCCATCGTACCACATATTCTATCTTCTTGGTGCTGCATGTGACAAACGCCGAAACGCGTTGGCCTCGATCGCCGGCCAGCGAGAATATGCATTCTTGCGCATGTACCGGCACCGCCGCAAACCAATTCCTCGGATGGTTTGCTGTTTGCAACCTAGACGCTGATGGGATGATGTGGCTTCGCGATTGAGACATGATCATACGAACGGAGAAGGATACGCCGTCACCCACAAAGTAACATGGACAAGCCGAAGCTATTGCAGTGCGTTGTCTCAGTTATCGCTTTAGAGTGGGGAGCTGCCGCCTCTGCTGGTGATAATTTGTCTTATCTTCAAACTTGCGATCAGTAGTGCAGTTTAACTTGTGCTCCCAATTTAGTTTCCCGTGTTCAATGGCAAGCAGGAGGACGTGCTGCATCGATGTGTGAGCATTGTTCAGGATCTGCATGGATGTGAGAACATACAGAGCTCAACTGGCATTTTATTAAAATATTTATAAGTTTACACATTGTTAAGGAGTATGTTTTCTGGTCAATAAAATCCCCACTTGAGCTCTGTATGTTCTCTTTCTTATAAATATTTCACTTCAAGCCTTGTAATATGAAAATATGGAAGTACATCAATGACTATTTATCATTTAAGTATGTGTAAACTTAATTATATGTTGGACTACTTATTATGTACGGCATAAATTAAATGTATATCAGGTTGTTATATTCAGATATATGTTGGACCAATTGTTATGTAATGCATTTTACTAGAACATAAACTGTTGACAAACTTCATATGTATTATGTTGTTTAGTGGTCAGGTATTTAGGGTGGTTTTATTGAAAAAAGAAGTTAAACCCCCCACACACAGACATTCTACAACTACTTAAATGATACCTTAAATGATATTGTTTTCCTATAATTTGACACTTTGAAACCATATACGTGCATGTATTGTGGAGGTAATACTTGCATCCTTGGCGGGCTACAAAAGTGTTGTTGGATACCGGGTCTCTCCTACCTTGCAGTCAGAAAAAAACAACAGTGATGTACAACATAATTCTAATTGTGTAGATCATGAACGTGCCAAGTTCATATGGCCAGCTCGAAGTGTTTTCGGTGTTTGAAACGAAATTTCAACAGCGAAATGGAGCGTGACTATTTCTTGTCAGTTCTGCCCGAGATAGTACTGCCTAGATCGCATGGCCGACAACGCACGTATAGGAGCGGTGCCACGGTGGACTTGTTTTCTGTGACCTCTCATTCCAACTTGCTTCACCTAACAGGAATAACAAAGGATCTCTCGAGTTTGCTTCAAAGGATTTTCGGCCTGCATTATCAAGTGAGTGTTCTGGTATGTATCGAACTTTGGGGGGACTAGTGGCTGGTAGCAACATATGGCCCGGGGCCGGGGGTATTTATACAAATACACATCAGGGAACATATACATACACTTTTCCTAGCTCAGACTCCGAGAGTGTTTGATTGATCCTAAAGAGGTGGTAGGTGACATATTACACTAGGGACTTTAATAGTGTAAACTGTTGATCGGTGAGTGTTGAGACTTGAGAGCGTGTTTGGTTGAATTATGGATTCTAGAAAAGCTGATGTAGGTTGTGAACTATGAAGTGTACTAGACGGGCCGGCGCGCTTCGCCGCGCCCGCCTGCCAGGAGTTGTTGCCAGGCATTGTTTCATCTCGCGTGTTTGCATGATGTATTGTTACTCTGTTTCAGGAGTTGTTGCCAGGCATTGTTTCATCTCGTGTGTTTGCATGATGTATTGTTACTCTGTTTCATACTGGAGATAGGCGTGGCGCTTGCTTAGGTGCTTACATGCAGTTGCAGTTTTGTCTCGGTGTTGTTGTATCGAACAACAGTGACACTGTATTGACTACATATTTATATGTCAGACCGTGGTGTTCTACTGGATCTCCGTGTGCTAAAAGGTAGATAGCATGTGTTGCTGGCTCGCTAGTCTTCTATATAAACAAACTGAGTTGATACTGTGCAAAAGAACAAAAATTTTATTGCCACAGAATAAACAGAAATGCAAAAAATTGAACCTCAAATTGGATTGTGAAGATGCAACAACCAAATTAGATTCTAAAGCATGTGAATGTTTTTGCATGGGGGGCCAACATTATGTGAATATTTTTGTCACTATAACCCACATAGTATATGTCTAGTGAAAAAAACATAGGTTCAGTTGGCCATTGTCTAGTGCTACCTTGCCAGACAGGTTCCTTCAAATCATCATCCAAAGGCACTTGACAAATAGTTCTTAAAATATTCTCACTCGGCAAAAAATTGTAGAACAATATACAATATATTTGAGAGAATGTGATGATCTGCCTCGGCTGGAAGATCAACATTGGATAGGCTAAATTATAACCATCCTAATAAAAAAATAGAAGAGCCATCTTTATTCAACACATGCTTATTTTAAATAACTCTTAAGCAGAATTAACATTAGGCAATGACTTGTTCTTGTTGTGTCAGTGTAGCCTCACCCATAACAACTGTCCAGATGGACTCACTATAAAGCAGACATGTTTGCAGGTGAAAGGGGATTTCAGGTGAAAATGGTAACCTGAAGAATAGAACTTCATCATCCGCTGAGCATTCCAGCATTTCGCCAAATCCTTCTTCTAAAACAATGGTGTGCCGACACGACCGCATACACATGCATGGGGTAGCGACATGACCTTCCCTGGTTTACAAAGGTGAGCATCACATGGAGACACACAAAACTGAAAATATGCTAGCAAGAAGTAGTTTCACCTGTAGCAGAGGCAATATCTCAAAGAAGCATTTTGCTTTCACCAAAACCAAGAGCTTTGAATGTAGGCTGAGGAATTATTTAGAATCTAGAAGATTCTTAACATCTAAATGTGATATTCTCACTGGATATCCCCTAAAAGACTTAAATAACTCATTTCCACTACATTTACAAAAATACATGGTGTCATATTTCGCATGAAAAAAATTGCATTCATCTCCTGCCTGAAGAAACCGCTAGGATTATAAAAAATCTCTGTAGATTAATTTGCAAGGAATTATCACTTTTTATTGCCTGATATGAAATTGCTTCCAAGCATGTTTGATACGAAATTTATCAAAAAGTGAATCACAAAGTCAATCAACTCCATGTGAATTTATCACAACAGCAAATAAAATATGTCACAACAGCAAATATTGGCAAATAGTTTAGGACGTATAATCTCAATAGTTAGATTTCCTAAACTATGTTAGGACATATTTGCAATAATTGATCTTCAAGATTGGCATCAAGCTTGCTCGCAGCATAGTAATTTAGGGGGGGGGGGAGCATTCATTTAGAAACAACACCTAGTGTACTGACCATAAAAACAAATGTAATGCCAATGCCAACTGGTTGCAAAGACTGGGTTCTTTGGATCAAAATCAAGGAATGCGAGTCATTTGCTTCCATGCCCCTTTTAGTGAATAATGTGCTTCTCATTTCCCGTGAAGCAATAATGCTAATAATTTAACCCGCATGACGCTAAAAATACCAGTGCATCTCCGTGATCGGTGTTTGCAAAGGTAATCTATGAGCATTTTGAGCAGATCATTCCCTTGCTAGCCTTGTAAAAATGTCAGGGACATGCTAGCTTTATAAAACGCCGGACAGAAACTACAATGTGATGTGCTCAATAACGACAGTCAATAGGCAGTTAGGCAAATTGATATCTAGCTATTGTTAACAAAAACACAAAGTTCAAAGTAAGGGTTGCTACTTTTAACAAACATCTACAGGCTAAGTTACATACCAACATATTTAAGCAAATTTAGATTAATGTATTACGCTACAACTTACAACCCCATGTAAATATCAATTCACAAAATAGATTTCTAAAACATGGAAACTGACATCCATCTATACAAAAGAAAATAGGCATGCTGATATATATACATCCATCTTTCAGGCTTTGTAGTTCAATATGTATAGAGTAGATATCTTCTTGCTACCTTTGTACAAAACTCAAAGTGCTTGCAATTTGAGAACTCAGTTTTTCAACAAATCATGATAAATGTATTACCATCAACCAAGCAACAGGGAACGCAATACAGCTAGAACTTCGCAAAATCCACCTTATATTAAATTCTAATTGCAAAATATCTAAATAAGGTCACAAACAAACTTGACAGAGATGGAAAAGCACAAACCTGTAATGCAATATTCCATATGAAGCTCCATCGATACTCGCTACAATATTCAATACAACCACCCTTTTTGAAAGGCATGTCCTCCCTATTGCATTGGCTCCAACTGATGCCTTATTAAGATGTCGGACTATCAGACCTGATCAAACATGACAAAACAACATATTCTAAGATGGAGTGAATAGATAAATATTCAAAGGAAAAAACATATGTTTAGGAAAAATAATTATGTGATAATTTAGTTGTTAACTGCAACACAAAACAGAGAAGTGTACCAGAACATTAAACTGATAAATTAAAAATAATAACAATACATGTGTATTAGTCTTTGATATGATCAGAATAAACAGCACTGTCTACTGTGCATACTACATGCTGCAATGCTCTTCTCTATAGCTCAAATTAGAGGTAAAACCAGATTCTCTACTGAAGTACCTTTTCGGGGTTTTTTAGCAAATAGAAATATCCAAAATAAAATTAAGCATTTTTCCTAATATCACTTAGATGACGACTGAACCAGGTACAGAAATTGACTAAAAAGAACAAGACTATAATGTTTCATGAAAATTTATCATGTAAAGCCCCTAATTATATATGTATGTTTGTGAACTTTCTCCAATTTCAGAATTGCTGCAATATGAATTAACAAATGAATCATAAAAATATAATGAATGTGGTTTACTAATAAAGAGTATCAGCACATTCACTTATGGCGCATAAACCTTCTACAGAGACCAACACTTTGCAACTGTCCATTTCCTTCCGTCGATACACCCGATGGTCGAGTGGTCGTACTCCGTGTGCATCGGAGCAGCCCGTCTTCCTAGTTCAAGAGATCTTCAGCACCATGCCGGCAGTGGGCGGCACAATTGTGGGCATGCGAGGAGGTAGGCCCTCCATGGTAGTACAACTTTTTCATCAATTAACAGTATGCGAACGTACACCTAGGTTTGGTGGGAATAGCATGACGCATCATCAGTCCAGCTGTAGCAAGAGATGATAGTCAGAATATGCAATAGGAGTATTGTTTCCTCATATGCTCACAAGCTAGCTACTACCGAAGGGGGAGGCATACGGAAGATACAGAGAAAATATAGCAAGGTCCTGGGACAGGGGGTGGGCTACCGGCAATCATTAGAGTCGGGGATGTGGAGTAGCAGTGCTGGTATTCTTGGGGGCAAGGTCGAGGAGAAGCAGCTTCTTGTCTTGTGCATCTCCCGCAGCGTGGCCTTCTATTTCCGAGAGATCACCGTCAGGACGCACACTTCCTATCTGCCCACCACCTTGCTGCAACCAAGAAGCAACGAATTCAGTTTGATTTGGGATTTGTAATTAGAAAGAGAAGGCGTGGTTATGGAAGAGAGAAGTGGGTCGGTGGGAGGGCTGCAGCTCGTGCCGCCGGTTCCCTCACCGGCGAGACGGCCGGCCCCTTCCACCGCCCTCCTGCGCGACTGCAAGCCGGCGAGATGGACGCAGCCCCGTGGCGCCCCTTCCTGTCCACTTGCACCACTGCACCTAATCCGGGAGAGACCGGCGGCAGCGTCGGCGCGACTGTTTCGCGCTGCTGCAGGGGCAGCCGGTCTGGGAGAGCAGAGGCGGCGGTTGTGGGGTGGTGAGGGCGGCGGCTGAACCCTAGGTTTCGAGAGGATAGAGGGAGAAAGAGTGGGCTGGGGACTCTCGGGGTCGGGTCTGGGGTGCGAGGGGAGGTGCGACTGCGGGAGGTAAATAATTTAATTTTTACACCAAGAAGTTTACCCTTCGCCGTGAAGCGAAGCCTAATAAAAAGTGGGGCCCCAATGTCAGCTGGACGCGAAACACAGCTCAAAGTGTAAAGAACCTTATCAACAAGAGCTAATCGACGGCATAGATTATCTAAGATGGAGATCCGACGGCTGCAAATGCACGTATCGGGATAGCTCTCAGCACACTGGGTCACCACTAAGCTTATAGCTTTAGTTAATAAAGGTTGTTGTGAGCTGAAAGTTGTGAATTTTCTGAAATTTCGTTTGGTTATAGCAACTGTAAATTGTGGATTTAAAATGTATGTAATAGCCCTAAGACCCACTGAGACCGCTTAATCAAAAACATATAGATGTTCACTAATTGATATACAAACCCCCTTTTAGGACAATATTCTCGATATTCATAATCACCTATACTTATTTTCAATATTTGCCAACATTTGTAACGATCAATATTTTCTATACTGACTATGGGGGAGCGTACTTTGCGTATACGCAAAATTAGTGAGACTGTGTGAACTTTATTAAAATAGGTATATGTGTTAGGTTAATCTAGGATTCAAGACCATTTTGTACTCCAAAGTCTACTGCTCAATTTTTTAATAGGAGATCGACATAATACAACAGCATAAATTAGGTTCCACAAACATACAGTCTGAATTTGCACCGCTAGACCAGCCGGAATCCGCATCATACACTAAAATATTTTACGGTATCCGGTAGTATTAGCTTTGCGTGGTTCACAATGTCCTTGTGTCGTTGGTGCCAAGACCCTCGCTATCCTAACTACAATATGAAAGTCGTTTCCCTTGGCTTCGCCATGGTCGCCCGTCGTTCCCTCCATCCATAAAAGATTGTAGGGGTGGATTTCATGAGAACTTAATCATTTTGCATTGAAAAAATGCCACATATCACAGCTCTTTTTATTAACTTTTCCACCTCGAATGAGCTAAGTCTGCTCATAGTGGGAAGTATCAGACACTAATATCATGCTCATAGCTCTTTTTTTATAGAATCTCCATACAAATATGTGTACAAAATAAACTTATATTTAAATGTACATGTAGAAAATCTTATTAGGTTTGTTTTCTGTGTAATGAGAGAGATTTTTTTAAAAAAATTGCATTGAAAAGAGTTGTGGACAAAGTTTAGAGTTAGATGTACATTTATTTGTGGATGGAGGAAGTAGGTCATAGCGATTATATACCCATACTTATTCTATTCAATGCCTCTAAAAAAAATCTACTCCATGAAAAAGAAACTTCAACGGCTCCAGAAACGGATAAGAAACTGTTCTGCACTTTAGCCACATACAGGTGGGCCACGCGAAGCTTGAACTTAAAGATTCTTCGGCGGCCAATAGCAAGGAGAGAGTAGCGACGACTCCGATCCTTCCAGGCCGCCCCGGACCCCGGCCTATATCCCACCTGCTCCGTCTCAATCATTTCTGCCAATCGATTCATTCATCTGTTCTTCCGAGGAGGGGAGGCAAATCCGAAGCTGTTCTCAACCCCGCAGGTAATGATCAATCTGCTGTCCGGCTCTTATTTATCCGTTGAAATCATCTTGCTCTACGTGGGGGGACGCCTGATTGGTGTATTTCGTTCTTGAATCTTCTGATTGCCATCTCTTACTAGAAGATGCTGTTTGGTTTAGATTGATTGGACCCAGCAAATTCAGGAGTTTTGTGCTATGTCGGTGCCAAATTCGTGCTAGGATCGCTTTCCGATTGTGGTTGACTTTGGGAGGGGCAAGAAGGAGACAGAGTAGTCGCATTCCTGATAGCCCCGTATTTGGGATGGTTAATTTGACCCTCAATCCTGTAGTAGTAGTGAACAGTATTTCAGAACCTGAAATGTCGATTGCATTCGTGTCGGCAGGTAGAAGAAAGCATCATTCTAAAACGTAAGTTCGGGCTCTGGAAAAAGTCATGGATAAACACATTAGGCATGCTTGACAGTCCATTCGGGTTGTTGTTTTCTGGTGCAGCTATATGGCAACATCTATGCATTCTCTTCTTTTATGTCTAAGAAATTCTCACAATTCGTTTGTTTGCATTGAGGTGTGATGATGAGTCTGAACTCTGAAAAGTCTGATTTATAAAAACAAAAGGGAGAGTGAATATAGAAGATCACGAATAACTTTGTAGACATATCAGAACTTCAAGTAGATGTCAGAACTTCTTCTCTACTATAAGAGATCTTATATCAAACTCATCTGCTGGATGGTGTGGTCTGCACATAAAGTGTACATGTGCATTGATGCTACGATTATCCTGCTCTTCAAACACTTCACCTCAATGTACCATAAAAGGTGTTAAGTTTGCTGTTCTATCATTAAAAAATGTGTTTTATCCAGATATGGCGAACAAAAGGATTCAGAAAGAACTCATGGATTTGCAAAAGGATCCCCCAACATCGTGCAGTGCTGGGCCTACTGGAGCGGATCTATTCCAGTGGCAGGCCATGATCATGGGCCCTAGTGACAGCCCCTACGCAGGAGGGATTTTCTTTGTCAACATTAATTTTCCTCCAGACTACCCCTTTAAACCTCCAAAAGTGAACTTTCAAACAAAGGTGAGCTGGTGTTTGTTCTTTACATATGACTTATCAGTTTCTTACCTCGTCAAGTAACTGTTTTTTCCTGGTTATCGTCGAGTATTGGCCTCGATCGTTATTCATCTGCTAGTCTGACAGTCGGTGCTTGTGCCATCCGGAAATATAAATTAGACATGTTCCATTTCGAAATCAACTGTGTTTGTAAAGTTGCTTCCGTATCGTACTTTTAATTAGACAAGTTCATGATGTACAAAATCTGTATAGGGATGGAATGCAGATAATTAGGCATATGCTGATTTGGAACCTGAATGATCCACAATTCAGCTGAAGTCGAACCCATTTCTCCTTCCGGACTGTTAACTCTATCGAATGGCTTTACTGATGATGCAGGTGTATCACCCGAACATCAACTCCAATGGCAGCATCTGCCTGGACATCCTCAAGGAGCAGTGGAGCCCGGCGCTGACCATATCGAAGGTCCTCCTCTCCATCAGCTCCCTCCTCACCGACCCTAACCCCGACGACCCCCTCGTCCCGGAGATCGCGCAGCTCTACAAGAACCATAGGGCACGTTATGAGGAGACCGCAAGTGCCTGGACCCAGAAGTACGCCATGGGCTGATCGGTATGTGTGCGTCACCGCCGGAGCCTTCCTGCCATTGCAAGTACCATTTGTGGCATGGCAGGAACTTTTTTTTTTTGAAAAGGGGCATGGCAGGAACTTGTATGCTGAACCGGTTTCCCGCCTGATGATGATGCCCCAGAGACATCATTTGGTTGTGTCAATGCTCATCGTGGCTCTCTCCCCACCCCGTCTCTCAACCTTTGTGTAGAGTACAGTGAAAACCGGAACATCTTTGCATTCTGTCCCCAAACATGATGTGTATACCCTGAAGAGCATCTGTAGTCACAACATTTGTGTGCACTAAGTCGCTTGTCCAGAAACTGGTCACACCTGTATGTATCAAGAACATTTCAAGAATTTCTGGTGTTTTGGTTCATTTCTCGAGTACTCTTTTCTTTTGTTGAAGATGGTGTTTGGATCCCAGTCGATGGAGATTTGATCCTGAATCATGTGCGATCTAACCGTTTAATCGAGATCAAGCGGCGCTATTCACTTGCCCGTGGCGCCCGCAGTAATCCCCCTCAGTTCTGTGTTGTTGATTCAGCAACTGCTTGCATGTGACACTCTGATCATGACAGGCGATGAGAGCATGTGACAATCAGCCAACGACGGGACTGGCTTACTGAAAAAATTTCTTGCTCTGTCTACTGGGTTTCTAAAAGTTGGCAAATATTCATCTCAGACCTCCCTGATAGCTTCAGTCCAAAGCTGCTTTGTGGTGCATATGCTTTCTCTGCCTGCTTCTGCAGAAACACTAGAAAGTCACGGCCTGGACATTCTTATTTGGGGATGATAGGAAGAGTTTGCCTGTTAGGTCATGTCAGTTTTCGTGTAGTCATGTGTGGTTTGCCAGTACGAATGACAGAGGCAATTTTAGAATGGTGATCAGGTAAGTAATTAACCTCATAAGGAGACAAGGTTTACACTGTGTTGCTTGCTTGCAATTGAACAGCGTGAAGTTCTCTCCTCTGATACAGCTGTGGCGCCACCATGTTTGCAAAGAAGCTGAATTTATGCACTTGCACTGTGTATCAAGATACTCAAGAGGAGGAGTCCCTCCTGGCACAAGCAAGCGGAACTCGTGTAGCCATGATATATAGTGAGCCGTCTTCAGTGACATTGTTAATCTCGAAATTTCGCAACTCCACCATTCAGTTGTTAAACGAACGTGTGTGTCCATATTATACTTGGGCTCAGACAAGAATAGCAAGGAAAATGTGGTGCCCACCGCCTAATAGACTTCGCGTTTATAAACGATAGAGCACATTTCTCCGACTTCACGCAAAATACATAAATCATATAATTATTCAAGATATAACTAGAGAAAACATTAGCCCCATTCCAACTGATTGATTACTTTGCTCCATTGATTGATGGATTCCTCGATGCCCCGTTTTGATTGATCAATTTTTTTCTATTTTTAGTAAAACTAGCAGGGTAACCCGCGCATTGCGTGGCTAGATTTATATACATATGTATGTTAAGAATATTTATATCTTGAGCAGATTTTATTGTATAAATTTTTCCATCTGTCATTAGTGATAAGGATCTGAGTTAGTGCCGCAGAACACCAAAGGAATTGCTTTCTTTCTTCAGTTCTCCTTGTCTATTTGTGTAACTAAATCACCAACTTTGGGAAAACGTTGACCAACTATTCAATGCAAGAATGACCCGTATCAAATAAACCCTTGTCCCATGATCCTCCACTTGCCTCCTTATAAGTTGTATCGTGGTCATTAGTATTGATTTTTACTATTGGTTTTTTTACTATTGGTTCTCAGTTGGTGAAGGCACTTTGCCTCTACATCATTTGATTGCCCAAAATACCCCTAACAAAAAAACTGATATGCTGAATTAATACGAAATCAATCTGGTCCTGTTAAGGAATATATTTTCAATCAATCTTTCTATACTTGGAAAACTATAGTAAATAGAGGAATTAATATAGGAAATATTTCCTTGTTCTGCCCCATCAATCAAGCTAAATATTTTCTTATTTTGCTCAACAAATATCACGTCAATCAAACAAAATATTTCCTTATTTTTTGCAACAAATATTACATAAATAAGCAAAATGTTTTCTTGTTTTGCCCAATAAATATCACGTCAATCAAACAAAATATTTCCTTGTTTTTCTCAAAAAATATCACATCAATCATAGATGTTTTACCCATCAATCGCTTCCTAAGAAACCAGCGATAGTACATGCTGAAATGAAATCAGCGATTTGTTTGATCGATTGGAAATACAGGGAATAGTAGACGCTACCATAAAGAAACACGACTGCTCTTGGCCAAAGGAGTTTGAGTCCAATGCTTTAAATCGCTAAGGTCACGTTTGACTGCATGTGAATTTACACCAGTTTCAGCTTACGAGGGTACAAATGAGACACCGGTTTATTTTCCATAATCAAAAACTGTTTGGGTAAGAAAATGTTTGGAATGACCAAAGGAACAACCAGAAATCAATCAACGGGTAGAGAAGCTAACGAAATCTACAACGGGCATCGAACGCCTGACAAGAACACCGACTATTCAACTACTAAAAAGATATATAGAAATAGGGCAATATTCGTTTTGATTTAAATCCTACAAAAGTGACTCAGCATATATTTATCGAGCTGATGGATAAGGTGACAATACATGCCGAGGAAAAATGGATAGCAAGACAAGAGAGTGGCACAACATCGTAGTGACGACATAGGTAGACAAGAACTAGGAAGAGAAAATAGGTAGACAAGAACTATTCGTGGTCTAGGTTAAATGACAAAAAATGCATGCTTCTTGCATCCATTCTAAAATAAGACAATCTTTTACTTATGAGATTACTACCTAGATGTGTTTCGTAGTGAGGATATCATCTTAAGTCTGAGCCCATTTCAAGGTCAAGAATACCATATAATTTATTGGATCAGACTGGCTATATATGTGGTGTTTCAGATGCACCCTTTGGATGACAATGTTACTACAATAGTATTTTTTTCCTCAAGAAAAACCAAAGATCGGAACCTCGCTTGGGAGGGTCGCCAAAGTGTAAAAAAAAGTGAGTATAGTGGTTTGCTCTGGTGGGAGGGGAGGAGAGGGACACGCATGATGAGTTGTGGGGGTGGGGGCAAGTAAGCAACTCATTTGACTGTGGTAGAAGAGATGGCATGACAACGATGAATAGTTGTTAAGAAATAAATGCTCCGTGCAAAAGATATCATGATTTAAATCAAACTGCTTTGATAAATTTATTTTTGCAATGTTACTCCGTAGCAATGCACGGGCATTTAGCTAGTATGTGTAAGTAATGTATTGACATACTACCCGATTTGTTCATCTTAGGCTTTTCACAATGCATTTTTTTTGCACGGTATCATAGACAAAATGCCGATGTGGTACCCTGTTAATTGATGAAAGAGAGCGATATTGTATCTTAGCTAGATACAACTCTTGCATATAGTCATATGCCAAAAAAAGTGATAGCCCAATCACATACGTGTATTAGAACAATGCATATTGATGGTTGTCTCTTAGCATGCTAAGAGCAAATGCATTGTGAAAGGCCTTACTCTAGTTATACCAGTATCATTTCCCTATAAGGCACCTTTATTGACATAGTTTATTATATAATGCTAAAAATATATCTTCATCAATTCCCAACACATCTTTTTGTTTTTAGCTAACCCATTATGGTCTACACATTTAAATGATTAATTATACTTTACATGGTTTTTTGCATTCAACCTTTAACCCATTGGCACCATTGACATCATTTTTTATTTTTTATTGCAATATGATCCGTTGCAAACATAGCACATTAGCATCTATTCACCATTTTTTTTGTCGATGTCATGTGTGCCAGGCATATGGCCGTTATAAGATTGTATGCTTTTTGTAACACTTCTTCATTCCTTCCAGCCATCGATATTTCACTCTGGAAATGCCACTAAATTATGCATTTCCAAGTTTGTCTCTATTGTATTTTTGTTGGAACATTTTTCATACTATATAACACATCCATGTTTATACATGTAAAATGCATGCTTGAACCTCATGCATGTTCTATTTTTAGATCAACAATTTTCAGTTAGTGCAATTTTATGTCTCCATGGTTTTGATGATGCATATCTTATTCCCCAAGTTGTTTGTCCAAGTAAGAGAAAAAAAATATCTATGCATATGAATAGGTATTTCCTATACAAAACTAGAGTTTCAAAAAACTAAATTGCTACAAATATTGTTTCAGTTTGTATTCAAAATTTCACAAACACAGCTGTTAATACCAATTTACTTAAATGAGCGCTATGATTTTTTAAATGCTATCTAAATGCTTCTCATACATAGGTTTAGCATGTAAAACATGTTAAGGTACTTTAGTTCACATGTGACACAAGTTCATACTCTGGCTCGTAATTAGAAGATAATGCATGCACAACGCCATAGGTAGTTCAGTTAGTACTACCTCCGTTCGGGATTATAAGGCCTTTTAGCCAAGTCGCTAATACCAAGATAGTTCATAACTCTTATCATTAATTAGTGCATCCACCAGTAATTTGACATGCACGAGATCAGAAGATAGAGAAAGAAGAGAACGTGCATTGGTAAAGAGAGGGCAATAAATAAGATATACTTTATAATTTCAAATATTTTTAAAAAGCTCCCGGAACTTATAATCCCAAACAGAGGGAGTACATAAATACTCACATTGCCCTTTCCTTTAACAAATGAAATCTCCCTACCTAAGGTGTCTGATACGTCTCCAACGTATCCATAATTTTTGATGCTCCATGCTTGTTTTTACACCATTTGCCTAATGTTTCGTTACACTTCGTGGCACTTTTATGCATTTTCCGGAACTAACCTATTGACAAGATGCCACAGTGCCAGTTCCCTGTTTTCTGCTGTTTTTGTGTTCCAGAAAAGCTACACAGGAAATATTCTCGGAATTGAACGAAACAAGTTTCAGAAGTCTTATTTTTTCCGGACGAAGGACGAGGACCAAACGAGAGCCAGAGGGGGGCCAGGGGCTGCCCTCACACCAGGGTGGCGCGGCCCAGGCACTGGCTGCGCCCCCTATGTGGGAGGAGCCCCTGGCAGCCCCCTGATGACCCACAAGTATAGGGGATCGCAACAGTCTTCGAGGGAAGTATTACCCAAATTTATTGATTCGACACAAGGGGAGCCAAAGAATATATGTAAGCCTTAACAGATGAGTTGTCAATTCAGCTGCACTTGGAAACAGTCTTGCTCGCAATGATTTATCAGTAGCAACAGGTTTATAGTGGTGACAGTAGTGAAATAGTAACATCAGTAGTAAAATAGCAGCGGTAATAGTAACAGTAGTAAACAGTAGGAACAAATATTGTAGGCATAGGGATGGATTACGGGCGTTGCATGGATAAGATAATTCATGAAATCAATGAGACATGGGCAATGCAGATAAATAATAATAAAGCATCCTAGTACAAACAATCATAGGCATGTGTTCCGTATATAATCGTACGTGCTCACAAGGAGAAACTTGCACGACATCTTTTGTCCTACCAGCCTGTTGCAGCAGGGCCTCAAGGGAAACTACTGGTAATTAAGGTACTCCTTTTAATAGAGTACCGGAGCAAAGCATTAGCACTCGGTGAACACATGTGATCCTCACATCATAGCCATCCCCTCCGGTTATCCCAATTTCTGTCACTTTGGGGCCTCGGGTTCCGGACAACAATATGTGTATACAACTTGTAGGTAAGACCATAAACAACAAGTATCATCATAGAAATAATAATATGTTCAGATCTGAAATCATGGCACTCGGGCCCAAAGTGACAAGCATTAAGCACAACAAGTTGCAACAATGTCATAGGCACTAAATAAAGATACTAGGCACTATGCCCTATCAATCTCATATCAAATTACATGAACAATCTCATCCAATCCCTACCATCCCCTCACCTACAGCGGGGGAATTACTCACACATGGATGGGGGAATCATGGATGGTCGATGGAGGAGTGTCGGTGGTGATGGTGATGAAGATCTCCTCCGAATCCCCGTCCCGGCAGGGTGGCAGAACGGAGTTTCTGGTTCCGAATCGCGGTTTCTGATGGCGGCGGCGCAGCGGAAGTCTATCTGGGAAAAACGCCGTCTCCCTGATATTATGTCGTCAGAGGGTATATGTAGGCGAGAGGGGAGGTCGAGAGGACTACTGGGGCCCCCTCACGCCAGGGTGGTGCGGCCAGGGCTGGGCCGCGCCACCACTGTGTGAGGGCCCCTCGAGCCTCCTCTCCCTCCTGTCTTCTGGCTCCGTGGGTCTTCTGGTGAAATAGGATTTTTCATGATTTTTCCCGAATTTTTACTGGAAGTTGAATTTCTGCACAAAAATGAGACACCAGAGCAATTCTACTGAAAACAGTGTCAGTCCGTGTTAGTTGTATTCAAAACACACAAATTAGAGGAGAAACAATAGCAAAAGTGTTCGGGAAAGTAGATACGTTTTGGACGTATCAACTCCCCCCAAGCTTAGCTATTTGCTTGTCCTCAAGCAATTCAGTTAACAACTGAGAGCGGTAAAAGAAACTTTCACGAACACATTTGCTCATATGATGTATATATACTAACTATGTGATCAAGTACTCAGGCAATTCATAATAAGAAATATGCAACTAATGTCACCTCATAGTCAAGCAAGCTATGAAAGAGTGCCAATGCACTAATAACAAGTAACAAGTACATCAGAAGCAACAAGATTGTAATATGCATAAATGATATGAAAGAGTGGTATCCAGCTTGCCTTTATTTGTAGAGCAAAACATAAATGTTGAGGCACCTCTGAAATTCAAGGGAAGACTAGAAATTAAAGATATCAAAGATACAAGCATCAAAGTTATACCACAATTAACCGTGTTCTGGGACAAGCACATTACACTAAGAATAACAGCTATGCTCTCAAGAAGTGCTTAAAGTTAGAAGATGGTGACTCAACATAAAAGTAAACGAATGGCCCTTCGCAGAGGGAAGCAGGGATTTAACATGTGCTAGAGCTTTTCATTTGTAAGACAGAGATAAAAATTATTTTGAGAGGTGGTTGTTCTATGTCAACGACTAGCAATGGGGACTTGCTATCTTCCATAATAAACAAGTGAGAGCGGTTCCAAGTTCTTTGAAATTTTGGCACATTGGTGCTCTTTTATAAAGCTTTGGCACTCCTCCCCACCTTTTTCCTTTCTCAAGCCATGGCTAACCGATTCCATCGGGTGCCCACCAACTTTCACAATCCTTTGGAGGAGTGCCTTTTTTCTTTCTTTTAGAATTAAGATTATAATGGTCTGACCAGCTCCCTTGCAAAATTAATGACGAGCAGATGAAGCTGCCTAGTCGAGGGGTACTTAATTTAATATGGAAGATAGCAATTCCGACCACTACGTCCCCATGAGCTAAAAAGAGTGGCACAAACTGAGGAGTAGTTGAAAGTTTGAAAGGTAGCACATGAAAATTTACTTGGAATGGCTTACAAATACCATGCATAGGAATTTATAGTGGACTCTTTGGAAGACTTGGCTTTTGGTAATTGGATGCACGAGTAGAGCTCATACTCAGTACAAGTGAAGGCTAGCAAAAGACTGGGAAGCGACAATCGAGAGAGCAATAACTGTCATAATCATGCTTGCGACAAAACAAAATTAATATAGGCATAAAATGATACAAGAACTCTGAGGCAAAGTAAATCATCGAGGCTTAATTGACTTTTTGTTTAGTCATGTGCATGCTTGAGCATGTGCCAACTTGATTCAAATGAAGCTTTCAGAGGAGGATACCACAATAGCATACCATATTATGAATAAAACAATGCATGCAAGCATCTACATGACATGCTACAAGCTAATAGTAAATTGAAACTAATCATATGAGAGCAAGAACTATAAAGCATCCATTAGATAACATATACCTTACATGAACCGACTAAGCATGTCCACATAAATGGGTATATGTACAAAAATGAAAACAAATAGAGTTCATACCAGCCTCTTACCACATCTTGAATTGTCATATGTCATCATTATTGCTCTTCACTTGTGTGGCTTGAATAATATAAAGTGAATACCAAGCTCCAATGAAGTAACGGGAGACTGAACTCTGCAACAAACTTTACAAAACCGAAGAAGAAGAACAACAAATATTTTTGTGTTTTCGATTTTTGAAACAAAGGCAGAAGGAAATAGCAAACAAAGCAAAATATTTTTGGATTTTTCAAATAGCAAACCGAAAATAGCAAGCAAAGCAAACCAAAGGTAAAAAACTAAAGAACCAAATAGAGAGAAACAACGGAAATATTTTTGGTCTTTTTGTGTTTTGGAAAGTAGAAGTAAGAACTAGAACAATAAAGAAGGTGAAATATGGATATACAAAGGTCCGACAAAATATGATATGTAGATGAGTGAATCGTTGGCGTACCTCCCCCCAAGCTTAGGCTTTTGGCCTAAGTGGAGATCAATTTCGACTTTGATAGCTGCCCCAGGCTGGCGGGTCATCATAGGTGTAATCATACCCGGGCTCTCGTGAAGATGAAGCTGATGGCGCATAATCATAATAATGCTGCTCATATGGGAAGTTCACAATGTCAGAGGGCTGACCCGACTCCTCAGCGCCCTCCTCATCGTGCACAGGCGGCGGGAGCTCCTCTACGTACGCATCAAGCTCATCTTCCGTAAGCGACCATCCATTCCTGCGATCAAGGTTAAACAAAAGAGGTGCATGCAAACGGATTGATCGTTCGGTCTTTACTACCCTCTGATGACCCACAAGTATAGGGGATCGCAACAGTCTTCGAGGGAAGTATTACCCAAATTTATTGATTCGACACAAGGGGAGCCAAAGAATATATATGTAAGCCTTAACAGATGAGTTGTCAATTCAGCTGCACCTGGAAACAGTCTTGCTCGCAGTGGTTTATCAGTAGCAACAGTTTTATAGCGGTGACAGTAGTAAAACAGTAATAGCAGTAGGAAAATAGCAGCGGTAAAAGTAACAGTTGTAAACAGTAGGAAACAAATACTGTAGGCATAGGGATGGATTACGGGCGTTGCATGGATAAGATAATTCATGAAATCAATGAGACATGGGCATTGCAGATAAATAATGATAAAGCATCCTAGTACAAACAATCATAGGCATGTGTTCCGTATATAGTCGTACGTGCTCACAAGGAGAAACTTGCACGACATCTTTTGTCCTACCAGCCTGTTGCAGCAGGGCCTCAAGGGAAACTACTGATAATTAAGGTACTCCTTTTAATAGAGTACCGGAGCAAAGCATTAGCACTCGGTGAACACATGTGATCCTCACATCATAGCCATCCCCTCCGGTTATCCCAATTTCTATCACTTTGGGGCCTCGGGTTCCGGACAACAATATGTGTATACAACTTGTAAGTAAGACCATAAACAACAAGTATCATCATAGAAATAATAACATGTTCAGATCTGAAATCATGGCACTCGGGCCCAAAGTGACAAGCATTAAGCACAACAAGTTGCAACAATGTCATAGGCACTAAATAAAGATACTAGGCACTATGCCCTATCAATCTCATATCAAATTACATGAACAATCTCATCCAATCCCTACCATCCCCTCACCTACAGCGGGGGAATTACTCACACATGGATGGGGGAATCATGGATGGTCGATGGAGGAGCGTCGGTGGTGATGGTGATGAAGATCTCCTCTGAATCCCCGTCCCGGCAGGGTGCCAGAATGGAGTTTCTGGTTCCGAATCGCGGTTTCTGATGGCGGCAGCGCAGCGGAAGTCTATCTGGGAAAAACACCGTCCCCCTGATATTATGTCGTCCGGGGGTATATGTACGCGAGAGGGGAGGCCGAGAGGGGTGCTGGGGCCCCCTCACGCCAGGGTGGCACGGCCAGGGCTGGGCCGCGCCACCTATGCGTGACGGCCCCTCGAGCCTCTTCTCCCTCCTGTCTTCTGGCTCCGTGGGTCTTCTGGTGAAATAGGATTTTTCATGATTTTTCCCGAATTTTTACTGAAAGTTGGATTTCTGCACAAAAACGAGACACCAGAGCAATTCTGCTGAAAACAGCGTCAGTCCGTGTTAGTTATATTCAAAACTCACAAATTAGAGGAGAAACAATAGCAAAAGTGTTCGGGAAAGTAGATACGTTTTGGACGTATCAACTCCCCCCAAGCTTAGCTATTTGCTTGTCCTCAAGCAATTCAGTTAACAACTGAGAGCGATAAAAGAAACTTTCACGAACACATTTGTTCATATGATGTATATATACTAACTATGTGATCAAGTACTCAGGCAATTCATAATAAGAGATATACAACTAATGTCACCTCATAGTCAAGCAAGCTATGAAAGAGTGCCAATGCACTAATAACAAGTAACATGTACATGAGAAGCTACAAGATTGTAATATGCATAAATGATATGAAAGAGTGGTATCCCGCTTGCCTTTATTTGTAGAGCAAAACATAAATGCTGACGCACCTCTGAAGTCCAAGGGAAGACTAGAAGTAGAAATATCAAAGATACAAGCATCAAGGTTATACCACAATTAACCGTATTCTGGGACAAGCACATTACACTAAGAATAACAGCTATGCTCTCAAGAAGTGCTTAAAGTTAGAAGATGATGACTCAACATAAAGGTAAACGAATGGCCCTTCGCAAAGGGAAGCAGTGATTTAGCATGTGCTAGAGCTTTTCATTTGTAAAACAGAGATAAAAATTTATTTTGAGAAGTGGTTGTTCTATGTCAACGACTAGCAATGGGGACTTGCTATCTTCCATAATAAACAAGTGAGAGCGGTTCTGAGTTCTTTGAAATTTGGCACATTGCTGCTCTTTTATAAAGCTTTGGCACTCCTCCCCACCTTTTTTCTTTCTCAAACCATGGCTAACCAATTCCATCGGGTGCCCACCAACTTTCACATTCCTTTGGAGGAGTGCCTTTTTTCTATCTTTTAGAATTAGATTATAATGGTCTGACCAGCTCTCATACAAAATTAATGACGAGCAGATGAAGCTGCCTAGTCGAGGGGTACTTAATTTAATATGGAAGATAGCAATTCTGACCACTACGTCCCCATGAGCTAAAAACAGTGGCACAAAATGAGAAGTAGTTGAAAGTTTTGAAAGGTAGCACATGAAAATTTACTTGGAATGGCTTACAAATACCATGCATAGGAATTTATAGTGGACTCTTTGGAAGACTTGGTTTTTGGTAATTGGATGCACGAGTAGAGCTCATACTCAGTACAAGTGAAGGCTAGCAAAAGACTGGGAAGCGACAATCGAGAGAGCAATAACTATCATAATCATGCTTGCGACAAAACAAAATTAATATAGGCATAAAAATGATACAAAAACTCTGAGGCAATTTAGATCATCGAGGCTTAATTGACTTTTTGTTTAGTCATATGCATGCTTGAGCATGTGCCAAGTCGATTCAAATGAAGCTTTCAGAGGAGGATACCACAATATCATACCATATTATGATTAAAACAAAGCATGCAAGCGTCTAATGACATGCTACAAGCTAATAGTAAATTGAAACTAATCATATGAAAGCAAGAACTACAAAGCATCCATTAGATAACATATACCTTACATGAACCGACTAAGCATGTCCACACAGATGAGTACATGTACAAAAATGAAAACAAATAGAGTTCATACCAGCCTCTTACCACATCTCGGATTGTCATATGTCGTCATTATTGCTCTTCACTTGTGTGGCTTGAATAATATAAAGTGAATACCAAGCTCCAATGGAGTAACGAGAGACTGAACTCTGCAACAAACTTTACAAAACCGAAGAAGAACAACAAATATTTTTGGGGTTTTCGATTTTTGAAACAAAAGCAGAAAGAAATAGCAAACAAAGCAAAATATTTTTGGATTTTTCAAATAGCAAACCGAAAATAGCAAGTAAAGCAAACCAAAGGTAGAAAACTAAAGAACCAAATAGAGAGAAACAACGGAAATATTTTTGGTCTTTTTGTGTTTTGGAAAGCAGAAGTAAGAACTTAGAAAAATAAAGAAAGTGAAACATGGATATACAAAGATCCGACAAAATATGATATATAGATGAGTGAATCGTCGGCGTACCTCCCCCCAAGCTTAGGCTTTTGGCCTAAGTGGAGATCAATCCCAACTTGGCCAACTTGGCCATGAGGTGGCGCCTCCGTAGTGTGACGAAGAAGCACCATCGTCCTGATATGAGTTCGAGGATGCCCCAGAGTGGTACGTGGTGAAGTGATAGGCCGGCTCCTCCTCTTCCTCCTGGACCACCACGCCGTGTTGGATATTGAAACCAAGCAGCCTAAGCTGATCGTCCAACTCCACCTTCGTGCGCGACCATGGCCTCATGTGAATGCTGAACAAGTTAGGCTGAGGCAAGGGAATTTCCCTTTCCTCTCCATCAATAAATAACATCCTGTAAACTAATTTCCCTGCACAAGAGTTAGCAGTAACAAAATGATGGAGTTTCATAGCAGCAAGATCAAGCCTCTGTGGAGCCAACAATACATCATTAGGAGCAATAGAAAGTCCTAGCTCAGCAACAATGTGTGCGGCAATAATACCTCCATAAATAGGTCCCCTAGCGGCTAGGCGACGAGCAATAACAGCACCAAGGTTATACTTCCTACCAACATCAAGAGCGGTAGCTAGAAAAGCTAAATGATAGTTGGAGATATTTCTAGTGTTTTCTCTACCAAGTACACTAGTTGCAAGATAGTAAGTAAAATATCTAATAGCTGGGAGCTGAATGTTTCTTATCTTGCCACGCTGTGCAGTGCGGTCATCATCATTGGTCACTCCTCGGTAAAGCTCCACCAAATCAGCTGGGTGATTTTGTATCCTCTTGGCCGTTCCAAACATGGGAATACCTAAAATGGAACAAAACCTCCCCAAAGGCATGGTGATAGACTTATCATAAATCTTAAATGCAACGGAAGGATTGTAA
Organism: Dactylis glomerata; assembly: GCA_007115705.1. Lineage (NCBI taxonomy): Eukaryota > Viridiplantae > Streptophyta > Magnoliopsida > Poales > Poaceae > Dactylis > Dactylis glomerata. The sequence goes on along the minus strand of QXEO01000326.1, from coordinate 215,196 downwards.
TGAGAGTTAGTAAATTTAAAACTTTCAACGAAAATCTTTGTAAGCAAAGCATATTGGTCTCTTTCATCTGTCATGTAATCAGTCAACCCAACCCTGTTAATAAGGAGCAAGAAATCATCAAGAATCCCTGCATCACTCAAAAAGTTAAAACAAGGGAAGGTGGATGGATGTGCATCTCCATCGTCCCCTTCAAGGTTTGGTGACATGAGATCCTCATTATAAGACATCCTATATTGAGCAGTGGATCTTGAGGGCCTTGATGACCTTGGTGCATCACTTTCAAACACTTCTCCATATGTGAAGTTGTCCATCTCCCTTCTCTGAAATTTTTCAACAAACTCATAAAAAGTGATTTAAAGACAAGCAAGTGTAGGAAACTACTATAGTGGGTTACTAGAGAGCTAACATGCATCAAAATATCAATTCTAAGCAAGAGAACAAGCGTGCATACTCATTTATACTGTCACCTACAATGCTAAAATACTCAAGGAATACTTTACCAAAAGAAATTCTACTTGGACAAGTGGAGGAGTCACATACCGGAGAACAAATGCTCCAAATTTCAGCAGAAATATTGGGCTGAACAAGGAGATCGAAAAATTGAGGTGAAGAACAACAAGAACTCGGGTTTCAGCTGAGTGTGTTGTTGTTTTCAGGAGAGAGAAAGAGCTGGGGAAGAAGAGATAAGTGAGGGGCCAGGTGGGGCCCTCTCACACCTGGGTGGCGCGGCCAGGGCTGGGCCGCGCCACCTGTGTGTGAGGTGGCGTGGCAGCCCCACCTGGTGCCTCCCAGGTGTCTCTCTGCCCCCTTTTTGACATAAAAATTTATAAAGAATTTTCTGGAATTTTTCGAGAAACTTTATTTTCGAGGATTTTTTAGAAATTGGCATATCGATAAAACTCAGAAAAACGAGGATGAAAAGATTTCAAGCAAATCAAAACTAAGCATGCAGCAGCTCTGAGATACTCTTAATCAAGCATCTTAACTGAAGGAACAAAATTTGATGAAAATAAATACAAGTGAGGTGGAGTGGATGCGGTGAAAACGAAGTTTTGTTCATATAAAATCACTTTGTTAACAAGGTTGATCAAGTCTTGTTACCAAACTAACTTTGTATGAGGCAAAACTTTGCACTTCACTTAATGCTTATGTTACCTCAGCTTTGATAGGTATAGTCCCAACCATAACAATTTGATATTCTTCCTTGGGCTTTTGCTCTGAACAAATAATTTGACCAACTTTGATGGTCTCAACATGCTTGATTGAATTTAGAGCATTCTTCCTATCAATCTTCTTGGGAAAATAGACCGTATACTCTTTGTCATTGACATTGAAAGTGACTTTTCCTTGATTGCAATTGATAACAGCAACTGCAGTGTTTAGAAAAGGTCTCCCAAGAATAATAGACATATTATCATCTTCAGGCATTTCCAACACAACAAAATCAGTTAAAATCAAACAACTGTTAGCAACTTGAACAGGAACATTTTCACATATACCAATAGGAATAGTAGTAGACTTATCAGCCATCTGCAAAGATATATCAGTTGACACCAATTTTTCTAAATCAAGTCTGTTATAAAGAGAAAAAGGCATGACACTAACTCCAGCTCCCAAATCACATAAAGCAGTTCTAACATAGTTATTTTTAATGGAGCAAGGAATAGTAGGTATACCTGGATCTCCAAGCTTCTCTGGAACTTTACCATCAAAAGAATAGTTAGCAAGTAGTGTGGAAATTTCCTCACTAGGAATTTTCCTTTTGTTAGTGACAATATCTTTCATATACTTTGCATAAGGAGGCATTCTGATAGCGTCAGTCAAAGGAATTTGCAAAAATAAAGGTCTCATCCATTCACAAAACCTGTTGTAGTGTTCTTCTTCCTTGGACTTGTGTTTCTTACTAGGAAAAGGCATTGGTTTCTGTACCCAAGGTTCTCTCTCCTTACCATGCTTGTTGGCAATGAAGTCTTCTTTGGTGTACTTTGCATTCTTGTCGATCTTCTCTGGTTCTTCTTCAACTTCTTCTTTATCAGAAGCATCTCCTGGTTCAGTTTCAGCATTAGAAATAGAAACACTGTTAGGATCTTTATCTGCATCAGAGGATTCTGCAGTTGTTTTATGCTTCTTCTTCTTCTTAGAAGGAATATCATCATTTGAAGTGCGTTGAGAATCTTGCTCGACCCTCTTACGATGTCCTTCAGGATATAATGGGTCTTGAGTAGCAGCACCACTTCTTGTGCGTATTTCACATGCTTGCTTCTCTCTTGCAGCATTAACTAGCAAGTCTTTTTGCACCTTGGTAAGCTGATCAATTTGTGTTTGAACCATTTGAAAATGTTTAGCAAGTATCTTCACATCATTGGCGGTTCTCTCCACAATATCCTGCAACTTGTTAATAGCTCTAGAATTTTCCAACAAATGATTATGCACCATTCTATTAAAATTTTCTTGCTTAACAATAAAGTTATCAAATTCATCTAAGCATTGACCAGGAGGTTTAGTATAAGGAATATCTCTTTCATCAAATCGTTGGAGAGAGTGTACCTCAATAGTAGATGAATGAGGGATTGGCTTACATAATTCTTCTATAGGAGGTAAATTCTTCACATCTTCGACCTTAATACCTTTCTCCTTAAGAGATTTCTTAGCTTCCTTCATAACTTCATCATTTAATTCAATCATCCCTCTCTTCTTCGGCGTAGGCTCTGTAGATGGCGCAGGAGTTGGTGCTGGTGTTGGCTCAACTAAAGTCCAATCATCATGATTCCGGCTTATTTTAGCCATTAATTCTTCAGCTTCAGCCGGAGTTCTTTCCCTGAAAACACAACCAGCACAACTATCCAAATATGACTTAGATTCATCCATTAGTCCATTATAAAATATGTCAAGGAGTTCATTTTTAGGCAATGGTTCTTTAGGCAAAGCTCTAATTAAAGAACAAAACCTTTTCCAAGATTCAGGCAATATCTCTCCTTTTCCCTGTTCAAAATCAAAGATTTTCTGCATAGCAGCATGTTGAGCACTAGTGGGAAAATATTTCTGAAAGAAAGCATTAACCAAAGCAATAGGACTAGTAAGAGATCTAGGAGACAAGCTATTAAACCAAATTTTAGCAGCATCTTTCAATGAAAAAGGAAAAATCTTAGCAACAAAATAAGTGCGGAGCTTAATATCATCAGAAAACAAATTACTCAAAGTAGAAAGCTCATTCATGTGCTCCATAGCACTCTCATCTTTAGTACCACAAAAAGGAGTTTTCTCAACAATAGATATGTAAGATAAATCCAAATAGAAATCATAATCCTTGTCTCTAATATTTATGGGAGAAGCAGCAAACTTAGGATCAGGAGACAAATTATATCTAACAGAACGTCTTGCAAGAAGTTCTTTAACATTACCAGCATTACGAGTAGCACGTGCTTCAGCAATAAAATCATCATTAAGCTCAATATAAGCATCATCATCATAATCATCACTAGGACATTCCCTAGACTCAGGTGAACTAACAGGTGTAACAGTGGTGTTTCCCAACTTAGCTCTAGCAATAGTAGCATCTAAAAAGGAACCTAGTGAACCACTCTCATCAAGCACAGTAGAAGCATCATCTAAATTATCAGTGGCATTTTCAATCTCAGCAGAAGTGGTAGCAGTAGCGTGTGGGTGTGGTGGTCTAAGCAACTTACTCATAACAGATGGTGAATCAAGAGCAACAGAGGTGTTGAGAGTCGTACCTCTTCTTGTAGTGGATGGCAATATAGGAACTTTTCCATCACGAGGTTTACCCATGATGAAAGGATTGCAGCGAACAATATGAATACCACGTGAACTTACAAATAAAGCTATGCTCCCCGGCAACGGCGCCAGAAAATAGTCTTGATGACCCACAAGTATAGGGGATCGCAACAGTCTTCGAGGGAAGTATTACCCAAATTTATTGATTCGACACAAGGGGAGCCAAAGAATATATGTAAGCCTTAACAGATGAGTTGTCAATTCAGCTACACCTGGAAACAGTCTTGCTCGCAGTGGTTTATCAGTAGCAACAGTTTTATAGCGGTGACAGTAGTAAAACAGTAATAGCAGTAGGAAAATAGCAGCGGTAAAAGTAACAGTTGTAAACAGTAGGAAACAAATACTGTAGGCATAGGGATGGATTACGGGCGTTGCATGGATAAGATAATTCATGAAATCAATGAGACATGGGCATTGCAGATAAATAATGATAAAGCATCCTAGTACAAACAATCATAGGCATGTGTTCCGTATATAGTCGTACGTGCTCACAAGGAGAAACTTGCACGACATCTTTTGTTCTACCAGCCTGTTGCAGCAGGGCCTCAAGGGAAACTACTGGTAATTAAGGTACTCCTTTTAATAGAGTACTGGAGCAAAGCATTAGCACTCGGTGAACACATGTGATCCTCACATCATAGCCATCCCCTCCGGTTATCCCAATTTCTGTCACTTTGGGGCCTCGGGTTCCGGACAACAATATGTGTATACAACTTGTAAGTAAGACCATAAACAACAAGTATCATCATAGAAATAATAACATGTTCAGATCTGAAATCATGGCACTCAGGCCCAAAGTGACAAGCATTAAGCACAACAAGTTGCAACAATGTCATAGGCACTAAATAAAGATACTAGGCACTATGCCCTATCAATCTCATATCAAATTACATGAACAATCTCATCCAATCCCTACCATCCCCTCACCTACAGCGGGGGAATTACTCACACATGGATGGGGGAATCACGGATGGTCGATGGAGGAGCGTCGGTGGTGATGGTGATGAAGATCTCCTCCGAATCCCCGTCCCTGCAGGGTGCCAGAACGGAGTTTCTGGTTCCGAATCGCGGTTTCTGATGGCGGCGGCGCAGCGGAAGTCTATCTGGGAAAAACGCCGTCCCCCTGATATTATGTCGTCCGGGGGTATATGTACGCGAGAGGGGAGGCCGAGAGGGGTGCTGGGGCCCCCTCACGCCAGGGTGGCGCGGCCAAGGCTGGGCCGCGCCACCTATGCGTGACGGCCCCTCGAGCCTCTTCTCCCTCCTGTCTTCTGGCTCCGTGGGTCTTCTGGTGAAATAGGATTTTTCATGATTTTTCCCGAATTTTTACTGAAAGTTGGATTTCTGCACAAAAACGAGACACCAGAGCAATTCTGCTGAAAACAGCGTCAGTCCGTGTTAGTTATATTCAAAACTCACAAATTAGAGGAGAAACAATAGCAAAAGTGTTCGGGAAAGTAGATACGTTTTGGACGTATCACCCTCCAGGTAGTCTTCTTGAAAAAGGTTAGCTCAAATGTTAAATTAATCAAACTAGCAGGAGGAGAAATAAAGTTATGTTGAATCATAGAATCAAGACCAAGTTTCTCCTCGGGGAACTGCAGATCTCGAAAATGAGGCGCAACACCATGCAAAGCTAACAGGCGTGAAGCTATAAGTCCCCCACAGATTCCCCCTTTCTCACGAATAATATCAAGACGGAAAGCTATTAAGGCACCCAAATGGTAAGTCCTATCACGCCTCAAAGCAGCAGCAATAAAAGCTAGATCATGGAGAGACAATTTACTTGCAGATTTCCTAGCAAGAACACATTTGGTAATAAAGAAGGCAAAATATCGAATGGATGGGAAATGAATATTTCGAGTTTTACCACCCTCTCCTGTGAAGCTCCTTCCTTGACAAATCTCCTCGTATAGTTCTAACAATTGCCTAGGTTGTCCCCTTATCTTCTCGAGCGATCCCCACTGTGGTACTCTAATAGCTGTATAGAAAATATCAAGAGGCAAATCCACAGATTTGTTATAAATTTTATAATGAACCATAGGGTTAGAAGTGGACCAACTAAATCTGAAATCCTGCACCACAGACATTGTTAGTTTAACGTATTGGGGAGGTTCACCCTCAACAAAATGTTCTAATCCTGCATTAGAGAGTAAGGTTTGAAAATCCTGCAAAATTCCAGCAGCACTCATGAATGCTGAGCATGGATAGTGTGAGGGGAAAACCTTCTCTTCACGGTGAACTTTCATAACATCATGCACCTCTAGTTCATGTTGAGAGAGTTGATATGCATTCTCCTCCATTTCTGAAATTTTTGACAAACCTCATAAAAAGTGATTTTACGACAAGCAAGTGTAGGAAACTACTATGGTAGTTACTAGAGAGCTATCATGCATCAAAATAACAATTCTAAGCAATAGAACAAGCATGCATACTCATTTATACTGTCACCTACAATGCTAAAATACTAAAGAAATACTTTACCAAAAGAAATTCTACTTGGACAAGTGGAGGAGTCACATACCGAAGAGCAAATGATCCAAATTTCAGCAGAAATGTTGGGCTGAGCAAGGAGATCGAAAAATCAAGGTGAAGAACAGCAAGAACTCGAGTTTGAGCTGGGTGTGTCGTTGTTTTCGGGAGAGAGAAAGAGCTGGGGAAGAAGAGATGAGTGAGGGGCCTGGTGGGGCCCTCTCACACCTGGGTGGCGCGGCCAGGGCTGGGCCGCTCCACCTATGTGTGAGGTGGCATGGCTGCCCCACCTGGTGCCTCCCAGGTGTCTCTCTGCCCCATTTTTGGCATAAAAATTTATAAAGAATTTTCTGGAATTTTTCGAGAAACTTTATTTTCAAGAATTTTTCAGAAATTGGCATATCGATAAAACTCAGAAAAACGAGGATGAAAATATTTCAAGCAAATCAAAACTAAGCATGCAGCAGCTCTGAGATACTCTTAATCATGCAACTTAACTGAAGGAACAGAATTGATGAAAGTAAATATAAGTGAGGTGGAGTGGATGCGGTGAAAACGAAGTTTCGTTCATATAAAATCACTTTGTTAACAAGGTTGATCAAGTCTTGTTCCCAAACTAACTTTATATGAGGCAAAACTTTGCACTTCACTTAATGCTTATGTTACCTCAACTTTGATAGGTATAGTCCCAACCATAACAATTTGATATTCTTCCTTGGGCTTTTGCTGTGAACAAATAATTTGACCAACTTTGATGGTCTCAACATGCTTGATTGAATTTAGAGCATTCTTCCTATCAATCTTCTTGGGAAAATAGACCGTATACTCTTTGTCATTGACATTGAAAGTGACTTTTCCTTGATTGCAATTAATAACAGCACCTGCGGTACTTAGAAAAGGTCTCCCAAGAATAATATACATATTATCATCTTCAGGCATTTCCAACACAACAAAATCAGTTAAAATTAAACAACTGTTAGCAACTTGAACAGGAACATTTTCACATATACCAATAGGAATAGTAGTAGACTTATCAGCCATTTGCAAAGATATATCAGTTGATACTAATTTTTCTAAATCAAGTCTCTTATAAAGAGAAAAAGGCATGACACTAACTCCAGCTCCCAAATCACATAAAGCAGTTCTAACATAGTTATTTTTAATGGAGCAAGGATTAGTTGGTATACCTGGATCTCCAAGCTTCTCTGGAACTTTACCATCAAAAGAATAGTTAGCAAGTAGTGTGGAAATTTCCTCACTAGGAATTTTCCTTTTGTTAGTGACAATATCTTTCATATACTTTGCATAAGGAGGCATTCTAATAGCATCAGTCAAAGGAATTTGCAAAAATAAAGGTCTCATCCATTCACAAAACCTGTTGTAGTGTTCTTCTTCCTTGGACTTGTGTTTCTTACTAGGAAAAGGCATTGGTTTCTGTACCCAAGGTTCTCTCTCCTTACCATGCTTGTTGGCAATGAAGTCTTCTTTGGTGTACTTTGCATTCTTATCACTCTTTTCCGGTTCCTCTTCAACCTCTTATTTATCAGAAGCATCTCCTGGTTCAGTTTCAGCATCAGAAATAGAAACACTGTTAGGATCTTTACCTACATCAGAGGATTCTGCAGTTGTTTTATGCTTCTTCTTCTTAGAAGGAATATCATCACTTGCAGTTCGTTGAGAATCTTGCTTGACCCTCTTAGGATGTCCTTCAGGATATAATGGGTCTTGAGTAGCAGCACCACTTCTTGTGCGTATTTCACATGCTTGCTTCTCTCTTGCGGCATTAACTAGCAAATCTTTTTGCACCTTGGTAAGCTGATCAATTTGTGTTTGAACCATTTGAAAATGTTTAGCAAGTATCTTTACATAATTGGCGGTTCTCTCCACAATATCCTTCAACTTGTTAATAGCTCTAGAATTTTCCAACAAATGATTATGCACCATTCTATTAAAATTTTCTTGCTTAACAATAAAATTATCAAACTCATCTAAGCATTGATCAGGAGGTTTAGTATAAGGAATATCTCTTTCATCAAAGCGTTGGAGAGAGTGTACCTCAATAGTTGATGAGTGAGGGATTGGCTTACATAATTCTTCTATAGGAGGTAAATTCTTCACATCTTCGGCCTTAATACCTTTCCCCTTAAGAGATTTCTTAGCTTCCTTCATAACTTCATCATTTAATTCAATCATCCCTCTCTTCTTCGGCGTAGGCTCTGTAGATGGCGCAGGGGTTGAGGCTGGTGTTGGCTCAACTAAAGTCCAATCATCATGATTCCGGCTTATTTTAGCCATTAATTCTTCAGCTTCAGCCAGAGTTCTTTCCCTGAAAACACAACCAGCACAACTATCCAAATATGACTTAGATTCATCCGTTAGTCCATTATAAAATATATCAAGGAGTTCATTTTTAGGCAATGGTTCTTTAGGCAAAGCTCTAATTAAAGAACAAAACCTTGTCCAAGATTCAGGCAGTATCTCTCCTTTTCCCTGTTCAAAATCAAAGATTTTCTGCACAGCAGCATGTTGAGCACTAGCGGGAAAATATTTCTGAAAGAAAGCATTAACCAAAGCAATAGGACTAGTAAGAGATCCAGGAGACAAGATATTAAACCAAGTTTTAGCAGCATCTTTCAACGAGAAAGGAAAAATCTTAGCAACAAAGTAAGTGCAGAGCTTAATATCATCAGAAAACAAATTACTCAAAGTAGAATGCTCATTCATGTGCTCCATAGCACTCTCATCTTTAGTACCACAAAAAGGAGTTTTCTCAATAATAGATATGTAAGATAAATCCAAAGAGAAATCATAATCCTTGTCTCTAATATTTATGGGAGAAGCAGCAAACTTAGGATCAGGAGACAAATTATATCTAACAGAACGTCTTGCAAGAAGTTCTTTAACATTACCAGCATTACGAGCAGCACGTGCTTCAGCAATAAAATCATCATTAAGCTCAATATAAGCATCATCATCATAATCATCACTAGAACATTCCCTAGACTCAGGTGAACTAACAGGTGTAACAGTGGTGTTTCCCAACTTAGCTCTAGCAATAGTAGCATCTAAAAAGGAACCTAGTGAACCTCTCTCATCAAGCACAGTAGAAGCATTATCTAAATTATCAGTGGCATTTTCAATCTCAGCAGAAGTAGTAGCGGTAGCATGTGGGTGTGGTGGTGTAAGCAACTTACTCATAACAGAAGGCGAATCAAGAGCAACAGAGGTGTTGAGAGTCGTACCTCTTCTTGTAGTGGATGGCAATATAGGAACTTTTCCATCACGAGGTTTACCCATGATGAAAGGATTGCAGCGAACAATATGAATACCAAGTGAACTTACAAATAAAGCTATGCTCCCCGGCAACGGCGCCAGAAAATAGTCTTGATGACCCACAAGTATAGGGGATCGCAACAGTCTTCGAGGGAAGTATTACCCAAATTTATTGATTTGACACAAGGGGAGCCAAAGAATATATGTAAGCCTTAACAGATGAGTTGTCAATTCAGCTGCACCTGGAAACAGTCTTGCTCGCAATGATTTATCAGTAGCAACAGGTTTACAGTGGTGACAGTAGTGAAATAGTAACAGCAGTAGTAAAATAGCAGCGGTAATAGTAACAGTAGTAAACAGTAGGAACAAATACTGTAGGCATAGGGATGGATTACGGGTGTTGCATGGATAAGATAATTCATGAAATCAATGAGACATGGGAAATGCAGATAAATAATGATAAAGCATCCTAGTACAAACAATCATAGGCATGTGTTCCGTATATAGTCGTACGTGCTCACAAGGAGAAACTTGCACGACATCTTTTGTTCTACCAGCCTGTTGCAGCAGGGCCTCAAGGGAAACTACTGGTAATTAAGGTACTCCTTTTAATAGAGTACTGGAGCAAAGCATTAGCACTCGGTGAACACATGTGATCCTCACATCATAGCCATCCCCTCCGGTTATCCCAATTTCTGTCACTTTGGGGCCTCGGGTTCCGGACAACAATATGTGTATACAACTTGTAAGTAAGACCATAAACAACAAGTATCATCATAGAAATAATAACATGTTCAGATCTGAAATCATGGCACTCAGGCCCAAAGTGACAATCATTAAGCACAACAAGTTGCAACAATGTCATAGGCACTAAATAAAGATACTAGGCACTATGCCCTATCAATCTCATATCAAATTACATGAACAATCTCATCCAATCCCTACCATCCCCTCACCTACAGCGGGGGAATTACTCACACATGGATGGGGGAATCACGGATGGTCGATGGAGGAGCGTCGGTGGTGATGGTGATGAAGATCTCCTTCGAATCCCCGTCCCTGCAGGGTGCCAGAACGGAGTTTCTGGTTCCGAATCGCGGTTTCTGATGGCGGCGGCGTAGCGGAAGTCTATCTGGGAAAAACGCCATCCCCCTGATATTATGTCGTCCGGGGGTATATGTACGCGAGAGGGAAGGCCGAGAGGGGTGCTGGGGCCCCCTCACGCCAGGGTGGCGCGGCCAGGGCTGGGCCGCGCCACCTATGCGTGACGGCCCCTCGAGCCTCTTCTCCCTCCTGTCTTCTGGCTCCGTGGGTCTTCTGGTGAAATAGGATTTTTCATGATTTTTCCCGAATTTTTACTGGAAGTTGAATTTCTGCACAAAAACGAGACACCAGAGCAATTCTGCTGAAAATAGCGTCAGTCCGTGTTAGTTGTATTCAAAACACACAAATTAGAGGAGAAACAATAGCAAAAGTGTTCGGGAAAGTAGATACGTTTTGGACGTATCACCCCCTGACGAAGCCCCTTCGCCTATATAAAGCCTCGGGACGGAAAACCCTAGGAGAGTTGGCAATTTTCCAGAAACAGTTCCATAGCTCCGCCGCCGCCACCGACGAATTTCGGGGGACAGAAGTCTCTGTTCCGGCACCCTGCCGGGACGGGGAAGTGCCCCCGGAGCCATCTCCATCGGTCTCCATCGCCATTTCCGCCGTCTCCATCGACCTCACCGCCATCTCCATCAACCTTGTTGTCTCCTATGATGAGGAGGGAGTAGTTCTCCCCCGGGGCTGAGGGCTCTACCGGTAGCTATGTGGTTCACCTCTCTTTCCCATGATGTGATCTTTATGTGATCATGAGTTTTGTATCTAGTTGAATTGGTGGATGTTATTATTCAGATATTATGCTACTCCTATGCTTTATTATTGTACTCTCCGGAGATACCTCGTATCATGGTGTAAAGGTGACTAGTGTGTGCATCATGTGTATCTTTTTGGTTAATGTCTCTATGAAATGTTGGTGTTTGCTGGAACCATCTAGTGCGTTCATGGTGATAGTGTGGGACAATCTAGTTTGCGTACATACAGACTTTGAGGAGTGCTTCGTAGCCCTACGCATGAATAGTGTTTGTTTCCATTGGAGAATTGTTTTGAGTTGCATATGGATGATAGTATCTATTGGTTCAATTATGTTATATTTGTTGAGAGTGTGTCCACTAGTGAAAGTATGATCCCTAGGCCTTGTTTTCAAGCTTTGCACACCGTTTACTTGCTGTTTTGTTACATGTTTGCTTGCTGCCATTTTTATTTCATATTGCATTTACTACTTATAATCATCCATATCACTTGTATTTCACTATCTCTTCACCGAACTAGTGCACCTATACATCTGACAAGTGTATTGGGTGTGTTGGGGACACAAGAGACCTTGGGTGATTCACTTAAGGGAAACTTGCTGCTGTTCTACAAACCTCTGCACTTGGAGGCCCAACACTGTCTACAAGAACAGACGCGTGCGTAGACATCAAGCTCTTTTCTAGCGCCGTTGCCGGGGAGGTAAGGTAAAAGGTACTCGCATCCTCCTGTGTGAGTGCTCGGAGTTATTTCCTTTAGATTCTGTAATTATATCTTTTTGTTTCTTGTTTTTATTTTTCACTAGTCAGGCTTAATGGAAAATAAAGAGTTCTTTAGTCTTTTTTCTGAGTTTAGATTTGAAGAGAAAATTGAAAAACCTTTGGAGCTTATTTCGCATAGCAATGTTATTAGTATGAATGCTTTGAATCCCGTTATTGCTAATGCCATGGAAACGTCTAAGCTTGGGGAAGCTGGTTTTGTTAAGCATGATATTTTTAGTTCCCCAGCTTTAGTGGAGAAAGTTTGCTCTGATGATATTTTATCTCCCATATGTGATGTTTCTAATGATGCTTGTGCTCCTCATCCTTTTAAAATACCTATGGAAATTGTCGAGCGTGTTATGAATAACTGCTATTTAGGAGATGGAACTGTCCATCCCGGTGATCATTTGCTCTTTATACATGAATTATGCGAGTTGTTCCAGTGTGCAGGTATTTCAATGAACCAAGTTAAGAAGAAGCTATTCTCTTTATCACTGAAAGGCAGAGCTGAGGAATGGTATAAAACACTGAAGGATGGTCGATCTATTGACTGGGAGGAAATTGTATCTCTCTTTTATCCTAAATTCTATCCTTCTAGTGAGGTTTATAAAGATAGAAATTACATTTATAATTTCCATCCGCATGAGGGAGAAAGCATTGCCCAAGCATGGGGAAGATTGAAGCTACTAATGCATAAATGTCCTATTCATGATCTTCCCCGTAATATTGTTATTAATAATTTTTATGCAAGGCTTTCAGGATATTACAAGGACTATCTAGATGCATGCTTTGATGGGTCTTTCACAAGCAAGGATGTTGACACCAAGTGGGATCTACTTGAAACAATTCAAAACAATATTGAAGGCTGGGATAGCGACAATGGTAAAGGATCAGGTATAAATTACGAGTTTGATTGCATTAAGTCTTTCGCTGAAACTGCTAATTTTCAAGAGCTTAGTGCTAAATATGGTCTTGATCCTCAAATTATGGTTGATTGCTTTAAAGCCTTTGCTTCCCATATGAATGTTCCTAAAGGAAATGGGGACGTGTATCATGAACCTTTTAAGGACACTTGCATAGAAAGTGATATTGTTATTGATGATTCCAATAAACATGCTCAAACTTCTAAAAGTCCTATTTCTTATAAGCATGTTAATTTTTGTGGAGTACATAGACCTTTTGAATAGAGTTACAACAAGGAAGATTATTGTGTCCACCATGCAAATGAAGAAATCCGAATGTGGTACAAGGACATAGGCGAGCTCGGTACAAAGGTTTGTGAGCTTTATCCTTTTCTTAGTAAACATTGCGATGACATAGGTCATTTTAATTTCCAATGCTTAAGCCCTAATAGTTACTCTTCTAGTACCTTAAGTTTGTATTGTGATGACAAGATTACTCTCAATCAGCATGATGAGCTCACTTTGTTCTTGGCGTGTGAAGAGATATCTAGAAAGATTACTTTGATAGATATGAATGATGTTGATATTAATAGCACCCTTCGTGGTTGTCGTCTCTATTGTGCTAAAGATTGCCTTGCGAATACTTATATAAAAAATCTTATAAAATTTGATATTTTGCCAAGCTATGACAGGACTGATAGATGTTTTTATCTTATTAATAGAGAGGAGGAATCCTCCAAAGTTTCTTATGTTGTTTCTGTCAGCAAACCAGATTATGTGGAGAAGATGCCCTTCAAGTCTCTCCCTCCTAAAGGAGAGAGTAATAAGAGTATGAAGAAGAAGAAGAAGAGTAAAAGGCGAGAGGATACGGTATCTTCCCTTAAGCGTTATGATCCTGCTACAGATTATGATAATTCTGATTGGGATGATGTTCCTATGCCTGTTACCTATGTTAGTGATCATGATTGGGAAAAGCACTCTACTTTTGATATTGAAAATCTTTTTGGTACCAATTCTAAGGTTAATAATTGTTGTACCATTAGTACTATCCATGTTCCTTCTTATGATGATATGTTTGATGAATATAATTTGCGAAATAGCTGTTCTCTAGCTTGTGATGATACTAAACCTCTAGTTTATGATGGTTATGATGATGAGTATAATATTTTCAGTTCACCTACTTTTGAGGAAAAAATTAGTTATGATTACAATATGCCTCCTGTTTTTGATGATTATGGTGATGAGAATAATTATTCTGTTGAATCTGCTCCTACTACGATTGTTCATGTGGGGAGTATTAATTCTTTTATGCATGTGGCTCATGATAGGGATGCTTTATGTGATAGTTATATTGCTAATACTATTCATGATGCTACTGAAAGTTATTATGAGAGAGGGAAACATGGTTTGATGGATCTCAACAATATTGAGTTTCCCCTCTTTATGTTGCAACTCTTGAAGTTGTACTTGTTTTGCCTTCCTATGCTTTTTGCTTTGCGCTTTCATGACTTGTCTCTTTACAAGACTATTTTTCATATGAAGTGGTTTAGATTTAAATGCCTTTTACATTTGCTTTTTGATTCTCTCTATTGCTTTAAGTTCCTATATGGCGCCTTTGCCTCAAGCTCTTTTATGGCGCCTACATGAGCATCTTTGCAAATTACTGCGCCTAGCTCAAAGGCGTTAAAGAAAAGCACTTTTGGGAGATAACCCAATGTTTTACTTTTCAGTACTTTTTCTTTTATTTGAGTCTTGGAAGTTATTACTACTATAATAACCACTCCTTATCCTTTTTATTTCGTTGTTGTGCTAAGAGAAGCCTCTAATTTGAGTGAGGTAAGATTTGGGGACGTTGCTGTCCTGAAACAGTTTTCAGTGCTACACCGTAAAAATTCATGAAAATTCTCTGTATATCTTTTGGAACTGCGATATCTTGTGCATATGCCCCAGGTTATATCCAAACTTTCATTAGTTGAACACTTTTTGATTTGAGCAACAGAAAACCCCTTAAAAATTCGACCATTGTCAGCTGTCCTGTTTTGACAGATTTCTACCAATATTTGTGTTTGCCGCTTTATCGTTTTCTTTTGAGTTCTTTTGATCACGGAACTTTTGGGGGAAGTTGCTACAGTAGTATATGCTTTATATGTGGTGGTTTCGGGTTGAAACCTGAAGCAAAAAGAGGTTGATTATATGTTATGCTTACACTAATGTTGCTAATAGATTTGTGTTTAGTTTTGTATGAAGGAAGTTTTCAAGTGTAGGGATTGGAGAATGATGAGATGAGTTGAAGAATGGACAAAAGCTCAATCTTGGGGATGCCCATGCATCACCCCAAGAAATATCCAAGAAGTACAAGCATCCAAGCTTGGGGATGCCCCCGAGGCACCCCTTCTTCATCGGCAAAAATCAGGTCACCTTTCAAGACACTATATTTTTATTGCTTCATGCACTATGTGTTTTTCTTGGAGCGTCAGTTGCTTTTGTTTTAAGTTTTCTTTTGCTTTGTTTGCTGCAATAAATGGTTAGATCACATCATGTTTGTTTTGGAGAGAGCTATGCTCCGTTCTTCATTGCCAACAACACTCCGTTTTTCACTCCTATCGTTTCAACGAGTGTTCTCTTTTTCTGCTACTGCGTTTAGCTTGCATTTTTTGCCTTAATTTTTGTTCAGATCTTGTTATATCTTTTCATCAAGGTGTATTTTTTGCCTCTGGTCTTTATTGGTTTTCATCAAAAGAGGTGTCTATAAAAAGTTTGAATGGTGTTGGAAAAGAGAAAAAGCTTTATGCAAAAAAGTGGTACAAAAAGGAGCTTGTTTAGACTGCGGCCTAGGCTTTTGCATGTCGTTGATGTCTACGCACGCGTCTGTTCTTGTAGACAGTGTTGGGCCTCCAAGTGCAGAGGTTTATAGAACAACAGCAAGTTTCCCTTAAGTGGATCACCCAAGGTTTATCAAACTCAGGGAGGAAGAGGTCAAAGCTATCCCTCTCAAACAACCCTGCAATTACGATACAGAAAGTCTCTTGTGTCCCCAACACACCCAATACACTTGTCAGATGTATAGGTGCACTAGTTCGGCGAAGAGATAGTGAAATATAAGCGGTAGTGATGATTATAAGTAGCAAATGTGACTTGAAGTAAATATCGCTGCGAGCAAACATGTAACAAAACAGGAGGTAAACAGTGTGCAATGCTTGGAAACAAGGCCTAGGGATCATACTTTCACTAGTGGACACACTCCCAACAAATATAACATGATTGAACAAATAAACAACTTCTCTTCACTATGGTACTCTGAATTACTCTCCTATTGAACAACACTAATCATTGTGCAGTGGCTATAGGAGCACCCCTTAAAGTTCATCAAGTACTTGACAAACACCACTCATAGAGATATTCAAATCAGATCACAACTCAAGATAGATATTATTGCAACTTAGACCAAGTACTAACACGGTGCACACACTGTCAACATTACACCATGAAAGGAGGAATAGATCACTTCAATACTATCATAGTGATAATTATTCTCATAATCCATAAGAGATCACAATCATAGCCTAGACCAAGTACCACCATGATGCACGCACTGTCACCGTTACACCATGGCAGGAGGAATAGATTACTTTAATAACATCACTAGAGTACACATAATATCTGAATAATAACATCTACTTGTTCAACATGATACAAAGCTCACGATCACATAAAGATCACATCATGGGAGAGAGAGGCGAACCACATAGCTACCGGTAGAGCCCTCAGCCCCGGGGATGAACTACTCCATCCTCATCATAGGAGACAGCAAGGTTGATGGAGATGGCGGTGAGGTCGATGGAGATGGCGGTGACGGCGATGGAGACTGATGGAGATGGCTCCGGGGGCACTTCCCCGTCCCGGCAGGGTGCCGGAACAGAGACTTCAGTCCCCCGAAATTCGTTGGCGGCGGCGGCGGAGCTACGGAACTGTTCTGGAAATTTCGCCGACTCCTTTAGGGTTTTCCATCCCGAGGCTTCTTATAGGCGAAGGGGCGATGTCAGAGGTGGGGACAGGGGCCCTCACCCCATGGCGGCGCGGCCAGGCCCCTGGCCGCGCGAGCCACGTGTGAGGAGGCCTGGTGGCCCCTCTCCTACTCTCCTTCGGATGACTGGAAGCTTCCGGGTAAAATAAGACTTCAGGAACTTGTTTCGTCCAATTCCGAGAATATTTCCTGTGTATCACTCTGAAACACAAAAACAGCAGAAAACAGGGAACTGGCACTGTGGCGACTTGTTAATAGGTTAGTTCCGGAAAATGCATAAAAGTGCCACGAAGTGTAACGAAACATCGGGTAAATGGTGTAAAAACAAGCAGGGAGCATCAAAAATTATAGATACGTTGGAGACGTATCAGCATCCCCAAGCTTAACTCCTGCTCGTCCTCGAGTAGGTAAGTGATAACAAAAGAAATAATTTTTGAGGTGACATGCACCTGCACAATCTTGATCATATATGTAAGCATTGTGTGTTGGGATCAAAAGAACTTAAAACATGGGCATGAAAATATAATCTTGACAATAGAAACTTAGCAACCATGTTGTAAACATGCAAATGAACACAAACAAAAGATCATGAAAATGAAACAATGAAAGTCAAACGTGTGTTCAAATCATAAGGAAAAACATACAAATGGTTTTCAGCTTGTCCTTCATGGAGAGCAAAACATAAATGCATAGGACACCTTCAAGTTTAAGAGGGCGACTAGATACAAATAATTTGAGAACAAGTGAAACCAACAATATGAATCAATCAATGAAAACTTTGGGACAATGCACATTATACTAAGAATGACAACTATGCTCTCTTAGACGGTGCATAAAGATAGAAGGTGGTGACTCAACATAAAAGTAAAAAGAAAGGCCCTTCGCAGAGGGAAGTAGTGATTAAACATGTGCTAGAGCTTTTCATTTGTAAAACAGAGAGATAAAACTTGGGTTTTGAGAGGTGGTTGCTTTTGTCAACGACTAGCAATGGGGTTCTTACTATCTTCCATACAAAAATGAAGCAAGTTTTTGAGATAGAGATTGGCACTTTTGTGCTCTTTTATAAAGCTTGGCACTCCTCCCTACCTTTTTTCCTTTCTCAAACCATGGCTAACCTATTCCATCGGGTGCCCACCAACATTCACATTCCATGGAGGAGTGCCTTTTTTCTTTCTTTTTTTTTTTTACTTTTTGGAATAAGCAATATGGAAGATAGCAAATCCGACCACTACGTCCCCATGAGCTGAAAACAGTGTCACAAAACGAGAAGTATTTTGAAGGTTTTTGAAAGGTAGCACATGAAAATTTACTTTGGAATGGCTTACAAATACCATGCATAGGAATTTATAGTGGACACAATGGCAAACTTGATTTTTGGGAGTTGGATGCACGAGTAGAGCTCATACTTAGTACAAAATGAGGGCTAGCAAAAGACTAGGAGCGACCAACTAAGAGAGCAATAATGGCCATAATCATGCAAAGCGACAAAGCGACATTAAAAGAAGCATAAGATGGCATCAAAATTTAAAAACTAAATGATCATAGAGGATATTGGCGACTTTGGATGAGTCTAACATGTGTGAGCATGCGCCAAGTCAACCCAAATAAAGCATCAAGGAGAAAACCAAAATAATGGTTCCATACAATAAAAACAACGCCTGATTTTTCAGAGGCTCATTAAGCAATCTCAGTTATTTGAGACAAGTCATGCTGCAGTAAAACCACTAAGCATACTATCAAAAAGACATCAAGCATGACATGCAAAAGCCTAGGCTGTAGTCTACACAAGCTCCTTCTTGTACCACTTTTTTGCATAAAGCTTTTTCTCTTTTCCAACACCATTTGAAATTTTTTAAGACACCTCTTTTGATGAAAACCAATAAAGATCAGAGGCAAAAATACACCTTGATGAAAATATATGACAAGGTCTGAACAAAAATCAAGGCGAAAAATGCAAGCTAAACGCAGTAGCAGAAAAAGAGAACACTCGTTGAACGATAAGAGTGAAAACTAGAGTGTTCTTGGCAAATGAAAAGCGAGTTCATCTCCTCCAAAAGAAACATGATGTGATCTAACCATTTATTGCAGCAAACTAAACTAAACTAATACTGAAAACAAAAACAACTGACGCTCCAAGAAAAATGCATAGTGCATGAAGCAATAAAAATATAGTGTCTTGAAAGGTGACCTGATTTTTGCCGATGAAGAAGGGGTGCCTCGGGGGCATCCCCAAGCTTTGACGCTTGTACTTCTTGGAAATTTCTTGGGGTGATGCATGGGCATCCCCAAGCTTGAGCTTTTGTCCATTCTTCATCTCATCTCATCTCATCATTCTCCAATCCCTACACTTGAAAACTTCCTTCATACAAAACTAAACACAATTCTATTAGCAACATTAGTGTAGCATAATAATGAATCAACCCTTTTTGCTTCACGTTTTAACCTAAAACCACCACATATAAAGCATATACTACTGTAGCAACTTCCCCAAAAGTTCCGTGATCAAAAGAACTAAAAAAGAAAGCGATAAAGCGGCAAACACAAATATTGGCAGAAATCTATCAAAACGGAACAACTGACAAAGGTCGAATTTTTAAGGTGTTTTCTGTTGCTCAAATCAAAAAAGTGTTCAACTAATGAAAGTTTGGATATAACCTGGGGCATATGCACAAGAAATCGCAAGTCCAAAAGATATACAGAGAATTTTCACGAAGTTTTACGGTGCAGCACCGAAAACAGTTTCAGGACAGCAACATCCCCAAATCTTACCTCACTCAAATTAGAGGCTTCTCTTGGCACAAAAACGAAATAAAAAGGATAAGGAGCGGTTATTACAGTAGTAATAACTTCCAAGACTCAAATAAAAGAAAAAGTACTGAAAATAAACAATGGGTTATCTCCCAAAAGTGCTTTTCTTTAACGCCTTTGAGCTAGGCGCAGTAATTTGCAAAGATGCTCATGTGGGCGCCATATGAGAGCTTGAGGCAAAGGCACCATATAGGAACTTAAAGCAATAGAGAGCATCAAAAAGCAAGTATGAAACACATTTAAATCTAAACCACTTCCTATGAAAAATAGTCTTGTAAAGAGACAAGTCATAAAACCGCAAAGCAAAAAGCATAGGAAGGCAAAACAAGTACAACTTCAAAAATTGCAACATAAAGAGGGGAAACTCAATATTGTTGAGATCCATCAAACCATGTTTCCCTCTCTCATAATAACTTTCAGTAGCATCATGAATAGAACTAACAATATAACTATCACATAAAACATCCCTATCATGAGCCACATGCATGAAAGAATTAATACTCACCACAAGAACAATAGTAGTAGGAGCAGATTCAACAGAATAATTATTCTCATCACCATAATCATCATAAATAGGAGGCATATTGTAATCATAACTAATTTTATCCTCAATAGTAGGTGAACTGAAAATATTATACTCATCATCATAGCCATCATAAACTAGAGGTTTAGTATCATCACAAGCTAGAGAACAGCTATTTCGCAAAGCATATTCTTCAAACATATCATCATAAGAAGGAACATCACATATGGGAGATAAAATATCATCAGAGCAAACTTTCTCCACTAAAGCTGGGGAACTAAAAATATCATGCTTAACAAAACCAACTTCCCCAAGCTTAGACTTTTCTATAGCATTAGCAACAACGGTGTTCAAAGCATTCATACTAACAACACTATTAGCATGCAAATTAAGCTCCAAAGGTTTTTCAATTTTCTCTTCAAACACTTCATATCTAAACTCAGGAAAAAGACTAAAGAACTCATTGTTTTCCATTAAGCCTAACTAGTGAAAATAAAAACAAGAAACAAAAAGATGTAATTGCAGAATCTAAAGGAAATAATTCCGAGCACTCACACAGGAGGATGCGAGTACCTTTTACCTTACCTCCCCGGCAACGGCGCCAGAAAAGAGCTTGATGTCTACGCACGCGTCTGTTCTTGTAGACAGTGTTGGGCCTCCAAGTGCAGAGGTTTGTAGAACAGCAGCAAGTTTCCCTTAAGTGGATCACCCAAGGTTTATCGAACTCAGGGAGGAAGAGGTCAAAGCTATCCCTCTCAAACAACCCTGCAATTATGATACAGAAAGTCTCTTGTGTCCCCAACACACCCAATACACTTGTCAGATGTATAGGTGCACTAGTTCGGCGAAGAGATAGTGAAATACAAGCGGTAGTGATGATTATAAGTAGCAAATGTGACTTGAAGTAAATATCGCTGCGAGCAAACATGTAACAAAACAGGAAGTAAACAGTGTGCAATGCTTGGAAACAAGGCCTAGGGATCATACTTGAAGTAAATAGCCCTCAGTCTCTATGAAATGTTGGTGTTTGTTGGAACCATCTAGTGCGTTCATGGTGATAGTGTGGGACAATCTAGTTTGGGTACATACGGACTTTGAGGAGTGCTTCGTAGCCCTACACATGATTAGTGTTTGTTTTCCATTGGAGAATTGTTTTGAGTTGCATATGGATGATAGTATCTATTGGTTCAATTATGTTATATTTGTTGAGAGTGTGTCCATTAGTGAAAGTATGATCCCTAGGCCTTGTTTCCAAGCTTTGCACACCATTTACTTGCTGTTTTGTTACTTGTTTGCTTGCTGCCATTTTTATTTCATATTGCATTTACTACTTATAATCATTCATACCACTTGTATTTCACTATCTCTTCGCTGAACTAGTGCACCTATACATCTGACAAGTGTATTGGGTGTGTTGGGGACACAAGAGACTTTCTGTATCGTAATTGCAGGGTTGTTTGAGAGGGATAGCTTTGACCTCTTCCTCCCTGAGTTCGATAAACTTTAGGTGATTCATTTAAGGGAAACTTGCTGCTGTTCTACAAACCTCTGCACTTGGAGGCCCAACACTGTCTACAAGAACAGACGCGTGCGTAGACATCAGTGTCCAGCCAGCCACACTGCATTACTCCATGTCTGATGTCTCCATTATGCATTAATCCGTGCGGACGTTACATGCAGCCATCAAGCAAACTCCATCCTACCCAATTAGCATATTATTATAGTCCTAACGACAGCCATGTAGTGCCCTGCTTCCTCTATAGTCCTAGGACTCCTACCTACGCATGCTCGTTGTGTCTCTTCGTGTCCTCTCCAGACTCGTACCATGGCAAACTGACTTGCTCGTGAACTTTGATGTTTTTTTCTATATTAAATTTCTCCTTCTAACTCAGCCATGCATCCCATCGGTAGCTTGTATCGAATACAATACATACATGTCAATTTTTCTCAACTTTCCTTGATTTTATAAAATTTGGACGTGACATATGCTAACAAAATGTGCACGTGATAATTTGTACATACTTTTTAGTTTTTTAATCTCAAATTCTCAACTGTTATAATTTAAATCAACAAATATATATTTTTAGAGGACAAACGTTATTTGTCTTTCTGTTTTTATGTGTCACCTGCGGACCATTTTTATGTCTCTAATGTTGAACGTAATTAACTTTCTTTATTGTATTTTAATCTCATCTAGCATGGCAGCCCATATGTACGTGTTGTAAATTGTAATATATGTGACATATTTGTTACGTAGATCTTACTCTATGATATAAAATCCCAGCCACAAATCTCTATTAATAATCTTTATTAATAAAACTGCAAAGCGACGGTCGTACGTACGTCGCTTCGAAATTACCCATACTTTTCAATTTATTTACAAGATTGCCACCGCCAAGTGAACTAACCGGTATAATTTTATTTTATTTCCTCCCCTGCCCTCTCCTCCTTTTCTCCGCCGCCTTGCAAGTCCACGCTGAGAGAGGGACGGACAGAGGGAAAGGGGAAAGAGGAGTGATGGTGGGGTGGATGGACATCGATCTGGTGAGTGGTGAGGGTAGCTGCTCCCGTGCGTGTGTACTCTCCGGCGGAAGATGGCGACGCGATTCCTGTCGAGGGTGCCGAGCTCGAGCATGTCGCGCACCACCGCTGCTTCGACTTCGATGCAGGGGATACACCGAGGGAGAGGAAGGGAGGCACCGGGGGGAGGAGTGGCCGTCTGATACTGATTTTGGAGGATGGAGCAGGGAGGAGAAAATAGAGATTGAAAGAGAGCACGAGGGAGGTCGATTGAATTAGCTCCACATCGCCGCCGCCAGTCCACACGACCGCTAGCTCCAGATTGAGCGGGTCTTCATGGTTGGGCCGCTGACAAACCCTGGAAGGGTCTTGTCAAGGAATTCTTCCCTCGTCAATTCCAGATAGAGCCTCTGCTTCTACGGTCAACGCCAGGCCTCAACTTCGTCGGCCGTCACAGATCTCAATTTGACCGGCCGCCGGCCTGCCTCTTGGTCCCGCTCGCCTGCCTCTGGGTCGGCCCTGCGTCTCCTGGTCGTCTGCTGCTGCGGAGCAAACCGGGGTGAGCACGCGCGCCCCCAACTCCATGGCACCCAGTCCAGTGCGACGCGAACATGGACGCATTGGGGTTGAGCACGCAGCGGCTCCCGGTGTGCTTCGATTGCTTCCCTGATCTAATTGGGGTGAGCACGCGAACATAGAAGTGAGAACACGATTAGTCTAAAATAAAGGAGGACGTGCTTTTTTCTGTGTGCTTCGCTGATCTAATTGCTTCTTGCTACTGGTTGCTGCCGCGTGCATACTACCAGATGTTGCTAAATTGAAACTGAATTTGGATAGGTACACAAGGAAATACACTGTCATCTGAATTTGTCATTTTGAAGCCCACGGAAATTGATACCAGGTTAAGATATGATATATGGAGCTAGAGGCAAAGATGTTGCACAAATTTTGATACACACAAATATGCAACTTTCCTAATTAAAGAGAATCGAATAGAAAATAGTGCATACGGTTGAGAGAAACAAATTAGGGGAGATAAAATATGGCAAGGAAAAATTAGTGGTTTTATATACTTATTTTCTTGTAGCATCTTGTATATTTTATTTCGCAGCAACGCGCGGGCATTTATCTAGTATTATTAGAGGACAAACGTTATTTGTCTTTCTGTTTTTACGTGTTACATGTGGACCATTTTTATGCCTCTAATGCTGAACGTAATTAACTTTCTTAATTGTATTTTAATCTCATCTAGCATGGCAGCCCACATGCACGTGTTGTAAACTGTAACATATGTGATATTTTTTTTTACGTAAATCTTACTTCATGATATAAAATCCCAGCCATAAATATTAGATCTAACTTTCAAAATAATTTAGATGATGTGGATTAACGTCGTGTCTCGAAATAGGCTACCCCCTATTGTGCTTTTAATATATAATAGAAAATTGAGCTGTTTGCATCCCCAGGCTAGCTCTTAAAGGCGTGTTGTTGCAGAGACCTAGTATAATTAATTGATGGCGTGTACATTTTTGTAGTAAAAAAAGATGTGTGCATCCACCTGGTTAGTCATTATCGAAAAAAATTCCACCTGGTTAGTTCAGCTACCTAATATATCATATCCTTATTTTTGTCTCAATAAAATTTATGATTACAGTCTTTAGAAACAAAATGATGACACTGAAGATTATTATGTTTTTTGTCGTCTTTGGATCTTAATCATCATACATATATAAAAGTTAAAAGTTTTAACCAGCTCTTAGCTATGCCATTTGGCAGATTTGCACTGTAGATGTACAAATTTGTACATCTACAGTGGCTTCCTAACATGTCGGTGATGACATTGCTTCTTTAAACGGTGGTCAAAGCGGTGACTAAGCCACGTCTACAAACCTGAGTTATTTTAGAGCCGACACGTGCTACCTTATCTTTTTTTTTTCATTCTCACTCCCCCACGCTGGCTATCAGTGGTCATCCTCCCAATCGTTGCTGATGGAAAACGACACCGATTGATGGAGAGCGCCGAGAAGTGGAGGAGCTCACACCCAATCCCCCCTGTGTAGGCCTCTCTCTCGCTGCTGCTGCTACTCGCCTCCCCATGACGCTGTCTGAAGGAGGAGGCGGCGGCGGTGGGCGGCACACCGGCGATCCTCCGTCTCGCTCCCCAGAGTCGGCGGCCACACAGGGTTCCCGGTCGTCCCCTTTCCCAGGCGGCGCGCTGGCCGAAGCACGACGGTGCTCCCGATCTTCCCCTTCCCCAGGCGGTGCGCCGGCGGCCGATCTCGACGTGTTGCGCGCCAGCTGCTGATCTCAATGGATTGGCCACCAGGTGCTGACCTCAACGGATTGGCCGCCAGGGCCGATCTCGATGGGTGGCGCACCTCTTCCCTCTCGCCCATCGGCATCAGCGGCCGTCCATGGAGAAAGCAGTTGTCCAGACCATGGGTGCGGCGGCTTTGATGGAGTGATGCTGACGGGAGGATCGGCCACGTTCGGCTCCGGCGAGAAAAGGATGGTGGGCGCACTGAGCGGAGTGGATTTTTATCTCCATACCCTCTCCACGCCGATTGTGGGCAACAGCAACAGCCGTGGTTACCTGCTAGGCTTTCTCCGTCTCCAACACGAAGCTCAGGTGAGCAACCATCACTACAACGTAATTCGCTGGGTCTGCGCCAACCGGAAGACTGCAGAATCGTTTTTCCAGCCGGCCGGTCGTGACTGTGGTAGCAAGTCCGACTAGCTATTATTGCAGAAGCACGTAGAACTTCCTAACCACTTAAAGGTTTTTTATTTTTAGATAAAAACGCAGTGTTCTGAACTTCTGGTGAGAACAAGGCCTGGTACGATTTGACTTTGCTGTACGTGTTCTCCATCAGATTTAGTTCTTTGTTCTCTCACATAATAAGAGTTCTCAGTGAAGTCTCTTAGATGACAATTCGTGACATCCCTGGTGTCATAATTTCTCCGTTGTTGAGGCTGGCTCTATATGTCTTCACCAAATACAGAATATTCACAGAGCAGATATGTGTGTTGCTTCCTTTTTCTTCAATGTGCAATTATGGACTGTGGTGCTATCATATGCTAGCTAGATTCAGATGTTTTCACAATTCAGACTCTATAACATGATTGTTGTTCTGTGGGTCATGGAATAAGTTCATATAGCATTTTTTTATTATGGCATCACATAGGTATGTTAATCATATCTGAAATATGACTCAGTTATTTTATTTGTTGCTTCCCTTGCAAATATGCAGAATGTTATGCAGGGCTAGATGAGAAATTAAGATGATGGAATATTGTAATTCTAGCATTAGTTTATGTGCTTGCCTTTATCTTACAAATACTTTGCCACTCAGGATTTGAACAAATTGACACAACTTTCCCATCCATATCATATACAGTACTTTGTTTTTCTTATTTTCCGCTTGCTAAGCAATCATGTAAATCTACTAAATGATATGATTTTCTCATTTGAAAACTTGTGAGCAAGAAAAAACTCAGGTTATGGAAGCATATATTCTCGCACCGATCAGGTTTTTGGTTTTGCGTGCATTTACGTATATTGCCAATACTTTGCTACTCAGAGCTGAAGATTATGAAGATTCAAGGATACTGATTAGTTTTAGATGAAGGTGATGGTGATGTACCATGTCCATGGTTGCAGGGCATGCCTCGTGGATGAGTTTTTCATGCTAATAAGAGTTGTCCAATGGGTTTTGCTGTTAGCTCTAACTAGCATGGTGGCCCTCCCAAATGTGAGGACATCACCTTTAGTTGTTTTTCTTGAAGAACATTATCTTTAGTGTGTCATTGATAGGAATAATTAATAAAATTTTACTATTAACGTGTATGGGAAATAGCGGGCTACCTACCATGATAGCTGTGCACCCATATCTAACCATTGAATCAGCCCATAGTGTATTTTCAGCCCTACATCTAAACTAACGCCGTGAACCGGAAGTGTCTCTTTCTCTCTCCACATACGGCCACCTGCCCCACACGTACGCACCTATCCCACCATCTCTTCCCCATCACTCTCTCTCCCTGTCGCTGTCTCTTGCCCATCGCAAAAATCCCGCAGATCACCTAGTTGCAGTGCTCCCAGGTGATCTTGGCAGGGCGCGGTCTAGCGGCGGCCAACCTGGCCGTGGGGCTTCCCTCGCTGGATCTCGGCCCACGGTCGGCCCCACGGTTGGGTCTGCTGCGGCTGCCCAGCAGCGGCCGGGTCGCTTGGTTGCGGCTGCCCGCCGACGACCGTCTCCTGGAGGGCCAAGCCACATCGCCGCATGTAACTCCCCTGGCCACCTCCCCATCTGGGACATCTCCCGTAGGAAGAAGCGAAGCACATCAGCCGCCACCGCCCAGTCCCCCCACTCCAGCATTCTCCTTCATTGCCGGCAGACCGACGCCGCCCAGCTCTGCTCCGTGCTCCATCCATCCCCGCTCTGTCCAACCCTGCACCAACACTGACGATTCCCCCTGTCGTGGTTCGTGGGCAGCTTGTTGACGGATTTTGGCCTTTTTTTCCTTGATCAGGACTGGTTTCACCTCTATTTTGTCCCGATCTGGACACTGTTTGAGGGAATCACGTCCATGCTGACTTTTTCTATTACATGGTGTGTTCCTGATCCAGTTCCAGTTTGTTATTTTGTTGGGATTTTTGGTGTTAGATGGTTTGTAAAAAAAGGAATCTCTGGTGCTAGTGTGCTCTCGATTCAGATGAAGTGGGTTGCCTTTCCGATATTTGTTTGACTTCTATTTTGAAAAACTCGAATTGATGTCTGGTGTGTTCTAGCTTTAGTAATAATTTTGGATCCTAGTAAAACAGAAATTAGGAGCCTACTTATGCTGAATTTACGATAAAATTAACTGACTTTTCACGTCACCTCTGCCCATGGAAAATACTATAAATAGAAAAGATGACATAGGCATGATACAAATATTAGAGGTGGACAGCGATTTATTTTTCATTCATCCTTGTTATCTGATGCTTTGGTCTGTAGTTTGCACATGCGCTTGTCAATACTGGACGCATGTAGATTGGATGGGTTCGATAGAAAATAAAATCAGTTGGGTTTATAGAGATCAAATTTTGATTAGTTTCGTTTGGGCAGTGAGCATGAGCTTGTACTGTCAAAGTTGTGTTCAATCTGGATTAGAAACTATATTTTTTCTATAAAAGATTTGGTCACAGCTTTAGATAAATCTAATTAAAGTTTGGCAGGTTGGGAAGGGAGGAGTGAAGGACAATGTCAGTTTTACTTTTGTTCTTTTGTGCGATACGAAGTGGCTACTAAAAAAAGAACGCGCTGGCCACCTAAGAACTTTTTTCGAAATCTAACTTGCCGCTGACAAAAACCACGAGCGGGCTTGGTGCTGACAAAAACCACGAGCGGGTAGATGCCACAGAGGCTAACGGATGCTAACAGTAGCACATATCTCAAGACAATATCCAACGTCTTTAAGGGTATGCACAGCTAGCCGGGTGGTTAGCAAATCCGTGTCGTAACATGTATATACTAAATATATCAAATTAGTAGAAGATATCTTTATCATCTTTAAGTTGTGGGTAAAGATTTTAGGTTTTTTCCAAAAACTTTATTATGAACATATGTAAATTATGCGCATTAGATTTTAATTGGTATATATATATATATTAAAATCGAGATTTTAACTGGTATATATATATTAAAATTGAGATTTTAACTGACATATATATTAAATTATGCGCAATGAAGTCAATATTAAGTTTAACTATTTTGTAGCTCTCTCCATGGTAACCCTCCTCTTCAATCCAGTCATTTTGCGTTTTCTCTTGTGTATTTTCCGTGTGATGTATCATGAATATGCTGTCATGGACGACATAGTTTTTTCATCTTAATTGGTCACCAATTTTTTCTACGTGATTGTAAATTCTAATGATGCGTACTGTTCAACTTTAGGGATACTAAACCATAAAAACTTCCTCACAAATAAAATTATTGAAATTTACATAATAGTGTATTTATATGACATAATAGAAAAATCATTGGAACTACTCAAAGAACACATAATTCTAGTTGATTGTCATTTACATAAAATGTTACATGGGATTTGAAAGAATTTGAGTAAAATTGTGTTTTACAAATATACTCAAAAGAAAATTGTGATTTACAAAAATGTTACTACTACATTAACTCATGCATTGAATGATAATGCAGTGCATTTTTTTTCTCGGTTGCTAGGATTTCTATTGTTGAATCGACGTGCCTCCGATGACATAGGTCCTCTTCTATTAAGTCGATGCATGTCTCATATCTATTTTCAAAATACCTGAGGTCAATTTAAAGTTCACAAAATATATTTTTTGTATGTATTTAGTGATATTGATATATTTATGTAGAAATTGGTCTAATTTTATATATTCTCGTATATATTAGTTCTAGCAGACTGCCACCGACTCCTATATTATTACTAATGATTAGTTAAAAACAATATAGTTTGACTGAAATTTTAAGGCATCTCTAATTTCAAGGAGTAAAATATTTATTTGGTTTTTTTCAAGCACCGTTTCTATTGAGATTTGCAATTATGAGGAAGAATCATGATAAACTAACATGTTCTACCTTATTAATTCATGGTAATTAGGTCCAGAGTTAGGATCACATGATAATGTGACCAAAATATCCTCAAGTTGCATACTGAAAGGGATATTTGGATACTTCATTGGAATGCTAATTTCCGTAAAATCCTTGGAGTTCAGCGACTGAGAAAAGACCGAACCGAGGCTAGGGTAACATGTGTCGATCGATTTTGGGGGCAAATTTTTGGTCGTGTAGATGTTTTCGGTTCGAAATATTGGGCAATGAGCTGGAAATTTAGCGCTAAAAGGTGAACAGACTGAAGTGGTGACTGTTGTCACAATGAGGAAGAAAAAATGGGATAACTTTTTATCAATCTGTTGCAACGCACATACATATATATTACTTTGTTATATGTTCAAAAAAATATTTGATATAAATATTCAAGAAATACAAATTTAAATTATATCTTCAGTGCTATTATCCCGTAGCAACACACGGGTTTTATGCTAGTTATAAGACATGCATAACCTTGTGAGCTAAAATAAAATAAGATAGTAAGTTCCAGTGGTTTTCTTATTATGTGCCAAATACATGAAACCAACCCAGTTTTAGGGTTGCGTTCAGTCGTACGTGGCACACAGTTTTAAGTTGACCGATTAGCTGGTTTTAATTTTTGTGAAGACCAATTAGGCCATTAACTTTTTAAAATTAGATTGATGTACGCCCGTAGTTTGTACCTAGCAAGAGATAGCTAGTATCCTGTTTGAAGTTATCATACCTATTTCTTGTTGCACCTAACACGTAGTCTATGTGGACTCCATGGATGCACGTCTTCTTTTTTTTCTTTTACTTTGCCGGTGCGTGAAATAAAAAAACAGACTTGTCATGTACGGATTTGCCTAGTACTTAGATGTCACTTGTCTACATTTTACGTAACCGTTAGAGTTATTAAATCTTAACCATTAGTAATAAAATCAATGATGTATTTATTTCTAGTCCCTCACAAATGCGAGGGCGCCATTTGAATATGTCGAAAGAGATTTTAGGGTTATGTAGAAATTTATATTATAAGTTTAGAATTAACATGGTTGTTTGTACACCTCAAATATTATGGGTAACAAAAAAATTATTGTGCGGGAGGCATCTTTAATGAAATGCAATTAGTGGAAGAATAATCGTTACCACAAAAATGAGAGTATCAGTGATCATATGCACCTTATGTATGTGGTCATTTATATCACTACATAGAATTAAAATTATATTGCAATCTTGGATGTAATTTTTATTTTATGCTACTTTAATGTGAGTTTAGATCTTATTATCGCAATTTTTTGATTGATTTAGGGTAGACAAAACCTATACGTTGATGTGTAAATAATAATTTCGTCCAATGACATTTATATATAGTTACTAAGATGACTTACTCATGATATGTTTTATAAAAAACATCAGATTAGTTGTCAGATTATGGTGTGCACAATAAAGAAAACATATCTTTTCACTTCTTTTTATAGTAAGGTTCAAGAGATCAATTGGTTTAGCCCACTTTGGTCTGAGATTCTTTTAGACCTACTTCCTATTTTTTTTAATAAATATGCTTTAATAGGATAATTATTGTTTGTTATGAACCCGTAGGGCAATTAAACTGTAGTGGAGAAAACAACAGCCTAGCACAAAACACTATTATAATTTGGTTGGGTGCTTATATAAGCATTTGAAGATTTAGATAACATATTAGTGAAAATATATATTGTTTTCTGCTAGGGCAACCATTTTGTGAGAATTTAGATTTTATTTTGTCATGATCAATTTCTTTTCTCATTACTTTTTAGGAAATATTAACATCCTCCGTTCAGTCTAAAATATGTCACGCCTTAGGTAGAGACACCATCTCCAAGATTAACTTTAATATTTTTTACAAATATTCAAAATAATGGTAATCCTTAATTATTTTTGTGCTCAAATTTTATGTTACTATTTTTGCTTAATTATGCAATATTCTTCAACACGATATGTATTGGAACAAAGGTAGTGAAATTTTTGTATGCTTAATTTATCTCATTCCCCAATATCTTC
Source organism: Dactylis glomerata (assembly GCA_007115705.1). Classification (NCBI taxonomy): domain Eukaryota; kingdom Viridiplantae; phylum Streptophyta; class Magnoliopsida; order Poales; family Poaceae; genus Dactylis; species Dactylis glomerata. The sequence goes on along the minus strand of QXEO01000326.1, from coordinate 183,631 downwards.
CACCATTTCATATATTCGTTCTACATTCTTGTTTACATGTATTTTTGTATCATATAAATGTCGACATCATAATTAACTGATTCCCGGTTTTAGTGTGTGGCTTGCCCATATGACATTTTTTCAATCACGGTATGCACTACGCAATTGGTAGTGTCTTCTTACCACCACAAATATATATAATTTCGGTAGCACATCATTTTAAATTGAGGGTTATTATTATACGGAGATCAATTTTTTTACTAAATTTGTATGCCATGTATTTGAGGACAGAGAGAGTAGTCTATTAGTTTCAAAAGAGCATAAAGCCCGTACTCTTATTATCATTCATCTCCAAGAATGCATTGCACTCACATATTATTCATATTATTTTAGTGTGTGCCATCTCCCCATAATTTCGAACTACCACACAGTTTAATTCATGCACCTCATATATGTGACTTGCCTCTTTTTTGTTATTGTTTGAAGGGGATATAGATGGAACAAATCTATTATCTACTACAACCTTCGATCGGAAATAAGTGTCGGTAATTTTATACTAACGTAATATAAAGTTTGTTAAGTCACCGACACTTTGCGATCAGAGTGAGTACTTTATATTAATATTCCTTTAATTGAACATATGTAATTGAAGTGTTGCTATGTTAAAAAATGAGGTATATATATCATCTTAAAATGAGAAAATATATATTAATTTTGGTATTCGTAAATAAAAAATCCATCATTATTAGTATGAAATTTTGTATTTTCTTCTAAAAAGATTAACACATATAGACTTGAGTGCAAAAAGTTAATCATCATTACAAATTTTGCGGAACGCCTCCTTGCTTCAGGTGGACTCTATCTTTATGGAGGGAGATACGTCATACAACTGAATTTTAATTAGCATTGAAATTTTCACACAATTTTTATACATGCACAATTTCCAGTTTTCTCTCTCAAAGTAATAAAAATGTGCAGACATAGTCGTCAAAATATATGTATGCATTTTCTTTCACATTGTACTCTTATTAACTAATTTTTTGTGGGTATCATCGATATTTTTTGCCTAGTTACTGCCTCCGACTCATATTATCTTATATAAATACGCATGTATCTAGATCGGAAGGAGTACTATATTTTATCTTTTATACCCATTCATGTACGTGTATACCAATTCATGCTTTATAGATAGCGCCTGTGTCATGTGTTCCCATGCCACGTTCTTGCTGCGGCGTATCTTTTTTCCTTATATACATATTGTACGATGTTGCCAGATGTCCTTGCTGTGGTGTATCTTTTTTTCCTTACATACATATTACCCGATGTAGCCAGCACTGAGATATAGTTTGAATAATATTGTACGATGTTGCCAGATGTCCTTGTTGTGGTGTATCTTTTTTTCCTTACATACATATTACACGATGTAGCCAGCACTGAGATATAGTTTGAATAAACTCAAACAATATCATTCAAATTAAGGAGTTGTTGCCTCTAATACGGCTCCCATTAAAGGGAATTGCATCACGTTAGTCCACCATATGTTTTTTTAAACAGACTTGGACCACCCGTAATTACCAATACGTGTCAAACCGACCGTGCCAAATCAGATTTGACTGTTACGTAACTATTATTCTCTAGTTAAATCATAGCCATATATTTTAGATCTAACTATCAAAATTATTCTGATGATGTGGATTAACGTGGTGTCTCTATTTTAGACTCCCGTATTGTGCTTTTAGTATATAGTAGATTTCTGTACCCCCTAATGTGAGTCTCTACATAGTATGTGTTGGATCTTAATGCGTTTGTTCCATTTCAGAGCACTATACATAGATTCTCTCTGTATGATGTGTGCTTATTCAATATGGACACTTTTTTATATGTGCATGCTATGTGTTCTAACAATTACCTAGAAAAATAGAACACCACACATTGGATAGCTTAATTTATGTTGATTTTTGAACTAGCTGTGGATTATGGCCGCTCTCAGTGATGTTTGTTCCTTCCATCATATGTGTTAGAATTAGTACAATTTTGATGATAACTGCTTCTGTATCCATGCATAATCATCATGCCATGCTGTTATATCAGACCAATTCTATTGTCAAGGTTTTTTCCATGTTTCAAAAGAAAACTTAGCTCCCGGTACTAGGTACTCCCTCCGTTTAGAAATATAAGATGTTTTAGTTTTGTGAAGTGAGTGTATCTAGACATCTTTTAGTGTATAGATTCGTTTGAATCTATACACTAAAAGATGTCTAAATACACTCACTTTACAAAGCTAAAACATCTTATATTTCCGAACGGAGGGAGTAGCATTCTATTATATCTCGCCAAAGGGCCACCAAAGTGGCAAAGATCAGATACAAAATAGATGCAAGCGGCATGGCTGTAGATGCCTAAAAAGATTAAATATGCAAAAAAATTGGTAACAATCTAGCATTAACAAGGGTACTGTATGTGATCTATCCTCACGCTTTCCATTATTTTGCTTCGTGCCAACACTCCTGATATGAACTTTGAAGTTTCTAGCTATAATCACTATGCCTAATTTATTCAAGGTACTATAAATTATGTATTCTTGAATGATTCATTAATGCTCCACTCCCTGGATAAACAAAGATAATTCCTGGAATAATGAAGATATTCGTTCTTATTTGTCATAGAGACGTACTTTTATGATCTTTGGTTTTGTGAGCACAGCTCTTTAATTCATGATTTCATAATATTTGGTCAAAGCTGATCTAAGGTAATTTTTGTTTTATAATTTGATCTTCCTCGGTTCATGTTTTTGTATTTCATTGAAAGGTCCATGAGGCTTAGTTTCCAGTTTGGTAAGATAGTAGTAATATAAATCCATTTGTGCTTACTTTACCCGCTCCGCTAAATATAGTTAGATGTGTTTAGCGACCAATGCGCATGTTCAGCGACGGAGAAGGTAAATCCCTGAAAATAGTCGGTTGTTCTCAATTCTATGTTAGTTATTACAAACAATTCTAAAAACATAAACCATCGATAAAATGAGCTGTCGGTTAACCTCCCTCATTGTGTAATTTATTAATTATTTAAACCTTTTCTTATTCAAGATTGTAGAAGATACCTATATGAATATCTTACTAGACCCTCCATGTTCCAGTAGCTGCACATACTGATAATATGCATCTCTGATTTTTTTCGTTTTGGATGAAAACTACAGGGAGCAGCTAGGTGGAGAAATTGCTATCCACATTTTCTTCTTCTTGAAAAGAAGGTTAGCATATCTCTTCCTCAGTTCATTTTGCATGTTATTTACAAAAGGGGAATTCTCCTTCTGTACCTTATCTAGATCAGCTTTGTTAGTCGCTTGATTGTTCCAACGTAAATGGGTTTTAGAATCTCGAATTACGATAAGAAGCAACATAACTTGTGTGTATACCTAGAATTGTGCTAAATGTGTCGCCAACGAAGTGGCGCTTCAATGGCAATATCTAATTCATCTTTGCTATGCAATGACTATTAATAAATGCCAAGGGCGGACACTTGATAAGGTTGGTGTCTATTTACCAATGTGCACTTTTGCACGGGCAGTTTTATGTTGCTATTTCAAGAGTTACTTCGAGGGAGAGATTTAAAATACTTGCACTTGATGAATCTGGAGCTCCGACCATGGAATCAAGAAATAGTGTACCCAGAAGTGATTGGTCATCTTTAGGTGTGTTAGCTCACATGTAAGTTCTCTTATATGGTTGTCCATTCATACTGTTGGTTTTTTTAATATATGTATCCTACACATTCAACTGATTAACGTTGTTGTTCGCTGTTTCCTTTTTGCACGGTCCACTCCCTATTGAAGACATCAAGTTTTCAGCTTATTCTACCGCTGGAATTTCTCATGGCGATAGACTTAAGATATTTGGCTCTGAAGTACAAGTGTTGCCGGTACTTTGTATTGAGACCTTTTCTGATCATGTATCTCGATTGTATAAATGCTACAGAGCTGTTTTTTAAATATAACGATTCAGTATTTGCGTATCCGTTTGGCTCAGTAAAATGGTAGATATGAGTTTATCGCTCTTCTATGTCGATCGTTCCATTTCAGTTAATCAATCCCTAAAGAATCCTTTATTGCTAATACATAGATAGCTGCATATATGTAACAGATATGTCTGCACATTTGATACAACACATGCACGATGAGAAGGATTACCTCGAGACAACTGGTTCCTATGATTTCACATAGATTAAACGCAGAAAGGTAGCACCACGGACGCGGCGTACCGCCGTACATATATAAAGGTTTAAAGAAATAAAGTGATTTTAGCTATGCCACGTTTTCCTTTGTACTATAGATGCAAATCAATAAACAGTGATTCGCAATGAAAGGTACTTTCTTAGAGTTACAAAGTCTTGCTTTCCTTCTTAGTTCCAAACAGCTTCCTATATAAACTAGACTAAATACATACTACTATGTTGCTACTTGCTTCTATATTAACTTAATAAAAATACATCTGATTTTTTTATAAAATATACTCTATTATTTATCGTCTCTTTTTATTAAAAAATATTATAACATCTTTCTTGATATTCTCACGACTTCGCATAATACATACACTATACGCTGTCTCTTTTATTCAAAAAAATATTATGCTACTGCTTTTATGGCATAGGTGTGGCATGTCGCATTTTTATGCTACTGCTTTCTTCTATATTAACTTGATTTCGTAAAATAAATATACTATTATGCGTTGCCTCTTTTATTCGAAAAAATATTACTACCTTTTTTTTCATCTCCTCAATACCGCCACAGGTGTGGCGTGTTGCTTCGCTACATCTTCTACGCATTTTTTATGCTACTGCTTTCTTCTATATTAACTTCATAAAATATATCCCAAATTCATTTTACAAAATATACTTTATTATCTCGCCTCTTCAGGAAAATAGTATTACCGTATTTTCTTGATATCCTCGCGACTTTGTAAAATAAATACACTATACAAAATATACTCTATTATTCTGCCTTTTTTTATTTTAAAAATACTATTAATGTATTTTCTTGATCTCAGTGACTTCACAAAATAAATACACTATTATTCACCATCTCTTTTATTCGGGAAATATTACTACCTTTTTTTTCCTTATCTCTTCACGATCGCCATAGGTGTGGTGTGTCGTTGTGTTATAGCTTCTACGCCTTTTCTATGCTACTGATTTCTTCTATATTAACTTCACAAAAATATATCTCATATTTATTTTACGAAATATACTCTATTATTAACCACCTCTTTTTATTTTGGAAAATATTATTACCTTCTTTTCTTGACCCCATGGCGACTTTGCAAAATAAATATACTATTGTTTGCCGCCTTTTTTCTTCGGGAATATGTTACTACCTTTATTTGATGATTTCTTACGATCGCCACAGTTGTGGCGTGTCGCCGCGCTACAGCTTATACGCCAGTTTTTATCTAGGTCAACTCTTCTATAACGGTTCAGAAAAAATTAAACCATTCATCAACATTGCCTTTTGCAGTACTTTGGAGAAAAAAGTGTTGGATCATTTGTTGCCTCTTATTCCTGGAAAATTAAATTATTTATGATAATTTCTTTACGTAGTTATTTACCGGTTTTTCTTGATCTCCTCATGAGGTCTACCCTACGGGTGTGTTGCACCGTCATCCGAGGATTTCCTATGGAACTTTTAAGAAAAAATTGTTGGACCATTCAGCAACATCACCTTTTGCAGCACTTCGGAGAAAAAAGTGTTGAATCATTTGTCGCCTCTTTTAACCAGAAAATATAATTTTTATGGTAATTCCATGCGGTTATTTACCATTTATTCTTACCCAATGGTAATTCTTCAACAACGTGTATTTTTTCAAAGGTGTACTAATAGTAACTTTTGACACTAATTCCCGTTTGCCACCTCTTTTATCCAGAAAATTCAATTTTTACGGCAATTTCTTGACGCAGTTATTTACATATTATTTTTATCCAACGTTCATTCTTTCATGGTGTGTAATTATTCAAAGTAATTTTCCAAATGTAATTTTCAGAGGTGTTTCAATAGTAACTTTGAATACTAATTCCACTAACTTTGGCTAACAAAAAAAATATTCTATTTGTCGCCTATTTAATTAGGCAAACAAAAATGTCAGAAGCATACTAGAGCCTTCTTTTGGAGTGACTTTACAAAAAATACTTCATTATTCGCCGTCTTTTCTATTCAGGAAAATATTAGTACTATCTTTTTCTTGATTTCCTCGCAACTTTACAAAACACATACTCTATTATTTGCCATCTCTTTTTGCCAGGAAAATATTACTACTATATTTTCTAGATCTCCTCATGGTCGCCATACGGGGTGTCTTACAACTCGGGCGTGGCGTGCCGCCGCGCCATTCTTCCTAGTATGTACTTATTCTGCTTTTTCAAAAGGGGACATACTTATTCTGCTAATCAGCTTTTCATGAAATTAAAAGGTAGTTTTGACAAATCCAGTTCTAGGTATATATGCTATTATGGACAGTATTTATCGAGTACTTGGCTATCCAATACTCATGTATTATACGTTTTCGTGCTATCACCTTTATAACTTATGCCTTTTATAGTTACATATACCTCCCCTGGGTAGGGACAAGGGCAAGGCTATTTACATGAAATGGTTGGTCAATATATGGTTGATATAGCGGCGTATTCACAGGCAGTCCGTTCTTATTCAGCTTGTAATTATTGATTACCGGCTGCTCCATGGCCGGTGGCACGCTTCGGGTTAGGAGGCAAACTGCTTGAGAGCTACACAAATAAGGCAAGAAGCTTCTACCTAGGACCGTGCCCAGGATGGGCAGGATGGCCGACATGTAGCTTGGGCGCATAAATGTCGCGATACATAGCCAAGAGTGCAGCATTGTCGTCCCTCAGCTACACCATCGGTGTCTTGTCTTCTTGGCCCTCCATCGGCCCTTCTAGGAGGTTCCCAAGGTAGAGCCAGTCCTGCAATTGCATTGCAATGGAGAACCTTGTTAATCATGTAGAAAAATTCTTGCAGTGTCAATGACAATCATGGCATTAAAAACCATGACAAGCATGGCATTGGCAACCGTGCTTTCATTGACAAGCATGCCATTGACAAATATGTTATTGACATGCTTCCCAATGACAAGCATGTCATTGACATGCTTGCTGCTGACATGCTTCCCACGCCAGTGAACATGATGTCATTGACATGCTCGCCCTGCTTCTGTGCCACCAAAACGAGGGACGTGCCACTGTCATGGCGTTCAGGGGCCTAACAAAATCAACAATCTGGCATATATCGAACGATCCTTACCTAGCAACGATGAACTATGGTCGGATCTAAAAAAACCTATCCGAAAAAAAAAGGAGAATTGAAAACTTACCATCGAACGGAGAGAGAGCCCCCCCCCCCCCCCCCCCCCCCCCAGCCCCGCGCGAGAACATATCCTATGAAACTGGTCAACTCGTGCACCAGCAGCACCTGCCTCGTATGGGCCATTTCATGTAGAAATAAGCAATGGATGTTTTTTTTAATATGAGCAATCGGATGTTGATAAGACATGGACTGGTGGACATACAAAATCACGCCTGCAATGTTGTTTCCCATTTGCACATAACCCTTTTAAAATCTCGAATCACTCCCATGTCTATTCAACTGCAGCATATATACACGAATTCAGGTGTAGGTTCTGAACTTCGAAGACGAGGTGACTGTAAGAAGTAACTTTCGAGAAGACGAATTAGTACGAGTGGTGATACAAATAGAATGGAGATTTCTTTGCACCATTTGTAATGTGCAGTAAACTTCAAATCTTCTTAAGAATAGAAGTAGATCCAAACCATTTTTTTTGCATGGCAATAAAAAACTCTAAGAACAACGACTAAGGAACAATCTTAGAATTTCAATATCTAATATTGAACATAGCTTCATGAACTACTGCGAGAAAACAATGAAAATTGGAGCTATAGACAGTATGTTGGCCACACGGCAGTAGTTGCTTCTTTTCTGCGGGAATGATCCGAATCTATTCCATGAATTCACAAGAAATACAAGGCAACCCGAACATAATAAAATTACATTGAGATCCTTGGACCACCTAATGACTACTCCTGCTGCGGGAGCGAGATGCCGACGCGCCACTGTCGCCGCTCCTATACGAAGTCGGCCTGACATTGTTGATGACATTCAGGAAGTTTTCATGCACATGCCCCTAAGGACCAGCGCGGCAGCGCCCCAGAGCCGAAATCGTCGTCGTTGAACACTTGAATTGATCCAAATCTTCTAACACCAAACTTATAAAATACGTAGACTGGATGAGTTCCACCACTTCATGGAAGCGGCGACCAGACGAATCCCCGCCCTCCTCAACGCTACCGGCAAGATCGCCGCCAATGCGGTGAATGGGGAGGACGGAATACCTTATTCTTGTCCCGCACAACGCCGCCATAGCCACCATAACGACGATGCCGGTAGACCAAACTCTAACTTAGGGACCCTTCAACAACGCCGAGCGTAGGTCTGAGATCCCCCACCTCCCCCGGCCACCAGAGTGGCAAGAAGAGGAGGCGAGGACCCGTTGATTCCCAATCGTAAACGGTGAGGACGAGGTAGATGGCGGTGGCTGCTAGGGTTTCCACCCTAGCCGCCGCCTCTCTTTCTTTCACGTGGGAGAGGATGAAGATGGCAGTAGTTGTTTCACGAGTGTACACCTCAAAATGTGGAGATTTGGGAGGAGAAATCTTGGAATACTTTGAGAATGAAGCAAGTACCAATGGAGGAGGATGACACTGGCTTCCAGATCTGGCGGTGGCTGATGTTGAGGCGGCACCGTGGCAGTGGAACTCCCAGGAAGGGGTTTCAGGGAGAGAGCCGCCATAGAAATATTGTCGGCCTAAATCCCGTTGAGATGCTGTATGGGAAGGCCAATGGAGAGACTGAAGGGTTTCGCAGCATAGTAAATCAAAATTTTCCTACGGATGCGAACGAGAAAGCCAATATCTAATCTAGGAGATGTAATCAACGAGAGCGATAGATGAGATCTTCATACCCTTGAAGAAATCACACAGCAGAAACGTTCAATAGAACGTGGATGATGTAGTCGTACTAGCCGTCTCCTCCTCGCGATCTGATCCGATCTAACGCCGCAAGTGGCGACGCCTCCGAGAGATGCACATGTACGGTGCAGCGATGTCTCCTCCTTCCTTGGTCCAGCAAGTATGGTGGAGAGATAGATTGGATCAGCAGCACGACGGCGTGGTGCTTATGGTGGAGAATTTCTGCAGCAGGGCTTCGCCTACGTGCAGTCGCGAGAGAGAGATGTGGAGGGCAGCTGTTGGGCCAGCGGCTATGGTTAGGAGAGGAGCACGCCCTAGCCCTCCCCTCCCCTTTAAATAGGTCAAGGGGGTCGGCCAAGGGGGCAGCCTTAGCCTCCAAGTCAAGCCAGTGGCCCCAGGGAGAAAACTGGCCCCCTAAGTTTCCTTTGCCTTGGCCCATAAGAAAACCCTAGGGTTTTGCCCTTGGCCTCATAGGACAAGTGGGCATGGACGACCAGGCCCATGTAGGCAGCACCCTTTGGTCCATGTGGACCCTTTGGGGCATGTGGGCCCCACCATGGAGCCCTCTGGAACTTTCTAGAACATTCCAGTACTCTATCAAAAAAGTCCAGAACTTTTCCGAAACCAAAAAACTGCTTTCCATTATATGAATCTTATTCTCCGGACCATTCCGGAACCTCTCGTGATGTCCGTGATCTCATCCGAGACTCCGAACAAAAAACTCAATAACCAATTATCCATTCTATCCTAGCATCGATGCACGTTAAGTGTGTGACCCTACGGGTTCGAGAATATGCAGACATGATCTTCTATCAATAATCAATAGCGGGATCTGGAAACCCATATTGACTCAAACTTATTCATTGATGATCATATCAGATGAACCACGATGCCAGGATTCAATTAATCCCGTATATGTATTCCCTTTGTCTCGCGATATTTTACTTGCCCGAGATTCGATCGTCGGTATCGACATACCTAGTTTAATCTCGTTCACAGCAAGTACTTTACTCGTTCTGTAATCCAATATCACTTTATGATTAACTCCTTAACTACATGCTTGCAAGCGGTGTTGATATCGATTACCGAGTGGGCCCGAAGTATATCTCTCCAACTTGGGAGGGACAAATTCCATCTCGATACATACAACCCAACGAGTACTTTCCGATCACCTGAGAGACACCTTTATGATCACCCTTTTATAGGATGACGTTTGATGACCTCAAAGCTCTCTTCCAGCACTAGGGAGTTGCATTATCTTATGGTCTAAGGAATACAATATTTGACATAGGAAAAAGCTTCGCAAAGATGAACACGATGACACGATCTAATTGCTGTGCTTTATTTGGGTCTGTCCATCACATCATTCTCCTAATGACATGACCTCATTATTAATCGACAACTCATGTCTATGGTTAGGAAACCTTAACCATCATTAATCAATGAGCTAGTCTAGTAGAGGCATACTAGGGACACGGTGTTGTTCATAAACCATACAAGTATTAATGTTTCCGCTTAATACAATACTAGCATGGAGTATAAACATTATCATGAACAAGAAATATGATAATAACAGTAATATTATTGCCTCTAGGGCATATTTCCTTCAGTCTCCCACTTGCAGTAGAGTCAATAATCTAGTCATACTTGCGCCTTTAACACATATGGCATTCCGGTGTTATTCATACGCGTTGCACGTGGTAAACCTTATCTATGGGTCTGACATTTTCAGGTCCGTTTATATTTGCATATTCTTTTGCGTCAGCACGCATTACTCATCTTGTATGAGATGGCATCGTATAAACTTGGTCTTCTGATGAAACCTTTGTTTCTTTGCCAAAACTATGTTGTCACTATTGTTATACAATAGAACTACATAGTACTAGCACACTTGGAACTACACCTCCACGATCGGATCGCAGAAATTTAATTTTCCTATTACGATGGTTTTCCTACTTCGTTCTGAAATTCTTTGAACTTTTCAAACGTTTCAGATTTATGTTTCATTAAATAGACATACCCATATCTACTTAACTCATCAGTAAAATTGAGAAAATAGCGATATCCACCGCGCATCGAAATACTCATTGGTCTGCACACATCAGTATGCATGATTTCCAATAAGTCCGTTGCTCGCTCCATTATTCCAGAGAACGAGGTTTTGATCATCTTGCCCATGAGGCATGGCTCGCACGTGTCAAATGATTCAAAATCAAGAGACTCCAAAAGTCCATCAGAATGGAGTTTCTTCATGCGTTTTACGCCAATATGACCTAGACGACAGTGCCACAAATAAGTTGGATTATCACTATCTACTTTGCATCTTTTATGCCGCTTCTAAAGCGATTATATACTTAGCTCTCGTTGCAGTGTCCGCCACAATGTTAACATTGGAACTCATCCAAGTCATCATGGAACTTTCTTCCATCTTATTGTGCCACCTTCTAACTCAAAACAAATAGCTTAAAATTGAGATAAAATTTTACCTGTATATGTGACAAAGCCAATGTAACACATTGCAATGAACCATTTGTCACTTTTGCATATAAAATATATTCTTAGTTCTTCGAAAGTACATAAGAATATTCTTACTATTGTCCAATGATCATCATATGAATGCTCATAACCTTTTAGAGCATCGGACATATCTGGATCTATATATCATGGTACATAAGATTGATAAAATCATTCTTGCGGTTTCACTCATCAAGTGTCAAAACAATTGATTCTTGCTCCAACCTCTTCCATGCAACAAGAACCGTTCTTATTGTTTCCATATTGAACAAATTCAATATTTCATCTATGTACTCTGGCAAAACTATATCAGTGCCTCAATCTATCTGCATAGACATTGATGCTTAATATTCTTGTTTTACCTAAGTCTTTCATCAAAAACTAATTTTAATGAAAACTTAACAATATCAAGAAAAACACATTATTTCCAATAAATGATATGTCATCCATATAAAGTATTAGAAATATGTCTGAGCGCTCCCACTTACTTTCTTGTAATACAAGCATCTTCAAATATCTTGATGAAATTAACACTTTATCATTTTCATCATTGAAGATTCCAACTTCGCTATGCTTACTTCTACCTTTGAAGTTTGTATACATATCTAGCAACCGTTGAATCAACAAAACCCATTGGGTCGTGTCAGGTACACGTCCATGGTGTGCATTCCGGTAGAGGAACATTAATTCATTTATTCAACTATCACATCTCAATATGTAATTGTTGCTAGAGTAATCCATATGACAAAGTCAGGACCCATCACCGCTTCTTTGTACATTGTTGGTTACTATTATCTAATAATATCTCATCCTCAAATCTTGCTATTTGATTACAACCAACTTGATTAAATAGGAACTTTGATGTCCGGTACTACAACACATTGTAGGTGTGGGAGCCATGAGCTCAGTTGCCGCTTCCAGAACATTTTTCCGGTGCTGCGCTACTTTGCTCATCATGCTCAGGTTCAATAACCCCATCAAGTTCTATTTTCCTCCCACTTAAACCTTTCGCGAGAAAACTCCTTCATAAGAAATTTACTTTTAGCGACAATCGCTATGTGTTTGGGTCCATAGTAGAAGGAATACCCATCGACATTCTTTGGGATAACCTACAAAGACTTACTAATCCGATTTTGGTTGTAAACATTTTACATATGCTGACGAGGGTTAACTCGACAAATGTCCTAGATGAAGGACTTAGGATCAGGGGAAGAGCAACGACTAGAGATTCCGGGATCAAGATTGGCACACGATGTACCCAGGTTCACGTCCCCGCGGTGGAGGATCACTACATCCTGCTAGCAATCTAGTATATGATCACAATGGTGTTTACATGGTGCCGCCGTAGGCGGAGTTTTGTATCTAGTCTATGTCTAATCTCTCTTGTATGTTCTATCTCTCGATATCTAAGTTGTAAGTTGTGATGTCTATGAGATATCTCTCTAGGGGCGCCCCTGCCTGGCTTTATATATGCAACCAGGCTAGGTTTTACAAGTCTCCTAGTCGAATACGGATTAGAACCTTCCTTCTTTGTCTCCAAGTCAATCTTCGAGTCCTTGTGCTAGTCCACCTCCATAATGGGCCGAACCCGGTATACTAATTTGCGGGTACCGAAAGGGCATATCCATGTCAGTAGCCCCCGAGACTCTACTTGAGTCGCAGACTCGGGTTGAGTCTCCAAACTTCAAATCTTCGACTTCTTCAATTCTCTTACTTCTTTAATCTTCGACTTCTTCAAACTTCGATTTCTTCAATCTTCGACTTCATATATCTTCAACTTCAAACTTCGACTTCAAATGCAATGGCTAAAATCATCAGGTTCTTGAATCCGCTCTCCCGATGGGAGTAAATGTTCAGTTTATTTTCTGGTGCTTGCCACCGACAGTGTACTCAAAATTTTCTTCCTCGTTCTTCTCAAAGTAATTCTTCATCGAGTGCGCGACCAGCGCTCCCGATGGGAGTAGCCTCCGAGGATATGGTCGGGTACTTGTAGTCGATCATAGCCTCCAGTTCTTCCTCTTCATCTTTTACTTGCTCAAATCTTCTTCTTCATCATCTCTTTTATCGAATTCTTTCTCAAATTTGTCAATCTCTCGGGTGCGCGGCCAGCGCTCCCGAGGGGAGTAGCCCCCGAGTCTATGTTCGGATACTTGTAGCCGGACATAGACTCAAGTTGTACTACTCGAAGAAGTTCGGCTCCTGTTGAAGGACTTGATGATTTTGTCGACTTCTGCAGAAAATATGAGTAATTATGAAATACTTTGTCACTCGAAGAAATATTGCGTTTGCATATTGTAATGATGATATAGTATGTAAAATTAAAACTTGATGTTTTTTGTGCAATTTTGTTGCTTGTACGTAAGACCCTTTCGTTAGCCTGATGCACTCGTGGCTCGATCAGCTACTCAGGTCAGACGTAATGTGATGTGTTTGCCGCATTTGAATTTCAAGATACTTGCTAAGTCTTTTCGTTAGCCTGACGCACAAGGTTTGTACCTTGCCAACCGTTAGTCGAGCTTCTGCGACTGTAAACTAAATTATCAAGGATTCGACAAGGAACGCCAGCTACTAGGGCTTTCACAATTTTTCGAAGTCAATGATATGCAAGATGATTTTTCATGGCGGAGCCCCCAAGTGTCGGGTGCGGCAAAAGTAAATGATAATTGACTCTTGGAAGAGGAAAACTTAGCTTTTATTGGGTGCACCGTCGTCGGCGCGGCCATAGTCGACGATGTAGAGGTAGGTGAGTTGTTGTCGTAGAATCACAACCACGATCGGAGGCAAAGCTATTGTCGAGCCCCCGAGCGTTGTTGGGATTGTCGTGTTGCTGATGTCGACGAAATCACAGGTCTTGAGTATGAGCTTCCGCACTCAGGGGCGAGTTGATGTCGAGCCCCTGAGCGTTGCTGATAGTTTGCGTGAGTGAGCAGCGATGAGTCCCCGAGCATGGCAAGCCGCAGTCAACGATGTTGAAGACGAACTGGTCGCAGTATTTTTGTCCGAGTTGTCCGAACAGAGTAGTCAAAAAATTTCTTCTTCGAGTTCTCTGGATTGTCCGTGCCGCCGGAGTTGTGCACGCTGATTACTAGGCTTCCGTGCAGACTAGTCTGTACTCGTATAAAACTTGAAGTATACTTTTAGTTTGGCAGCTTATTGCTTCTCTTCCTCTTGCAACTCGATCTGATTTGGCACTAATCGGAACATGCCGAAAGCCGTCGTCGCGCGGCTGGCCTTGTCGTCAAAAGCAAAGCACGCACGCACGCGGCTAGCCAAGCTTGATGCATTGATGATTTCCTTTACGTGGGGTGGCTCTTGTAGATGTAGTTGATTTTTGTATATATGTAGCTAATTGATCGCTACTCTTCTTTGGAAATTCTCCTGCTTAGCCGATTGTTATTCCTGACTCAGCTTCCTTGTTCTTTTTGCCAGAGGAGTCAACCTCGGAAATCGTCAGATCGGACAAGTGCTCATATCCAAAATTGCTTGCAGATCATTGTCTTGCTGTTTGGACGAGTCGCCGGAAAGTCCTTTGTTAATCGGACCAGCCGCAATATAGACCATATCTCATGAATATGATGTTGCTGATGAAGTTGAAGGCGTTGAAGCTGATGATCCGGCGAGATGCGGTCTCGCTGCTGCTGTCGGTAGCCGCAAAATTTGTTGATCTTCTCGATGGAAAAGTTGAAGGATCCCGTCCGGATAACAAAATCCAGTCGCCGCGATCCCCACGGTCGGCGCCAATTGACAAAGGTTAACTCGATAAATGTCCTAGATGAACGACTTAGGATCGGAGGAAGAGCAACGACTAGAGATTCCGGGATCGAGATTGGCACACGATGTACCCAGGTTCACGTCCCCGCGGTGGATGATCGCTACATCCTGCTAGCAATCTAGTATATGATCACAATGATGTTTACATGGTGCCGCCGTAGGCGGAGTTTTGTATCTAGTCTATGTCTAATCTCCCTTGTATGTTCTATCTCTCGATATCTAAGTTGTAAGTTGTGATGTCTATGAGATATCTCTCTAGGGGCGCCCCTGCCTGGCTTTATATATGCAACCAGGCTAGGTTTCACAAGTGTCCTAGTCGAGTACGGATTAGAACCTTCCTTCTTCGTCTCCAAGTCAATCTTTGAGTCCTTGTGCTAGTCCACCTCCATAATGGGCCGAACCCGGTATACTAATTCGCGGGTACCCGAAGGGCATATCCATGTCATATGCCGTGCATACCAAAATTTAAGAAAAGACAACTATAACTTGTACGGTGTCATTTCAGCGGATTATGATGGTGCTCTATTCAGTGAAAAGCGGTAGTCTCTAAAGCATAATCCATAAATTATATTGGCAGTTTTATTTCATCATTGATCTAACCATGTCAAACAAGGTTTAATTACATCCATCGAAAACTCCATACTCCTGTGGTGTTTATCACGATGCAAGTTTGTGGAACAATTCCCCTAACTCTTAGATATTTGCTAAACTTGTAACTCAAATATTCTTCTTTATGATCTAGTCATACAACTTGAATATTCTTGTTACAACAATTTCCACTTCATAAATTGAATAATTTTATACTTCTATCTCATCAAGTAGATATACCATACATCTATTCGAGTTAATGATGAAATAGAAAATACACCACGCTCGACTTCACACATGAACTACATACATCAATATGTACGATCTCCATTTAGGTAGTCGCTTGTTCTGTCCACGGCCCATGGACGGAGTTTAATCATCTTTAGGAAAAAGTCTTACAAGTGTCAATCAATTCAAAATCAAATAACTCAAAAATCTATCAATATAGAATTTCTTTCATGTTTTGTTTCCAATATGACTTAAACGGCGGTGTCATATATAAGTGAAATTCGTTTTGTCTTGAGACATTTAGCATCAGTGTTGTAAATGTCTATTTCACCAACAAGATAATAATAATTTATCCATCGATTATGGAAGACGGTAATAATTTGAACAACCATTGCTCTTATAATACCAAAACAAAATAACAATTATTGAGTTCTTAACAAATCTAGAAGGCTAGGTTTTATGCCGATGAAAAACACAATAACACATTTTATTTGTTTCTTGATGCGCATTGTTACCACATTCTTTTGCTAGTTACTTAGGCCATCGTAGTTCTTGTATTGTTGCTTTGTATGACATTTCATACCAACAATCTAGTATCTAATACCCAAGAATTACATTATGTACTAGCAAAGAATACATCTATAACATGTATATCATTTATATACCTGAGCTGGACATTTCCAGTATTTTCCTTTTCTACCAAATACTTCTGCAGATCCTATTTAGCATCTTCTCTCTATTTAGAAGAATCTATCAACATCAATAGTGGTGTCAACCATTTGACACATAGTCCAAAGGATGTCAGTCAAATACTAATGGCCTTGGACTTTGCAAATTGAGGTGGATCACCATCATCATATAATTGGTATTCTTCCAGATTCCATTCTTTAGTATTCTTTTGGTATAGCAAAACAATTTAGCCGATACCTTTTTCATTCGTCCTATCATGACATCTTTCATGATGAAACTACTATATCTCTTAAGGACAAATGCAAGTATAATATTAGTTTCCCAAAATTTTGGGGGTGATCGGGACGCCTAGCGTCTTCAATCTTCGCATATATTCATACAATATGAGCATATGTTCTTTTACTAAATTATACTTAATCATTTTGCAAACAATCAAAGTTTTAGATATCAAATATCTTTCACTTCTTGCTAGTTTCTGAAACAATTCTTTCAGCTCCAAGATCACTTTGATTCTCAATCAATTTTGAAGATCAATTTGTCATGAAGGCAAACATGATCTTAGATGCTAAACTTGAATCGTTGCTCTTTGATTAATACAACTTATTAAATCGTATGGAGCAAGCAGGGTTTGATAAAGTTTGCAATAGGACTTAATCGTTAGTCTTGACATTCTAACTAAACGGTACTAGTCCGTAGAGTGACTATCCAGAATTCTATAGTTCTTTTAACTCAATTAAAACTAAGTGTCGGTGGGAACGGTTGCCAAAGACTACAACGACTTATGCAAATACACTAAGATTTAGTTCATGATAATTAGTTCAAGTTAATCAAATTACTAATGAACTCCCACTAAATTCAACATCCCTCAAAGTTGTTTAGTGAAACATGATCCAAATTCACTACACCAAGACCGATCATCACGTGAGATGATGTAGCTTTAATGGTGAACATCAACATGTTGATCATATCATCCATATGACTCATGCTTGAACTTTCGGTCTGTGTGTTCCGAGGCCATGTCTGTACATGCTAGGCTCATCAAGTTTAACCCTTGTATTTTCGCATGTGTAAATCTGGCTTACACCCGTTGTATGTGAACGTATGATGTCTACGCACGCTTCTGTTCTTGTAGAGAGTGTTGGGCCTCCAAGTGCAGAGGTTTGTAGAGCAGCAGCAAGTTTCCCTTAAGTGGATCACCCAAGGTTTATCGAACTCAGGGAGGAAGAGGTCAAAGCTATCCCTCTCAAGCAACCCTGCAATTACGATACAGAAAGTCTCTTGTGTCCCCAACACACCCAATACACTTGTCAGATCTATAGGTGCACTAGTTTGGCGAAGAGATAGTGAAATACAAGCGGTAGTGATGATTATAAGTAGTAACTGCAATATGAACTAAGTATCGCTGTGAGCAAACATGTAACAAAACAGCAAGTAAACGGTGTGCAATGCTTGGAAACAAGGCCTAGGGATCATACTTTCACTAGTGGACACACTCCCAACAAATATAACATAATTGAACAAATAAATAACTTCTCTTCACTATGGTACTCTGAATTACTCTCCTATTGAATAACACTAATCATTGCGTAGGGCTACGAAGCACTCCTCAAAGTTCATCAAGTACTTGACAAACACCACTCATAGAGATATCCAAATCAAATCACAACTCAAGATAGATATTATTGCAACTTAGACCAAGTACTAACACGGTGCACACACTGTCAACATTACACCATGAAAGGAGGAATATATCACTTCAATACTATCATAGTGATAATTATTCTCATAATCCACAAGAGATCACAATCGTAGCCTAGACCAAGTACCACCATGATGCACGCATTGTCACCGTTACACCATGGCAAGAGGAATAGATTACTTTAATAACACACTAGAGTACACATAACGAAGAAGAGTAACATCTACTTATTCAACATGATACAAAGCTCACGATCACATAAAGATCACATCATGGGAGAGAGAGGTGAACCACATAGCTACCGGTAGAGCCCTCAGCCCCGGGGATGAACTACTCCCTCCTCATCATAGGAGACAACAAGGTTGATGGAGATGGCGGTGAGGTCGATGGAGGCGGTGGAGACGACGATGGAGACCGATGGAGATGGCTCCGGGGGCACTTCCCCGTCCCGGCAGGGTGCCGGAACAGAGACTTCTGTCCCCCGAAATTCGTCAGCGACGGCGGCGGCGCTGCGGAACTGTTCTGGGAAAAACGCCGACTCCCTTAGGGTTTTCCGTCCCAAGGCTTTATATAGGCGAAGGGGCGTCGTCAGGAGTGGCCCCAGGCCTCCTCACACCTAGGCGGCACGGCCAGGGCCTGGGCCGCGCCGGCCTAGTGTGAGGCTGGCCTGTGGCCCCTCTCCTCCGCCTCTTCGGATCTCTGGAAACTTCTGGGAAAAATAAGACTTCAGGAAATTGTTTCGTCCAATTCCGAGAATATTTCCTGTGTGGCTTTTCTGAAACACAAAAATAGCAGAAAACAGGGAACTGGCACTGTGGCGACTTGTTAATAGGTTAGTTCCAGAAAATGCATAAAAGTGCCACGAAGTGTAACGAAACACAAGGCAAATGGTGTAAAAACAAGCATGGAGCATCAAAAATTATAGATACGTTTGAGACGTATCAGTATCCCCAAGCTTAACTCCTGCTCGTCCTCGAGTAGGTAAGTGATGACAAAAGAAATAATTTTTGAGGTGACATGCACCTACACAATCTTGATCATATATGTAAGCGTTGTGAGCTGGGATCTAAATAACTTAAAACATGGACATGAAAGACATAATCTTGATAGAAAAAACTTAGCAACCATGTTATAACATGAAAAAGAACACAAACAAAAGATCATGAGAATGAAACAATGAAAGTCAAATGTGTGTTCAAATCATAAGGAAAAACATACAAATGGTTTTCAGCTTGTCCTTCATGGAGAGAAAAACATAAATGCATAGGACACCTTCAAGTTTAAGAGGGCGACTAGATACAAATAATTTGAGAACAAGTGAAACCAACAATATGAATCAATCAATGAAAACTTTGGGACAATGCACATTATACTCAGAATGACAACTATGCTCTCTTAGACGGTGCATAAAGATAGAAGGTGGTGACTCAACATAAAAGTAAAATAAAGGCCCTTCGCAGAGGGAAGCAGTGATTAAACATGTGCTAGAACTTTTCATTTGTAAAACAGAGAGATAAAAATTGGTTTTGAGAGGTGGTTGTCTTTGTCAACGACTGGCAATGGGGTTCTTACTATCTTCCATACAAAAATGAAGCAAGTTTTTGAGAGAGAGATTGGCACTTTTTGTGCTCTTTTATAAAGCTTGGCACTCCTCCCCACCTTTTTTCCTTTCACAAACCATGGCTAACCGATTCCATCGGGTGCCCACCAACATTCACATACCATGGAGGAGTGCCTTTTTTTCTTTCTTTTTTTTCTTTTTTTTTTCTTTTTGGAATAAGCAATATGGAAGATAGCAAATCCGACCACTACATCCCCATGAGCTGAAAACAGTGTCACAAAACGAGAAGTGTTTTAAAGGTTTTTTGAAAGGTAGCACATGAAAATTTACTTGGAATGGCTTGCAAATACCATGCATAGGAATTTATAGTGGACACAATGGCAAACTTGGTTTTTGGGAGTTGGATGCACGAGTAGAGCTCATACTCAATACAAAATGAGGGCTAGCAAAAGACTGGGAGCGACCAACTAAGAGAGCAATAACGACCATAATCATGCAAAGCGACAAAGCAACATTAAAAGAAGCATAAGATGGCATCAAAAGTCAAAAACTAAATGATCATAGAGGCTATAGGTGACTTATTTTTGTAGTCAACATGGTGTAAGCATGCGCCAAGTCCACCCAAATAAAACATCAAAGGAGAAAACCAAATTAATGCTCCCAAATAATAAAAATAACGCATGATTTTTTCAAAGGCTCATTAAGCAATCTCAGTTATTTGAGACAAGTCATGCTACAGCAAAACCACTAAGCATACTATCAAAATGACATCAAGCACGACATGTAAAAGCCTAAGCCGCAGTCTAAACAAGCTCCTTTTTGTACCACTTTTTTGCATAAAGCTTTTTCTCTTTTCCAACACCATTTGAAACTTTTTTATAAACACCTCTTTTGATGAAAACCAATAAGGATCAGAGGCAAAAATACACCTTGATGAATAAATATAAGAAGATCTGAACACAAATCAAGGCGAAAAATGTAAGCTAAACCCAGTAGCAGAAAAAGAGAACACTCGTTGAAACGATAGGAGTGAAAACTAGAGTGTTCTTGGCAAATGAAAAGCGAGTTCATCTCCTCCAAAAGAAACATGATGTGATCTAACCATTTATTGCAGCAAACAAAGCAAAAGAAAACTGAAAACAAAAACAACTGACGCTCCAAGAAAAACACATAGTGCATGAAGCAATAAAAATATAGTGTCTTGAAAGGTGACCTGATTTTTGCCGATGAAGAAGGGGTGCCTCGGGGGCATCCCCAAGCTTTGATGCTTGTACCTCTTGGATATTTCTTGGGGTTCTGGGCATCCCCAAGCTTGAGCTTTTGTCCATTCTTCATCTCATCTCATCATTCTCCAATCCCTACACTTGAAAACTTCCTTCATACAAAACTAAACACAATTCTATTAGCAACATTAGTGTAAGCATAACATAGAATCAACCCTTTTTGCTTCAGGTTTCAACCTAAAACCACCACAAATTAGCATATACTACTGTAGAAACTTCCCCAAAAGTTCCGTGATCAAAATAACTCAAAAAGAAAGCGATAAAGCGGCAAACACAAATATTGGCCGAAATCTGTCAAAACAGAACAGCTGACAAAGGTCGAATTTTTAAGGTGTTTCCTGTTGCTCAAATCAAAAAGTGTTCAACTAATGAAAGTTTGGATATAACCTGGGGCATATGCACAAGAAATCGCAGGTCCAAAAGATATACAGAGAATTTTCACGAATTTTTACGGTGCAGCACCGAAAACTGTTTCAGGACAGCAACATCCCCAAATCTTTACCTCACTCAAATTAGAGGCTTCTCTTGGCACAACAACGAAATAAAAAGGATAAGGAGCGGTTATTACAGTAGTAATAACTTCCAAGACTCAAATAAAAGAAAAAGTACTGAAAATAAAACAATGGGTTATCTCCCAAAAGTGCTTTTCTTTAACGCCTTTGAGCTAGGCGCAGTAATTTGCAAAGATGCTCATGTGGGCGCCATATAAGAGCTTGAGGCAAAGGCGCCATATAGGAACTTAAAGCAATAGAGAGCATAAAAAACAAGTATGGAACACATTTAAATCTAAACCACTTCCTATGAAAAATAGTCTTGTAAAGAGACAAGTCATGAAAGCGCAAAGCAAAAAGCATAGGAAGGCAAAACAAGTATAACTTCAAGAATTGCAACATAAAGAGGGGAAACTCAATATTGTTGAGATCCTTCAAACCATGTTTCCCTTTATCATAGTAACTTTCAGTAGTATCATGAATAGAACTAACAATATAACTATCACATAAAGCATCCCTATCATGAGCCACATGCATAAAAGAATTAATACTCACCACAGGAACAATAGTAGTAGGAGCAGATTCAACAGAATAAATATTCTCATCACCATAAGCATCATAAATAGGAGGCATATTATAATCATAACTAATTTTCTCCTCAAAAGTAGGTGGACTGAAAATATTATCATCATAACCATAATAAACTAGAGGTTTAGTATCATCACAAGCTAGAGAACAGCTATTTCTCAAAGCATATTCTTCAAACATATCATCATAAGAAGGAACATCACATAGGGGAGATACAATATTATCAGAATAAACTTTCTCCACTAAAGCTGGGGGACTAAAAATATCATACTTAACAAAACCAGCTTCCCCAAGCTTAGACTTTTCTATAGCATTAGCATTAACGGTATTCAAAGCATTCATACTAACAACACTATTAGTATGCAAATTAAGCTCCAAAGGTTTTTCAATTTTCTCTTCAAACACTTCATATCTAAATTCAGGAAAAAGACTAAACAACTCTTTATTTTCCATTAAGCCTAACTAGTGAAAATAAAAACAAAAAACAAAAAGATGTAATTGCAGAATCTAAAGGAAATAACTTCGAGCACTCACACAGGAGGATGCGAGTACCTTTTACCTTACCTCCCCGGCAACGGCGCCAGAAAAGAGCTTGATGTCTACGCACGCTTCTGTTCTTGTAGACAGTGTTGGGCCTCCAAGTGCAGAGGTTTGTAGAGCAGCAGCAAGTTTCCCTTAAGTGGATCACTCAAGGTTTATCAAACTCAGGGAGGAAGAGGTCAAAGCTATCCCTCTCAAGCAACCCAGCAGTTACGATGCAGAAAGTCTCTTGTGTCCCCAACACACCCAATACACTTGTCAGATGTATAGGTGCACTAGTTCGGCGAAGAGATAGTGAAATACAAGCGGTAGTGATGATTATAAGTAGTAACTGCAATATGAAATAAGTATCGCTGCGAGCAAACATGTAACAAAACAGCAAGTAAACAGTGTGCAATGCTTGGAAACAAGGCCTAGGGATCATACTTTCACTAGTGGACACACTCCCAACAAATATAATATAATTGAACAAATAAATAACTTATTTTCACTATGGTACTCTGAATTACTCTCCTATTGAATAACACTAATCATTGCGTAGGGCTACGAAGCACTCCTCAAAGTTCATCAAGTACTTGACAAACACCACTCATAGAGATATCCAAATCAAATCACAACTCAAGATAGATATTATTGCAACTTAGACCAAGTACTAACACAGTGCACACACTGTCAACATTACACCATGAAAGGAGGAATATATCACTTCAATACTATCATAGTGATAATTATTCTCATAATCCACAAGAGATCACAATCGTAGCCTAGACCAAGTACCACCATGATGCACGCACTGTCACTGTTACACCATGGCAGGAGGAATAGATTACTTTAATAACACACTAGAGTACACATAACGAAGAAGAGTAACATCTACTTATTCAACATGATACAAAGCTCACGATCACATAAAGATCACATCATGGGAGATAGAGGTGAACCACATAGCTACCGGTAGAGCCCTCAGCCCCGGGGATGAACTACTCCCTCCTCATCATAGGAGATAGCAAGGTTGATGGAGATGGCGGTAAGGTCGATGGAGACAGGCGGAGACGGCGATGGAGACCGATGGAAATGGCTCCGGGGGCACTTCCCCATCCCGGCAGGGTGCCGGAACAGAGACTTCTGTCCCCCAAAATTCGTCGGCGACGGCGGCGGCGCTGCGGAACTGTTCTGGGAAAAACGCCGACTCCCTTAGGGTTTTCCGTCCCGAGGCTTTATATAGGCGAAGGGGCGTCGTCAGGAGTGGCCCCAGGCCTCCTCACACCTAGGCGGCGCGGCTAGGGCCTGGGCTGCGCCGGCCTAGTGTGAGGCTGGCCTGTGGCCCCTCTCCTTCGCCTCTTCGGATCTCTGGAAGCTTCCGGGAAAAATAAGACTTCAGGAACTTGTTTCGTCCAATTCCGAGAATATTCCCTGTGTGGCTTTTCTAAAACACAAAAACAGCAGAAAACAGGGAACTGGCACTGTGGCAACTTGTTAATAGGTTAGTTCCGGAAAATGCATAAAAGTGCCACGAAGTGTAACAAAACACAAGGCAAATGGTGTAAAAACAAGCATGGAGCATCAAAAATTATAGATACGTTTGAGACGTATCAACGTAGAGTTTATAGCACCCGATCATCACGTGATGCTTCAAAACGACGATCTTTTGCAACGGCGCATACGAGGGGAGAACACATTTTATTATTGAAATTAAGTGTGAGGGATCATCTTATAATGCTACTGTTGCGATCAAAGCAAAATAAGATGCATACATAAAGGATAAACATCACATACATATACAATATGTGACATGGTATAGCCAATCTTCGCGCATTGATCTCCATCTTGTGCGCGCCGACATGATCTGCATCACTCTACCATGATTGCCTCCACCACGAATAGCAACTATGACTATTGCTAACTACTTAGCGATAAAGTAAAACTATTACATGACGTATAAGAAGTTGACACGCAGGTCATACAAAATTATAAAGACAATCATATGGCTCCTGCCGGTTGTGAACTCATCGACATGCAAGTCGTGAAACATTACAAAACATGATCATTGCATACATCACATATATCAACATACACATCACATCTTATGGCAATACCATATCACAAACACTCCCTGCAAAAACAAGTTAGACGTCTCTAATTTGTTGTTGCATATTTTACGTGGCTTATGGCAGTAGCAAGTTAAGAACGATTCTTACCTACGAAAAGCCACAACGGTGATATTATGTTTGCTAAAATTCATTGTAAATCCCATGACTACTATAAGGAGAAAAACTGGCATCCACCAGCCGCATGTGTGGAACAAGCCATACGTCAAGTGCGGAGCCGGTCTCGCGAACGAGGTCGCGTAAAGTTGGCCTGGACCGCTTCGATCTCACTATGCCGCGCCTTAAGAAATACACAACAAAGAGGTTTGCAACAGAAAACATCAACTCCCGCAACAAGCATGTTGCGTTCTACTCGTGAAACACATCTACGCATAGATCTAGCTATGATACCACTGAAGGGTTTCGCAGCATAGTAAATCAAAATTTTCCTACGGATGCGAACGAGAAAGCCAAGATCTAATCAAGGAGATGTAATCAACGAGAGATATAGATGAGATCTTCATACCCTTGAAGAAATCACATAGCGGAAATGTTCAACAGAACGTGGATGATGTAGTCGTACTAGCCGTCTCCTCCTCGCGATCTGATCCGATCCAACACCGCAAGTGGTGATGCCTCCGAGAGATGCACACGTATGCTGCAGCGATGTATCCTCCTTCCTTGGTCTAGCAAGTATGGTGGAGAGATAAATTGGATCAGCATCACGATGGCGTGGTGCTTATGGTGGATAATTTCTACAGCAGGGCTTTGCCTACGTGCAGTCGCGAGAGAGAGAGATGTGGAGCGCAGCAGTTAGGCCGGCGGCTGGGGTTAGGAGAGGAGCACACCCCAGCCCTCCCCTCCCCTTTAAATAGGTCAAGAGGGTCGGCCAAGGGGGCCGTCTTATCCTCCAAGTCAAGCCGATGGCCCCAGGGAGAAAACTTGCCCCCTAAGTTTTCTTTGCCTTGGCCCATAAGAAAACCCTAGGGTTTTTCCCTTGGCCTCATAGGACAAGTGGGCATGGACGACCAGGCCCATGTAGGCAGCACCCTTTGGTCCATGTGGACCCTTTGGGGCATGTGGGCCCCACCATGGAGCCCTCCGGAACTTTCTAGAACATTCCGGTACTCTACCAAAAAAGTCTAGAACTTTTCCGAAACCAAAAAACTGCTTTCCATTATATGAATCTTATTCTCCGGACCATTCCAGAACCTCTCGTGATGTCTGTGATCTCATCCGAGACTCCGAACAAAAAACTCAATAACAAATATCCATTCTATCCTAGCATCGATGCACGTTAAGTGTGTGACCCTATGGGTTCGAGAATATGCAGACATGATCTTCTATCAATAATCAATAGCGGGATCTGGAAACCCATGTTTACTCCCACTTATTCATCGATGATCATATCGGATGAACCACGATGCCAGGATTCAATTAATCCCGTATATGTATTCCCTTCATCTCGCGATATTTTACTTGCCCGAGATTCGATCGTCGGTATCGACATACCTAGTTCAATCTCGTTCATAGCAAGTACTTTACTCATTTCGTAATCCAATATCACTTTATGATTAACTCCTTAACCACATGCTTGCAAGCGGTGTTGATATCGATTACCGAGTGGGCCCGAAGTATATCTCTCCGACTTGGGAGGGACAAATTCCATCTAGATACATACAACCCAACGAATACTTTCCGATCACCTGAGAGACACCTTTATGATCACCCTTTCATAGGATGACGTTTGATGACCTCAAAGCTCTCTTCCGGCACTAGGGAGTTGCATTATCTTATGGTCTAAGGAATACAATACTTGACATAGGAAAAAGCTTTGCAAAGATGAACACAATGACACAATCTAATTATTGTGCTTTATTTGGGTCTGTCCATCACATCATTCTCCTAATGACATGACCTCATTATTAATCGACAACTCATGTCTATGGTTAGGAAACCTTAACCATCATTAATCAATGAGCTAGTCTAGTAGAGGCATACTAGGGACACGGTGTTGTTCATAAACCACACAAGTATTAATGTTTCCGCTTAATACAATTCTAGCATGGAGTATAAACATTATCATGAACAAGAAATATGATAATAACAATATTATTATTGCCTCTAGGGCATATTTCCTTCAGAGACTGAATGACTTTAGGAAGGACTAAACATCAAGGTTTATTCTGTAAATGTTCCACCAATCCATGTTTGAGCTGTATCAAATCCATTGCTTTCACATCCAATGGTCCAGAGTAAGCCGGTGCAGCAGGAGCATGAGTCAGGTGGATGAGTCAGGATGTTTCATAGGATACGTTCTCCCGTCAGAGGTGGAGGCTACGTAGCTGCTCCTCCTGGTGCTGGAGAATGGGAAACAGTTGCTGCCGCAGGAGAAGGAGGAACGGCCAACGCTCGAGAAGGACCAAAGGTCGCTCGAGAACGACCAACTGGTGGAGGTTGCCCCACTCGTGGCGTACCATACAATAGGCGAGGGTCGAACCCAGGCGGTACTTCCATATCCCTGCTGGAGCCAGGAGTACCCACCGCCATGGCCATCGCTCATTCGCTCTGGCCGTAGTAAACCCTAGATGGTGGTTATTTGCCCCCATTGAGGGATCAGATTGATATGGGCACGAAGGAGGAGGTGAAGCCCAATTTTAGGACTCCACCAAGAAGAGGGAAGCTTGTTGCAAATTGGCACGCCAGGACGACCTACGATATGAAATAACTTAGTCTAAGGTTGTGTCAGCAATTTATATATGTGTTTATGTTATTCCATAGCCAGGTCATGTTGTGGGCCACTTAGGATTATTTGTGTTTTGGGTTTGGGCTTTGGTGGTGCGGTGTTGATGTAGGAGTTATATATATATAACCGCCCAGTTGGAAACCCCAAGAGAAGGTTATGATGAGCACAACAGCAAGTCTTCCCTCAGTTGTGAAACCAAGGTTTATCGAACCAGTAGGAGAAAGAACCAAACTTCCAAAGGTTGATGCCCGCTAGCTTTGCGACAGCTCCAGACAATGGTGCCAGACAACTTGTCCAGGGTGTAGCTTGCACCAGCAGCAACGTGGAACCTGCACACAACAAAACCAAGTACTTTGTCCCAACTTACAGTGAGATTGTCAATCGCACTGGTTTGCTGTAAACAAAGGATTAAGCGTATCAAGTGGTAAAAGGTAGTAGTTTGCAATAATATAAATAAAACAAGTAAATGGCAAACGGTAATAACAACGTAAAAGAATGGACCGGGGTCCACAGTTCACTAGCGGTGTCTTTCCATAAAGTAAATAACATGCTAGGTAAACAAATTACAATTGGGCAATTGATAGAATAAAGCTAGCATACAAATGTCATGAGGATCACTATGAGATTCACTCTGGGCATTACAACATAATACATAGACTGTAATCCAACTGCATCTATGACTAATAATCCACCCTCCGGATGTCATCCGAGCAACCATTGGGTATTAAGTTGCAAGCAATCGATTATCGCCTTAAGCAAAGTGCGTAATGTAAACAATACAAATGTCCTTGAACACAAGATTGTTGTTTTCTCCCTAGTGGCAACAACATATCTACAACCTTAGAGCTTTCTGTCACTCCCCTAGATTACTAGAGGCATGAACCCACTATCGAGCATAAATACTCCCTCTTGAAGTCACTAGCATCTACTCGGTCAAGATATCTACTAGCAACGGAGAGCATCCAAGATCATAAACAACATAGAGATAACATAAAGATAATATTCAGCACATCAACTTGACATAATATCAATATTCATCGGATCCCAACAAACACAACATGTAGAATTACACAACGATGATCTTGATCATGATAGGCAGCTCATAAGATCTAAGCATGAAGCACATGGAGGAGACGACAACCATCTAGCTACTGCTATGGACCCGTAGTCCAACGTAGACTACTCACACATCACTCCGGAGGCAGGCATGGTGATGAAGAAGGCCTCCGGTGGTGATTCCCCTCTCCGGCAGGGTGCCGGGAAGAGCTTCTGGACCCTCCCGATCTTGCGGCAGCGACGGCGGCGGCTTGCAGTTTGTTTCGAGGAAAATTGATCGGGCCCTTTAGATTTTCCCGTCGAGGGAACTATATAGGCGGAAGGGCAGCGTGAGAGTGTGGGCCAGGGGCCTGCTGGCGCGTAGTTGACGTGGGAAAATGTAGTTGGGGGGTCTTCATAACTAGTTGGGGGGTCTTTATAGGCGAAGGGGCAGCGTCAGAAGTGGACCAGGGTGGTCACACACATAGGGGGCGCGGCTAGGGGCTGGGCCACGCCGCCCTACTGTGTGGCCGGCCCGTGGCCCCTCTTCGTCTCCTCTTCGCACTTCTGGAAGCTTCGGTAATTTTCTGGATGTTTGGCTTTTGTTTCGTCCAATTCCGAGAATATTTCTTGTGTAACTTTTCTGAAACACAAAAACAGCAGAAAATAGGGAACTGGCACTGTGGCATCTTGTTAATAGGTTAGTTTCGGAAAACGCATAAAAACGCCACAAAGTGTAACGAAACACTAAGCAAATGGTGTAAAAACAAGCATGGAGCATCAAAAATTATAGATACGTTTGAGACATATCAAGCATCCCCAAGCTTAACTTCTGCTCGTCCTCGAGTAGGTAAGTGATAACAAATAAATAATTTTTGAGGTGACATGCACCTACATAATCTTGATCATCTATGTAAAGCATTGAGTGCTGGGATCAGAAGAACTTAAAACATGGGCATGAAAGATATAATCTTGATAGAAGAAACTTAGCAACCATGTTATAACATGAAAAAGAACACAAATAAAAGATCATGAAAATGAAACAATGAAAGTCAAACGTGTATTCAAATCATATGGAAAAACATAGCAAATGGTTTTCAGCTTGTCCTTCATGAGAGAGCAAAACATAAATGCATAGGACACCTTCAAGTTTAATAGGGCGACTAGATACAAATAATTTAAGAATAAGTGAAACCAAAATCATGAATCAATCAAAGATAAACTTTGGGACTATGCACATTAGACTCAGAATGACAACTATGCTCTCTTAGACGGTGCATAAAGATAGAAGGTGGTAACTCAACATAAAAGTAAAAGAAAGGCCCTTCGCAGAGGGAAGCAGTGATTACAAGTTTTATAAACCTTCAAAAATTATGGTACTTACTAGCTTTGAGCTCTCATTGCCCCCATCATAGGCATCTTGAATGGTTAAAGTTAATGCGAATATAATTATGAAGCATATGCTTGACAAATCATAAGTTGAAAACCTCGTGTCCCGTGAAGTATGAATACCCAAACCTCATGCTACTCGACTTAGAGTCCCAAGCAAGCTCTTGTCATTGTAAGTATACATGTATCATCGAGAACCGCCAACGGGGTACCTCCATGCCCGATGACATGGAACAAGCCCACATCAAAATGACAGGACAAACAGACAATGAACACCTCGGCATCTCTTTTATTTACCATTGGTATAGCTTTTTATTTTGAGATGCGTCGTCGAATGTTCACTATGGGCATGCTGTAAATTTCCACCATGAATTATGCATGGCTTAGATTAGTGATGCTTGCGGTACGATTAATGTTCACCGTCCAGTTGGGAACCCCAAGAGGAAGGTATGATGAATATAGCAGCAAGGTTTTCCCTCAGTAAGAAACCAAGGTTTATCGATCCGAAGGGGAAGAAGCCTAACGACTGAAGGTGTTGCTTGCTAGCTTGCAACAGCTCCAGAAAATTTATAAGGCGCCTCGTCCAAGCTTTGCTTTGCCATCTGCAACGCGGAACCTGCACACAACACAACCAAATACTTTGCTCCCAACTTACGATGAGGTTGTCAATCTCACCGGTTTGCTTGAAACAAAGGAATGAGCATATCGAGTGGAAAATAGTAATAGTATGCGAGTAAAGTAAACAGTGCGAGTAAAGTAAACAGGTGATAGCAATATAAAGGAAATAGGACCGGGGTCCACAGTTCAGTAGCGGTGTCTCTCCATAAGATAAAATAATACATGTTAGGTAAACAAATTACAGTTGGGCAATTGATAGAATAAAGACAACGTGCATATGATGAGAGGATCACTATGAGATTTACTCTGGGCATTACAACAAGATACATAGACCGCCATCCAACTGCATCTATGACTAATAATCCACTTGTGGCGAATCAATCCGAGAACTCCACAAGTATTAAGTTGCGAACAACAGATAATTGCATTAAGCAAAGTGTGTAATGTAAACAAAGCATATGCCCTTGAGCATATGAATGTTGTTTTCCCCCTAGTAGCAACAGCACATCTACAACCTTAGAGGTTTCTGTCACTCCCCTAGATTAAATAGAGGCATGAACCCACTATCGAGCATAAATACCCCCTCTTGGAGTCACTAGCAACTACTTGGCCAAGATAGCTACTAACAACGGAGAGCATGCAAGATCATAAACAACATAGAGATAACATAAGATAAATTTTAGTACTTCAACTCAAGCATAACACCAATATTCATCGGATCCCAACAAACCAAACATGTAGAATTACATAACGGTGATCTCAATCATGTAGGGCAGCTCATGAGATCTAAACATGAAGCACATGGTGGAGAAGACAACCATCTAGCTACTGCTATGGACCCATAGTCCAAGGTATACTACTCACTCATCGCTCCGGAGGCAAGCATGGCGATAAAGAAGACCTCCGGTGGCGATTCCCCTCTCCGGCAGGGTGCCGGGAAGAGCTTCTGGACCGTCCCAATCTTCGGGTCGACGGCGGCGGCGGCGGATCGCGATGTATTCTGGAAAAGTGATCAGGTATTTAGGTTTTTCCCGTCGAGGGGTCTTTATAGGCGAAGGGGCATCGCAGAAGTGGACCGAGGTGGTCTCACACATAGGGGGCGCGGCCCAGCCCCTGGCCGCGCCGCCCTGGTGTGTGGGGCCCTCATGGCCCCACTCCGTCTCCTCTTCGGTTCTCTGGAAGCTTCGGTGAAATTCTGGGCGACTGGCTTTGGTTTCGTCCAATTCCGAGAATATTTCCTGTGTAACTTTTCAGAAACACAAAAATAGCAGAAAACAGGGAACTGGCACTGTGGCGACTTGTTAATAGGTTAGTTCCGGAAAATGCAAAAAGTGCCACGAAGTGTAACGAAACACTAAGCAAATGGTGTAAAAACAAGCATGGAGCATCAAAAATTATGGATACGTTGGAGACGTATCAGCATCCCCAAGCTCAACTCCTGCTCGTCCTCGAGTAGGTAAGTGATAACAAAAGAAATAATTTTTGAGGTGACATGCACCTACACAATCTTGATCATATATGTTAGCGTTGTGCGCTGGGATCAAAAGAACTTAAAACATGGGCATGAAAGATATGATCTCGATAGAAGAAACTTGGCAACCATGTTATAACATGAAAATGAACACAAACAAAAGATCATGAAAATGAAACAATGAAAGTCAAACGTGTGTTCAAATCATAAGGAAAAACATACAAATGGTTTTCAGCTTGTCCTTCATGGAGAGCAAAACATAAATGCATAGGACACCTTCAAGTTTAAGAGGGCGACTAGATACAAATAATTTAAGAACAAGTGAAACCAATAATATGAATCAATCAATGAAAACTTTGGGACAATGCACATTATACTAAGAATGACAACTATGCTCTCTTAATCATGCATAAAGGTAGAAGGTGGTGACTCAACATAAAAGTAAAAGAAAGGCCCTTCGCGGAGGGAAGCAGTGATTGCAAGTTTTATAAACCTTCAAAAATTATGGTACTTACCGGCTTTGAGCTCTCATAGCCCCATCATAAGCATCTTGAATGGTTAAGGTTAATGCGAGAACACTTATGCTGCATATGCTTGACAAATCATAAGTTGAAAACCTCGTGTCCCGTGAATACGAGTACCCAAACCTCATGCTACTTTACTTAGAGTCCCAAGCAAGCTCTTGTCATTGTAAGTATACACGTATCATCGAGAACCGCCAACGGGGTACCTCCGTGCCCGATGACATGGAACAAGCCCACATCAAAATGACAGGACAAGCAGACAATGAACACCTCAACATCTCTTTTATTTACCATTTGTATAGCTTTTTATTTTGAGATGCGACGTCGAATGTCCACTATGGGCATGCTGCAAATTTCCACCATGAATTATGCATGGCTTAGATTGGCGGCCCAGGCATTTTTCTAAGACATATACAAACTCCATGATCCTGCAAGATTCCCAATTCATTTCACACCGCGAGTATCTATAAACAAAAGATCACGATATCAACTCAAATAAGAAGTGCAATGTTGAAAGCTTGCCCCATGACGGCATGGTTGGGCTAATTCCCAACTTACAACTTGCAAGCATAACAACTCAACATAAGAGACCACAATATCAAATTTTTAAGAATGAGAAAAATAAAGTGTGCCTTCCGGTTCGTGAGAGCTTTACTGACCAATTTTCACATAACACTGGTAAGAGTTTAATTTGAAGAGTAGATAAAAGCAAGTCAAATATACTTTGGAATAGCAAATTGCTAATAGGTATGTATGGTGGACACAATGGCAAACTTGGTTTTTAGGAGTTGGATGCACGAGTAGAGCTCATACTCAGTACAAAACGAGGGCTAGCAAAAGACTGGGAGCGACCAACTAAGAGAGCAATAACGGCCATAATCATGCAGAGCGACAAAGCGACATTAAAAGAAGCATAAGATGGCATCAAAAGTCAAAAACTAAATGATCATAGAGGCTTATGGCAACTTTGTATGAGTCTAACATGTGTGAGCATGCGCCAAGTCAACCCAAATAAAGCATCAAAGGAGAAAACCAAAATAATGCTTCCAAACGATAAAAACAACGCATGATTTTTTCAAAGGCTCATTAAGCAATCTCAGTTATTTGAAACAAGTCATGCTACAGCAAAACCACTAAGCATGCTATCAAAAAGACATCAAGCATGACATGCAAAAGCCTAGGCCGCAGTCTACACAAGCTCCTTCTTGTACCACTTTTTTGCATAAAGCTTTTTCTCTTTTTCAACACCATTCAAACTTTTTATAAACACCTCTTTTGATGAAAACCAATATAGACCAGAGGCAAAAATACACCTTGATGAAAAGATATAACAAGATATGAATGCAAATCAAGGCGAAAATCGAAAACTAAATGCAGTTCTAAAAAAAGAAGAACACTCGTTGAAACGAATAGAGTGAAAAATGGAGTGTTCTTGGCAAATGAAAAGCAAGGCAACTTCTCCAAAAGGAATTTGTTGGGGTCCAACCATTTATTGCAGAAAACAAAACTAAACTAGACTGAAAACTAAAAACAACTGACGCTCCAAGAAAAACGCAGAATGCATGAAGCAATAAAAATATAGTGTCTTGAAAGGTGACCTAATTTTTGCCGATGAAGAAGGGGTGCCTCAGGGGCATCTCCAAGCTTTGATGCTTGTACTTCTTGGATATTTCTTGGGGTGATGCATGGGCATCCCCAAGCTTGAGCTTTTGTCCATTCTTCAACTCATCTCATCATTCTCCGATCCCTACACTTGAAAACTTCCTTCATACAAAACTAAACACAAATCTATTAGCAACATTAGTTTAAGCATAACATTGAATCAACCTCTTTTGCTTCAGGTTTCAACTCAAAACCACCACATATAAAGTATATACTACTGTAGCAACTTCCCCAAAAGTTCCGTGATCAAAAGAACTCAAAAAGAAAGCGATAAAGCGGCAAACACAAATATTGACAGAAATCTGTCAAAACAGAACAGCTGACAAAAGTCGAATTTTTAGGGGGTTTTCTGTTGCTCAAATCAAAAAGTGTTCAACTAATGAAAGTTTGGATATAACCTGGGGCATATGAACAAGAAATCGCAGGTCCAAAAGATATACAGAGAATTTTTACGAATTTTTACGGTGCAGCACCGAAAACAGTTTCAGGACAGCAACATCCCCAAATCTTACCTCACTCAAATTAGAGGCTTCTCTTGGCACAACAACGAAATAAAAATGATAAGGAGAGGTTATTACAGTACTAATAACTTCCAAGACTCAAATAAAAGAAAAAGAACTGAATATAAAAACATTAGGTTATCTCCCAAGAGTGCTTTTCTTTAACGCCTTTGAGCTAGGCTCAGTAATTTGAGAAGATGCTCACATAAGAAATATGAATTGAAGCAAAAGAGAGCTTCATGGAGCAAATATAAAACACATTTAAGTCTAACGCACTTCCTATGCATAGGAATCTTGCAAGAAAATAAATTAAAGAAGCACATAGTAACAAGTATGGGTAGATAAAACAAGAGCAATTTCGGAACTTTCAATATAAAGAGAGGTGTTTTAGTAACATGAGAATTCCAACAACCATATTTTCCTCTCTCATAATAATTTTTAGTAGCATCATGAACAAACTCAGCAATATAAATATCACACTCACCCTCCTTTGTTAAGCATGGAGGGCTATCAAATAAGGTATTAGTTAAAGAGTTACTCTCATTGGGAGGTAGACATGGGTAGCTCCATTCTTCCTCCTCTTGATCATCACTCTCCTCCTCTTTTTCATCCAATGAGCTTCCAGTTTCAGCAATTTCTTCTTCCATAGGCTCCTTCAAGGCACTAGTCTCTTCCGTTGGAGAGCATCTATTAAGATATTTAAGAATATAGCCATTTCCTTCCTTGTAATTATCAAAGCAAAATGTAAGTATATCATAAACCTCATATTTATAAGGTGCATCATCAGTATTTTCAAGCAAATTAGCAAGTTTGAATGCACCCTTCCAAGCAATAAATTCTTCAATTTGTTCCACATCATAAAAGTCATAATTTCCATTAATATAAGAAGATATGATAACATCATCATTATACTCACATTGAAAAGGGAGGTGTTTATACCTCCTACAGCAACAAGATTTATCAAAGCAATAAGTAACATTATAAGTAGAGCACACATTTCTAGCAATGATATACAATTTATCAATTTGTTCCCATAAGTGTTTCCCTTTTTGTGACAAGCGGTGTTCCTCATAATATTTTTGTTGCTCTTCCATGAACCCACCTTGACAAAAAGATTTAGTTTCAAAGAAACCAACCATTGATAGAAAGCATGATAAAACAAGACAATAACAGACCAACAAAAATAACAACTATAGTAGGAACTAATTTTTTGTGTGTTTTTGATAAAACGATGCAAGCAAAAATAAAGTAAAGCAAAACTTAAAACAAAATAAAGGATGTGCGTGCGAAAAACTCCCCTCGCAGAAGTCTTCTTTTTCCTCCCCGGCAACGGCGCCAGAAAATTCTTGATGCTTGCGGTACGGTTAATGTTCACCGTCCAGTTGGGAACCCCAAGAGGAAGGTATGATGAATATAGCAGCAAGATTTTCCCTCAGTAAGAAACCACGGTTTATCGATCTGAAGGGGAAGAAGCCAAACGACTGAAGGTGATGCTTGCTAGCTTGTGACAGCTCCAGACAATTTATAAGGCGCCTCGTCCAAGCTTTGCTTTGCCAGCTGCAACACGGAACCTGCACACAACACAACCAAATACTTTGCTCCCAACTTACGATGAGGTTGTCAATCTCACCGGTTTGCTTGAATCAAAGGAATGAGCATATCGAGTGGAAAATAGTAATAGTATGCGAGTAAAGTAAACAGTGCGAGTAAAGTAAACATGTGATAGCAATATAAAGGAAATATGACCGGGGTCCACAGTTCACTAGCGGTGTCTCTCCATAAGATAAAATAATACATGTTGGGTAAACAAATTACAGTTGGGCAATTGATAGAATAAAGACAACGTGCATATGATGAGAGGATCACTATGAGATTTACTCTGGGTATTACAACAAGATACATAGACCACCATCCAACTGCATCTATGACTAATAATCCACTTGTGGCGAATCAATCCGAGAACTCCACAAGTATTAAGTTGCGAATAACAGATAATTGCATTAAGCAAAGTGTGTAATGTAAACAAAGCATATGCCCTTGAGCATATGAATGTTGTTTTCCCCCTAGTAGCAACAACACATCTACAACCTTAGAGGTTTCTGTCACTCCCCCAGATTAAATAGAGGCATGAACCCACTATCGAGCATAAATACCCCCTCTTGGTGTCACTAGCAACTACTTGGCCAATATAGCTACTAACAACGGAGAGCATGCAAGATCATAAACAACATAGAGATAACATAAGATAAATTTCAGTACTTCAACTCAAGCATAACACCAATATTCATCGGATCCCAACAAACCAAACATGTAGAATTACATAACGGTGATCTCAATCATGTAGGGCAGCTCATGAGATCTAAACATGAAGCACATGGTGGAGAAGACAACCATCTAGCTACTACTATGGACCCATAGTCCAAGGTAGACTACTCACTCATTGCTCCGGAGGCAAGCATGGCGATGAAGAAGACCTCCGGTAGTGATTCCCCTCTCCGGCAGGGTGCCGGGAAGAGCTTCTGGACCCTCCCGATCTTCAGGTCGATGGCGGCGGCGGATCGCGATGTGTTCTGGAAAAGTGATCGGGTATTTAGGTTTTTCCCGTCGGGGGGTCTTTATAGGCGAAGGGGCATCATAGAAGTGGACCGAGGTGGTCTCACACATAGGGGGCGCGGCCCAACCCCTGGCCACGCCGCCCTGTTGTGTGGGGCCCTCGTGGCCCCACTCCGTCTCCTCTTCGGTTCTCTGGAAGCTTCGGTGAAATTCTGGGCGACTGGCTTTGGTTTCGTCCAATTCCGAGAATATTTCCTGTGTAACTTTTCTGAAACACAAAAACAGCAGAAAACAGGAAACTGGCACTGTGGCGACTTGTTAATAGGTTAGTTCCAGAAAATGCATAAAAGTGCCACGAAGTGTAACAAAACACTAAGCAAATGGTGTAAAAACAAGCATGGAGCATCAAAAATTATGGATACGTTGGAGACGTATCAATTAGCGGCCCAGGCGTTTCTCTAACACATATACAAACTCCATGATCCCGCAAGATTCCCAAATTATTTCACATTG
Source organism: Dactylis glomerata (assembly GCA_007115705.1). Lineage (NCBI taxonomy): Eukaryota > Viridiplantae > Streptophyta > Magnoliopsida > Poales > Poaceae > Dactylis > Dactylis glomerata. The sequence continues at coordinate 145,553 of QXEO01000326.1, read as the reverse complement.
CGAGTATCCATAAACAAAAGATCACGATATCAACTCAAATAAGAAGTGCAATGTTGAAAGCTTGCCCCATGACGGCATGGCTGGGCTAATTTCCAACTTACAACTTGCAAGCATAACAACTCAACATAAGAGAGCCACAATGTCAAAAAAATTAAGAACGCGGAAAGTAAAGTGTGCCATCAGGTTCGTGAGAGCTTTGCTGACCAATTTTCGAATAACACCAAAAAGAGTTTAATTTGAAGGAGAGATAAAAGCAAGTCAAAAATACTTGGAATAGCAAATTGCTAATAGGTATGTATGGTGACACATTGGAACAACTTGGTTTTTAGGAGTTGGATGCACGAGTAGAGCTCATACTCAGTATAAAATGAGGGCTAGCAAAAGACTGGGAGCGACCAACTAAGAGAGCAATAACGGGCATAATCATGCAAAGCGACAAAGCAACATTAAAAGAATCATAATATAGCATCAAAAGTCAAAAACTAAATGATCATAGAGGCCTATGGTGACTTTGTATGAGTCAAACATGTTTGAGCATGCGCCAAGTCAACCCAAATAAAGCATCAAGGAGAAAATAAAATTAATGCTTCCAAATAATAAAAACAACGCATGATTTTTTCAAAGGCTCATTAAGCAATCTCAGTCATTTGAGACAAGTCATGCTACAGAAAAAATCACTAAGCATAATATCAAAATGACATCAAGCACGACATGCAAAAGTCTAAGTCGCAGTCTAAACAAGCTCCTTTTTGTACCACTTTTTTGCATGAATTTTTTTCTCTTTTCTAACACCATTCGAACCTTTTTGAAATAACTCTTTTGATGAAAACCAACATGGACCAGAGGTCAAAATACACCTTGATATAAAGATATAACAAGATCTGAACAAAAATCAAGGCGAAAAATGAAAGCTAAACGCAGTTCTAGAAAAAGAAAACACTCGTTGAACGATAAGAGTGAAAAACGGAGTGTTCTTGGGAAATGAAAAGCAAGGAAACTTCTCCAAAAGAAATTTGTTGGGGTCCAACTATTTATTGCAGCAAACAAAACTAAACAAAACTGAAAACTAAAGACAACTGACGCTCCAAGAAAAACGCATAGTGCATGAATCAATAAAAATATAGTGTGTTGAAAGGTGACCTCATTTTTGCCGATGAAGAAGGGGTGCCACGGGGGCATCCCCAAGCTTTGACGCTTGTACCTCTTGGATATTTATTGGGGTGACATGGGCACTCCCAAGCTTGATATTTTGTCCATTCTTCAACTCATCTCATCATTCTCCAATCCCTACACTTGAAAACTTTCTTCATACAAAACTAACCACAATTCTATTAGCAACATTAGTGTAAGCATAATAATGAATCAACCCTTTTTGCTTCAGATTTCAACTCAAAACCACCACATATAAAGCATATACTACTCTAGCAACTTCCCCAAAAGTTCCGTGATCAAAAGAACTCAAAAAGAAAACGATAAAGAGGCAAACATAAATAGTGGCAGAAATCTGTCAAAACAGAACAGCTGACAAAGGTCGATTTTTTCGAGGGTTTTCTGTTGCTCAAATCAAAAAGTGTATAACTAATGAAAGTTTGGATATAACCTGGGGCATATGCACAAGAAATCTCTGGTCAAAAATATATCCTGAGAATTATCACGAATTTTTACGGTGCAGCACCGAAATCTGTTTCAGGACAGCAACATCCGAAATCTTACCTCACTCAAATTAGAGGCTTTTCTTGGCACAAAAACGAAATAAAAAGGATAAGGAGAGGTTATTACAGTAGTAATAACTTCCAAGACTCAAATAAAAGAAAAATAACTGAAAGTAAAACAATGGGTTATCTCCCAAGAGTGCTTTTCTTTAACGCCTTTGAGCTGGGCGTAGAAAGTGCGAATCAAGTAATATCAAGTGATGAAGCATTAGGATCAACGGGTACCTTACGCCTTCCTCTCTTACCTTTGCTCCTAACTTTAGGGAACACATGATTATTGCAAGGTGGAGAGATGAATATTATGGTGCCTTTTCCCACATCTATAATGGCGCCTAGGAGCTTTAGTAGAGACCTTCCAAGTGTGATTTGTCCTTTTCCTACACATTCAATAACAAGATAATCAGTAGATATCATTTTTCCTAGGACTTTTGTATAAACTCCTTCAGCTATTCCAACGGGAAATATAGTGGCATTATTAGTAAGAGAAATTTCTTCTCCCCACATCAGAAAGCTTCCAAAGACTCAAAGATTCATAAACATCCTTTGGCATAAGACAGAATTCAGACATAATATCACAACGAACATGAAAAGTTTCACCATTAATGGTGATTTTTACTGTGGGGTACCAACTCGAAGGTTCAGAATTTATTGGCACATAATCAAAATACTGGCGCAAAGTACTATAGTAATTACCCAAACGAGTAGTGCTAGTTTCAAGAGTATTAAGTCTATTAAAAATGCTCACCATAGAGGAATCAAAATTAGTTGGCATGCTATAAATTGTAATCAACTTTTTTATAATATTGAAAGCTTGATCTCCATCACAATGAAGGAAATCTCCTTCTGCAGTAGCATTCAAAGCATATCTATAACGAAGAGCAAGTCCAAAGTAAAAGCTACTAAGAAGCAAACTCAAAGTCATTTTCGGTTCAGTTTTTCCATGCCAATCATAAATTCTAGACCAAGCTTCTTTGAAACTTTCCTCACTCTTTTATTTGAAAGTGAAGATCATTTCCTCGGGCGACATAGTAGTAGCAACTAAACTAGACATAATAAACAACTATAAAGGAAACTAATTTTTTTGTATTTTTGATAAAACGATGCAAGCAAAAATAAAATAAAGCAAAACTAAAATAAAGTAAAGGATGTGCATGTGAAACTCCCCTTACAGAAGTCTTCTTTTTCCCTGGCAACGGCGCCAGAAAATTGTTGCTGGCGCGTAGTTGACGTGGGAAAATGTAGTTGACGTCAGAGCTTCTTTCTTCTTCAGTTCCCCGGCAACGGCGCCATAAAATTGTTGCTTGTTGCGGAGGTGTTGATGTAAATCACCGTCCAGTTGGGAACCCCAAGAGGAAGGTATGATGAGTATAGCAGCAATTTTCCCTCAGTAAGAAACCAAGGTTTATCGATCCAGTAGGAAAAAGCCAAATTCCAGAAGGTGATGCTTGCTAGCTTAGTGACACTCCAACAAGGGCGCCGTTAACGATACTTGTTAGCGCGTCTTCAACTAGTAGCAATGCGGAACCTGCACACAACACAACCAAATACTTTGCTCCCAACTTACGATGAGGTTGTCAATCTCACCGGTTTGCTGTAAACAAAGGTATGAGCGTATCGAGTGGAAATCAATAGTAGTATACGAGAAGGTAAACAGTGCGAGTAAAGTAAACAGGTGATAGCAATGTAAAGGAAATTGGACCGGGGTCCACAGTTCACTAGTGGTGTCTCTCCATAGGATAAATAACAACATGCTGGGTAAACAAATTACAGTTGGGCAATTGATAGAATAAAGATAACGTGCATATGTCGCGAGGATCACTATGAGATTTACTCTGGGCATTACAACAAAATACATAGACCGCCATCCAACTGTATCTATGACTTACACAGGGATATCGTCCGAACACCCCATGAGTATTAAGTTGCAAACAACAGATAACTGCATTAAGCAAAGTGTGTAATGTAAACAAAGTGAATGTCCTTAGACACAAGAATGTTGTTTTCTCCCTAGTGGCAACATCACATTTACAACTTTAGAGGTTTCTGTCACTCCCCCAGATTAAATAGAGGCATGAACCCAACTATCGAGCATAAATACCCCCTCTTGGAGTCACTAGTATCTACTTGGCCAAGATAGCTACTAACAACGGAGAGCATGCAAGATCATAAACAATATAGAGATAACATAAGATATATGATTCAGCACATTAACTCAACATAACACCAATATTCATCAGATCCCAACAAACACAACATGTAGAATTACATAACGGTGATCTCGATCATGTAAGGCAGCTCACGAGATCTAAACATGAAGCACATGGTGGAGAAGACAACCATCTAGCTACTGCTATGGATCCATAGTCCAAGGTAGACTACTCACTGATACGTCTCTAACGTATCTATAATTTTTGATGCTCCATGCTTGTTTTTACACCATTTGCTTAGTGTTTCGTTACACTTCATGGCATTTTTATGCATTTTCCGGAACTAACCTATTAACGAGATGCCACAGTGCTAGTTCCCTATTTTCTGCTATTTTTGTGTTTCAGAAAAGTTACACAGGAAATATTCTCGGAATGGGACGAAACAAAAGCCAGACGTCCAGAAATTTACCGAAGCTTCCAAAGAACCGAAGAGGAGACGGAGAGGAGCCACTAGTGGGCCTCACCACCAGGGGGCGCGGCCTAGGGCTGGCCCGCGCCCCCCTATGGTGAGCCCCACCAGGTCTACTTCTGACGCCGCCCCTTCGCCTATAAAGACCCCCCGACGGGAAAAACCTAAAGACCCGATCACTTTTCCAGAATACATCGCGATCCGCCGCCGCCGTCGACCCGAGATCGGGAGGGTCCAGAAGCTCTTCCCGGCACCCTGCCGAAGAGGGGAATCGCCATCGGAGGTCTTCTTCATCGCCATGCTTGCCTCCGGCGTGATGAGTGAGTAGTCTACCTTGGACTATGGGTCCATAGCAGTAGCTAGATGGTTGTCTTCTCCACCATGTGCTTCATGTTTAGATCTCGTGAGCTGCCTTACATGATCGAGATCACCGTTATGTAATTCTACATGTTGTGTTTGTTGGGATCCGATGAATATTGGTGTTATGATTGAGTTGATGTGCTGAATATTATCTTATGTTATCTCTATGTTGTTTATGATCTTGCATGCTCTCCATTGTTAGTAGCTATCTTGGCCGAGTAGTTGCTAGTGACTCCAAGAGGGGGTATTTATGCTCGATAGTGGGTTCATGCCTCTATTTAATTTGGGGGAGTGACAGAAACCTCTAAGGTTGTAGATGTGTTGTTGCCACTAGGGAGAAAACAACATTCATATGCTCAAGGGCATATGCTTTGTTTACATTACACACTTTGCTTAATGCAGTTATCTGTTGTTCGCAACTTAATACTTGTGGAGTTTTTGGATTGATTCGCCACAAGTGGATTATTAGTCATAGATGCAGTTGGATGACGGTCTATGTATCTTGTTGTAATGCCCAGAGTAAATCTCATAGTGATCCTCTCGACATATGCACGTTGTCTTTATTCTATCAATTGCCCAACTGTAATTTGTTTACCCAGCATGTGTTATTTTATCTTATGGAGAGACACCACTAGTGAACTGTTGACCCCGGTCCTATTTCCTTTATATTGCTATCACCTGTTTACTTTACTCCCACTGTTTACTTTACTTGCATATTACTATTACTTTCCATTCGATACGCTCATACCCTTTGTTTCCAGCAAACCGGTGAGATTGACAACCTCATCATAAGTTGGGAACAAAGTATTTGGTTGTGTTGTGTGTAGGTTCCACGTTGCTACTGGTTGAAGACGCGCTAACAAGAAATCGTTAATGGCGCCCTTGTTGGAGTGTCACGCAGCTAGTGGGCATCACCTTCTGGAGTCTTGTCTTTTTCCTCCTGGACGATTAAACCTTGGTTTCATAACTGAGGGAAAACTTGCTGTTATATTCATCAAACCTTCTCTTGGGGTTTCCAACTGGCCGGTCATTTTACTTCATCAACAAACGCAATCAAGCTTTCTAGCATCATCATCACCGTGCCATTAACAAGTTTTCTGGCGCCGTTGCCGGGGAAAAAGAAGACTTCTGCAAGGGGAGTTTCGCACGCACATCCTTTACTGTGTTTTAAGTTTTGCTTTACTTTATTTTTACTTGCATCGTTTTATCAAAACACAAAAAAATTAGTATCCTTTATAGTTGTTACTTCTTTACTCTAGTTCATTATGTTGTTCCCTAAGTACGTTTTGGAGGACCTCTCAGTAGGTAGTGGTTCAATAATTGGAAAAAGTAACATTGAGGAGTTCTTTAATCATATTAGTATGCATAAAGATGTTGAGGAAAAGTATTTAGCTGAGCTTGCTCCTAGTTATGAAGTTGCTTCTGCTTATTTGATTCACATGTTAGAAGCTAGGTTTGCTAGCCTTAATCCTTTTATGCAATACATGTTCCTTAAGCTTCATGATATTGAGGACCCCGAAAAGAAAGCTTTTATCTTGGAAACTTTGCGGATAGAATTTAGAGATGTGGCCATTTAAGCTAGGAAAGTTCTTAAGCGTTTTAATAAGCTTGGTTCACATATAAAGGTTGTTAGTACAAACAATGAGGGAACCGAAATACCTATACCTAGCAAGCTCTTGGGATTGTATGAAGCTTTTGAAAATAATTTTGATTGGATCTGTCCCAAAAATCTTTTTAGTGATTTGAGTGAACCAAAGCGTGATCACAAAGGGTCTTCAAAAACTTATGTGGATGAAATACAATGCCTTATTGAGAAGACTTTTGCAGTTGATCTTAATGATTCACTTGATATTACTTGATTCGCACTTTCTGCGCCTAGGTCAAAGGCGTTAAAGAAAAGCACTCTTGGGAGATAACCCAATGTTTTTATTTTCAGTTCTTTTTCTTTTATTTGAGTCTTAGAAGTTATTACTACTGTAATAACCGCTCCTTATCCTTTTTATTTCGTTTTTGTGCCAAGAGAAGCCTCTAATTTGAGCGAGGTAAGATTTGGGGATGTTGCTGTCCTGAAACTGTTTTCTGTGCTGCACCATAAAAATTCGTGAAAATTCTCTGTATATCTTTTGGACCTGCGATTTCTTGTGCATATGCCCCAGGTTATATACAAAGTTTCATTAGTTGAACACTTTTTGATTTGAGCAACAGAAAACCCTCTAAAAATTCGACCTTTATTAGCTGTTCTGTTTTGACAGATTTCTGCCAATATTTGTGTTTGCCACTTTATCGCTTTCTTTTTGAGTTCTTTTCATCACGGAACTTTTGGGGAAGTTGCTACAGTAGTATATGCTTTATATGTGGTGGTTTTGAGTTGAAACCTGAAGCAAAAAAGGTTTGATTCAATGTTATGCTTACACTAATGTTGCTAATAGATTTGTGTTTAGTTTTGTATGAAGGAAGTTTTCAAGTGTAGGGATTGGAGAATGATGAGATGAGTTGAAGAATGGACAAAAGCTCAATCTTGGGGATGCCCATGTCACCCCAAGAAATATCCAAGAGGTACAAGCGTCAAAGCTTGGGGATGCCCCCGAGGCACCCCTTCTTCATCGGCAAAAATCAGGTCACCTTTCAACACACTATATTTTAATTGCTTCAAATTTCTTTTGAAGAAGTTGCCTTGCTTTTCATTTGCCAAGAACACTCCGTTTTTCACTCTTATCGTTTCAACGAGTGTTCTTCTTTTTCTAGAACTGCATTTAGCTTTTGTTTTTCGCCTTGATTTGTGTTCGGATCTTGTTATATATTTTTATAAAGGTGTATTTTGACCTCTGGTCCATGTTGGTTTTCATCAAAAGAGTTGTTTATAAAAAGTTCGAATGGTGTTGGAAAAGAGAAAAAAGCTTTATGCAAAAAAGTGGTACAAGAAGGAGCTTGTGTAGACTGCGGCCTAGGCTTTTGCATGTCGTGCTTGATGTCTTTTTGATAGTATGCTTAGTGATTTTGCTGTAGCATGACTTGTCTCAAATGACTGAGATTGCTTAATGAGTCTTTGAAAAAATCATGCGTTGTTTTAATTTTTTGGAAGCATTTTTTTGGTTTTCTCCTTTGATGCTTTATTTGGGTTGACTTGGCGCATGCTCACACATGTTAGACTCATACAAGTCGCCATAAGCCTCTATGATCATTTAGTTTTTGACTTTTGATGCCATCTTATGCTTCTTTTAATGTCGCTTTGCCGCTCTGCATGATTATGGCCGTTCTTGCTCTCTTAGTTGGTCGCTCCCAGTCTTTTGCTAGCCCTCATTTTGTACTGAGTATGAGCTCTACTCGTGCATCCAACTCCTAAAAACCAAGTTGTTCCATTGTGTCCACCATACATACCTATTAGTAATTTTCTATTCCAAAGTACATTTGACTTGCTTTTATCTATCCTTCAAATTAAACTCTTTTTGGTGTTATGCAAAAATTGGTCAGTAAAGCTCTCACGAACCTGATGGCACACTTTACTTTTCTCGCTTTAAAATTTTGACATTGTGGCTCTCTTATGTTGAGTTGTTATGCTTGCAAGTTGTAAGTTGGAAATTAGCCCAGCCATGCCGTCATGGGGCAAGCTTTCAACATTGCACTATCTTTATTTGAGTTGATATCATGATCTTTTGTTTATGGATACTCGCAATGTGAAATAAGTTGGGAATCTTGCGGGATCATGGAGTTTTTATATGTGTTAGGGAAACGCCTGGGCCGCTAATCTAAGCCATGCATAATTCATGGTGGAAATTTACAGCATGCCCATAGTGAACATTCGACGACGCATCTCATAATAAAAAGCTATACCAATGGTAAATAAAACAGATGCCGAGGTGTTCATTGTCTGTTTGTCCTGTCATTTTGATATGGGCTTTTTCCATGTCATCGGGCACGGAGGTACCCCGTTGGCGGTTCTCGATGATACACATATATTTACAATGACAAGAGCTTGCTTGGGACTCTAAGTTGAGTAGCATGAGGTTTGGGTATTCGTATTTCACGGGACACGAGGTTTTCAACTTATGATTTGTCAAGCATATGTAGCATAAGTGTATTCACATTAACTTTAACCATTCAAGATGCTTCTGATGGGGGCAATGAGAGCTCAAAGCTGGTAAGTACCATAATTTTTGAAGGTTTATAAAACTTGCAATCACTGCTTCCCTCCGCGAAGGGCCTTTCTTTTAATTTATGTTGAGTCACCACCTTCTATCTTTATGCACCATCTAAGAGAGCATAGTTGTCATTCTGAGTATAATGTGCATTGTCCCAAAGTTTTCATTGATTGATTCATATTGTTGGTTTCACTTGTTCTTAAATTATTTGTATCTAGTCGCCCTCTTAAACTTGAAGGTGTCCTATGCATTTATGTTTTGCTACTCCATGAGGGACAAGGCTGAAAACCATTTGTATGCTTTTTCTTATGATTTGAACACACGTTTGACTTTCATTGTTTCATTTTCATGATCTTTCATTTGTGTTCATTTTCATGTTATAACATGGTTGCTAAGTTGCCTCTATCAAGATTATATCTTGCATGCCCATGTTTTAAGTTCTTTTGATCCCAGCGCACAACGCTTACATATATGATCAAGATTGTGTAGGTGCATATCACCTCAAAAATTATTTCTTTTGTTATCACTTACCTACTCGAGGACAAGCAGGAGTTAAGCTTGGGGATGCTGATACGTCTCTAACATATCTATAATTTTTTATGCTCCATGCTTGTTTTTACACCATTTGCTTAGTGTTTCGTTACACTTCATGGCATTTTTATGCATTTTCCGGAACTAACCTATTAACGAGATGCTACAGTGCCAGTTCCCTGTTTTCTGCTATTTTTGTGTTTCAGAAAAGTTACACAGGAAATATTCTCAGAATTGGACGAAACAAAAGCCAGACATCCAGAAATTTACCGAAGCTTCTAGAGAACCAAAGAGGAGACGGAGAGGAGCCACTGGTGGGCCTCACCACCAGGGGGCGCGGCCTAGGGCTGGCCCATGCCCTCCTATGGTGAGCCCCACCAGGTCCACTTCTGACGCCGCCCCTTCTCCTATTGACGAGGGTTAACTCGACAAATGTCCTAAATGAAGGACTTAGGATCGGGGAGATAGGGCATCGGATGAACTCGAAGGTAAGATTAGTCGAAATAATTATATATTGAAAGTAAACTTGGGTGTTGAACCTTGCTTGCTTTCCATCTGGCCTACACCGTCCCCTCCTGGCCCCTATATATAGGTGGCCAGGTCTCGAGGACCGGGTAGGGTCCGATATAGATTACAACATCGACATACAATAAGAACTTGTATTTCGACTATCATTACAACTGGGCCTAGCTTAACGGGCCTCAGGGGTACTCAACTAGTGGGCTCTATTAGCTATACCCTTGTCAGTAGCCCCTGAGATTCTACCAGAATTGTAGATTCGGGTCGAATCTCTAATCTTTAAATCTTTGACTTCTTCAATTCTTCGACCTCTTCATATCTTCAAATCTTTGACTTGGTCTTTTGACTTATTTTCATGATAATATTTCGCAAGGGTTTTTGATGAACAAGCCTGACAACTCTAACGGATCAAGAGGTCAGTTAACTGCCGAACAGATACTTGCCACCTACTTCAAATTCAATCCCCTTGGACTTGAATTTGGGATACCGGTCAAACCCATTCTTTTGCCGCATTTAAGACTTACAAAGGATGAGTCCCAGTGGTTCGCAGGGTCCCAGTGCGTCCACCAGGATTTTCTTTGCGTCGTAGAATGGATACATACCAGCAGAGCGCATCCATGTGTGTATACCAGGCCACACAGGACGGATCCCTGGGTCTTACCTTTGTGATAAATCACGGCATTCGAGTTTCGTTGCGATAACGTAACTTGAGAATCACATGTCGTAGTCTCGTTTGACTGTTGGAATATTAAAGAATTTCGAATTATATTAACTTCTCACGAGTAGCTCCCGATGGGAGTAGTCGATCTATATTTTGTCGACTATGTAGTCGAAGTTTCATGGTTGTCGAAATGTTGAGCGGCTCGCACCGTATCCATCGTAGCTTTCTTCATCTTTATTGCTGATTCTTTTATTTTCTATCGGGTGCGCGCTCAGCGCTCCCAATGGGAGTAGCCCCCGAGGCTATGGTTGGATACTTGTAGTCAATCATAGGCTCAAATTGACTTCCTCTATTCCTTCTTCTTCTTCCTGTTGTAAGCCCCCGAGTGGAAAAGTAAAATATTTGTACAATTTGTCGAGTTAACCCAAGGAACCCGACCTATGGCCTCATGTTCTGGGTTCGGAGGGTCAACTCGAAGTTACTGATGTTACTAGACTTCTTCTATGCGTAGAAACGTCGTAGCTGCTCCGCATTCCATGGGTTGCTTTCATCTTTTCCCGTTTTTTTGTCTTGTAGTCGATAAGCTCCTCCTGGTATTACTTCTGTGACGATGTAAGGTCCCACCCAAGGGGACTCTAACTTGCCGTGGCTATCCTGCCTGAGTCGTAAGACTAAATCTCCCACCACAAAGGATCGCGGTCGAACTTGACTACTATGGTAGTTCCGCAAACTCTGTTGATACTGCGTGGCTCTTTCCAGCGCTTTATCTCTTGCTTCATCCAGTGCATTGACATCGTCTTGTAACGCTTCTGTTGAGGTTACTTCATTGTATGCAATCACTCTTGGAGCTTCGTGTGTAACTTCGACTGGAGGCACGGCTTCTGTGCCGTGGACCAGGAAAAAAGGAGTTTCTTGAGTGGCTGCGTTAGGCGTGGTTCTTAAACTCCAAAGAACGGAGGGCAGTTCATCTACCCAAGCGCTCTTGGCTTTCTTGAGAGGTGCTAAGAGCCTCTTTTTTATCCCGTTGCATATTAGGTCATTGGCTTTTTCGACTTGCCCGTTTGTATTCGGGTGTGCTACGGATGCGAATTTGAGCTTGATTCCCAAACCTTCGCAGTAACTCTTGAATTCCTTTGAAGTAAAGTTTGTCCCGTTATTCGTGATAATGTTGTATGGTACACCGAAGCGAAACACTATTGACTTAATGAAATTGATTGCTGCTGTCGAATCTTGAGTTGTTACCGGGGCCGCTTCCACCCACTTGGTAAATTTGTCGACTGCCACTAGCATGTAAACATGCCCTCCTGGCCAGGATTTGTGCAACTTCCCTACCATATCGAGGCCCCATTGTGCAAAAGGCCAGGACACTGGTATTGGCTATAGCTCTGCTGCTGGTGCGTGTGGTCGAGATGCGAATCTTTGACATGCTTCACACGTCCGAACTATATCTTTCGCGTCTTCAATGGCTGTTAGCCAATAGAATCCTACTCGAAACGCTTTTGCCGCGATTGCCCTGCTGCTAGCATGATGGCCACATACTCCGGCATGTATGTCTTTTAATATTACTTGCCCTTCTTGAGGTGTGACGCAACGCTGCAAAATGCCAATTATGCTCTTTTTGTATAATTTCCCCTGCAACACAACAAATGCTTTGGATCGTCGAGTTATTCTCTTGGCCTCCACTGCATCTTCTGGTAACTTCTTATTTATCATGTATGCGAGATATGGCTGCATCCATATTTCTTCTATCATCATGACTTCTTTGGGTTCTAGTGCACTCTCGTCCCTTTTCGCACCAGCCCCCGAGCCTGCTGCAGTAGTCAAACTTTTGACGCTTTTTATCGATCTTTCCACTATTTCTTCCCAGAAGACTCCAGATGGCACGGGTAAGCACTGTGACCCGATATTTGCCAAATTGTCGGCTTCTTCGTTGTTGTTTCTGCTGATGTGCGAGACTTCGCACCCATCGAATGTTCCTTCGAGATAGTGATATAAGTTCTTGTAGGCCATCATGTTGTCATTAATTGTGTCGCATCTGTTCATGACTTGTTGAACAACAAGGTTTGAATCTCCGAATATTTTTAGACGAGTTGCTCCACACGCCTTGGCCATCTTCATTCCATGCAGTATTTCAGTTTCATTATTAGAGGCCTGCGGAAAGCTCGTCCTTAAAACGTATTTCAGTTTGTCGCCGTGTGGTGATATCAATACTACTCCTGCGCTTGCGCCTTGGACTCTCTTAGAACCGTCGAAGTACATTGTCCAGACACTCGATAAATCTGGCGGTCCCGTGCTTTGCAACTCCAACCACTCTGTTGTGAAATCTGGCAAGATTTGCGACTTGATCGCCTTTCTTTTTTCATACGTGATGTCCATGGGAGATAATTCGATTTCCCACAAAGAGACACGTCCTGTTGCTGAAGGATTGTTCAGTATGTTCGATAGTGGTGCTTCATTGACCACTATAATTGGGTGCACCGCAAAGTACTGTCACAATTTTCGTGCTGTTGTAAAGACACTATATGCAAGTTTTTGATAGTGCAGATACCTCTGTTTTGTCGGAGAAAGTACTTCGCTGATGAAATATACCGGTCTCTGGACACCGTGGGCTTTACCTTCTTCACTTCTTTCGACTACTAATACTGTACTCACCACCTGATGGGTTGCGGCGATGTAGAGTAGTAGTGGCTCTTTTTCTTTTGGTGCGACCAGCACTGGTGGCGTGGAAAGCACTTTTTTCAGCTGTGCAAAGGCTGCATCTGCTTCTTCTGTCCATTCAAATTTATTATCTGACTGCTTCATGAGTGCATAGAAAGGGAGTGCTTTCTCTCCCAGTCGAGCAACGAACCGACTTAGCGCCGCGACGCGTCCTGCAAGTTTTTGTACGTCGTGTAGTTTCGTGGGCTTCCCCATTGTTAAAATTGCTTGGATCTTCTCTGGGTTCGCCTCTATTCCCCGTGCTGACACCAAGAACCCTAAAATTTGTCCTGCCGATACGCCAAAGGAACACTTTGTCGGGTTAAGCTTAAGCTTGTACCTGCTTAGGTTGTCGAAGGTTTCTGCCAAGTCGCTGATTAGGGATTCCTCCTTTCTTGTTGTAATGACTACATCGTCAATATAGACTTGGATATTGTGTCCTATTTGTCTCCCAAGGCAGCTTTGCATCATCCGTTGATAAGTTGCTCCTGCATTTTTTAGGCCGAAAGGCATCACTTGATATGGCGTAATGAAAGCTGTCTTTTCTTCATCTTCTTTTTTCAAATTGATCTGGTTGTAACCAGAATATGCATCCAGAAAGGAAAGCCTTGCACATCCTGCTGTTGAATCAATTATCTGATAAATGCGGGGTAGAGGGAAGGGATCCTTTGGACAGTGCTTGTTGAGAGATGTGTAATCGACACACACTCTTTCTACATCTGTATTTTTCTTGGGTACGATGACTGGATTGGATACCCAACTCAAAGTTTTTATTTCTCTGATAAATCTGGCGTTTTCTAGCCTATGCAACTCTGACGCTATCGCCTTCCTCTTGGGTTCATCAGATCGTCGCAATGGTTGCTTGACGGGCCTCGCTGTAGGATCTACATTTAGTGCGTGCTCGACGAGTTCCCTGGGAACCCCTAGCATGTCTGAAGGACACCAGGCGAAGATTTCCCAGCGCTCACGGAGGAACTCGACGAGCGCGCTTTCCTATGCGGGTTCCAGGTTTACCGCAATTGATGTTGTCTTGTTCGGGTCCGTAGGGTGGACCTGGATTTTCTTCGAGTCCTGAGTTATGTCGAAAGCCTGATCTGGCAGGGATCGTCCAACGTCGGGTAGTACATTATGATCTGTTTCTCCTTTCAGCCTCTCATATTCTGCTGTCATGCCAAAAGTTTGCGCCATTCTATTGAATTCCTTATCACAAGTGTTGGCTACTTCGAAGCTCCCTTGTACTGTAATTGTTCCCTTGGGTCCTGGAATTTTTAGCGTTAGATACGCGTAGTGAGGTACTGCCATGAATTTTGCAAATGCTGGGTGCCCTAGAATTGCGTGGTACTGTGAGGGCCAATCCATAACTTCAAATTCCAACTTCTCCCTGCGATAGTTGCTGCTACTGCCGAAGCAGACATCGAGTTCTATTTTCCCCAGAGGATAATTTGCGACTCCTGGTACTATTCCATGGAAAGACCAATCTGTTGGCTTCAAGCTTGACAGCGATATACACATTGCCTTCAGGGTTCTGGCATATATTAGGTTTATGCCACTTCCTGCGTCCATGAACACTCTTCCGATGTCGTACCCTCCTATTTGCGCTTTTAACACCATTGGCGAGTGGCCCGGCCTAGGAACTTTCCTTGGGTGGTCTGCCCTGCTGAACTTGATTGGCTGATCTGACCACCGTAAGTACTCCGTAGTGGCTGGCGGCGACGATATTGCTAGGTTTACCTGCCTGGATATATTCTTTCGCTCTTTCTTTGACTTGGGCACCTGTTGAATCATTGCCGATATGTAAACTTTCGACTCTAAGTGCCTTGCTAGCCTTTGTACTTGATATCCTTGACTTGTGTATTTTTCTCCTTGCCAACCCCCTTGACTTGAACCCATGGCGCTTTGTAACCTCAGGAAAGTTCTACAATCCTTCATCTGGTGGTTTGAAACTCTCTTTCCATCAAGATATGCGTAGTGGATTCGACAAGGCCCATATAGCATGTCTTCGGCCGAGGGGCCGGAGTATCTTGGTCTTTCTGCTCCTTTTGCTTGAAACTTCCTACTTTCATAACCTTCCTCTTCCCTTGCTTCGTATCCCGCGGCTACCTGACTTCGCCTTCCTTGGTTATCCCTGCTGCGGTGTCGTCTCCTCTGTCTACTTGTTCTGTCGACTTCTGGTGAACGTCCTCTTTTGTTGTTATATGCGTCCTCTCCATCAGCGAATATGTTGGCTTCTTCCATTAACTCGGCTACTGTTGTTGTCCTTGTTCTTCCTATCTCTTCCACGAGGTCTGAGCGACGAAGGCCAGCCGAAAAAGCATCTATTGCTCTTTCGTCGGAGACGTCCTCTGCTGAGTTTTTGATTACACTCCATCATTGTATATAAGAACATAGAGTTTCGCCTTTCCTCTGCACACACGCCTTGACTTCCTCCAGTGACGCTGGGCGCTTATATGTTGAGCGGAAATCTTTTATGAATTGTTTTTCGAGTTCTCCCCAACTTCCGATGGATTCATTGGGTAGGGTGTTTAACCAGGACCGTGCTGCGCCGATGGGGTGTAATTGCAGACTTTGCATTGCTGTCGCTTTTATTCCCCCTAATATCTGTACTGCCTGTAAGTAATCTGCCAACCATAAGGTAGGTTCTTGCGACCCATCATATTTTTGCTGGTCGTGAGGTAACTTGAATCCTTTGGGTACCCGCGTTTTGCGAACCCTGCGGGTAAAGCACAACGCGCCCATCTCTTTTTCGTCGTCCTCATAATTTTCTTCTCTCCACGCGTGGCGTGATTTACTTACTCGAGCCTATGCTATTATATTTCTTGCGTCCTCCTTCCTTTTTTGTCGCCTTTCTTCTTCCGATGACTCGCTAGATTCGTTTCGTGTGATTTTGTGCTTGAACTTCTCTTTTCGCCTCTCCTTGTAGCTTGTCAACTTCGCTTCTGGACCTTTTCCCCTGATCTTGTCTTCCAATATCCCGAGGCTTCTTATTGCGGCTTGGTGCATGTCTTCCCGCGGATCTCCGGGTTCTGGCCGCGTGGTTAGTAGGTATGCATGTGCTGCTATCAGCGCTGCTTCCGGTGTTTCTTGCACGAAATCTTCTTCCTCCTCCTCTGGCTGTGAAGTAATACTTCTCGAGTACCTTTCCTCTCTACTCTGCACCATTGTTCCTCTGTTGTATTTTGGGTCTCCACGCCTTTCCCTACTGTACTCTGAATCATCACTATAGTCATCCCAATACTCTTCCCTTGACATACTGTTATTATCTTGACTTCTCAAAAGCATGTCTTTTTCCTCTCTCAGTTTCTTCTTGTGCTGGTGTAATGCGTATTGATATCCCATTAGAACTTCTCTTCCTGCACCTTTGGGTACTTCTGTGCCATGATTGATAGCTTACATGATGATCCTCCACTCTTCGGTTGAGACGTGAATTTTCTCCTTCTCCTTTTTATTGTGCTCCTTTATCTTGTCGACCTGCCTGTCGACCCCTTCATTTCCCTCGTTATTGTTTTCTTCTTCTGCTTCAGTGATAATGACGAATAACTGGTGTACTCTTTTGGAGACGCCACTACTTTCAGCGGCGAAGTCCCATGTACTATTGTGCGTTTTAACCGCTTTTACTTCCATGTCGAGTTTTTCCTGGATTTCGTCGACTTCTGCGACTTGTGCTTCTCCTACGCTGACCGACGAGTTTACCTCGCTGGAAGAGCCTTCAGATGATTCCATCATTGCCACTGTCTCGGGCTCGCTTGCCGACGGATCTGGCTTCATCGGATCTGTTAGGCGAGTTGAACCCGAAGGTCCGATTAGGATGCTTAGACTTCCGATCGTCAACTCCGTCTCTTGATTTCCGTTGGTTCCTGCACTGCTGTTGGCTAAAAGCGAAAAAGCCGTCGAATTCATGATTCCAACGCCCCTTGTCCCCACGGTCGGCGCCAATTGACGAGGGTTAACTCGACAAATGTCCTAAATAAAGGACTTAGGATCGGGGAGATAGGGCGTCGGATGAACTCGAAGGTAAGATTAGTCGAAATAAGTATATATTGAAAGTAAACTTGGTGTTGAACCTTGCTTGCTTTCCATCTGGCCTACACCGTCCCCTCCTGGCCCCTATATATAGGTGGCCAGGTCTCGAGGACCGGGTAGGGTCCGATACAGATTACAACATCGACATACGGTAAGAACTCATATTTCGACTATCATTACAACTGGGCCTAGCTTAACGGGCCTCAGGGGTACTCAACTAGTGGGCTCTATTAGCTATACCCTTGTCACCTATAAAGACCCCCCGACGGGAAAAACCTAAAGACCCGATCACTTTTCCAGAATACATCGCGATCCGCCATCACTGTCGACCCGAGATCGGGAGGGTCCAGAAGCTCTTCTCGGCACCCTGCCGGAGAGGGGAATCGCCACCGGAGGTCTTCTTCATCGCCATGCTTGCCTCCGGCGCGATGAGTGAGTAGTCTACCTTGGACTATGGGTCCATAGCAGTAGCTAGATGGTTGTCTTCTCCACCATGTGCTTCATGTTTAGGTCTCGTGAGCTACTTTACATGATCGAGACTACCTTTATGTAATTCTACATGTTGTGTTTGTTGGGATCGGATGAATATTGGTGTTATGATTGAGTTGATGTGCTGAATATTATCTTATGTTATCTCTATGTTGTTTATGATCTTGCATGCTCTCCGTTGTTAGTAGCTATCTTGGCCAAGTAGTTGCTAGTGACTCCAAGAGGGGGTATTTATGCTCGATAGTGGGTTCATGCCTCTATTTAATCTGGGGAAGTGACAGAAACCTCTAAGGTTGTAGATGTGCTGTTGCCACTAGGGAGAAAACAATATTCATATGCTCAAGGGCATATGTTTTGTTTACATTACACACTTTGCTTAATGCAGTTATCTGTTGTTCGCAACTTAATACTTGTGGAGTTCTCGGATTGATTCGCCACAAGTGGATTATTAGTCATAGATGCAGTTGGATGACGGTCTATGTATCTTGTTGTAATGCCCAGAGTAAATCTCATAGTGATCCTCTCGACATATGCACATTGTTTTTATTTTATCAATTGCCCAACTGTAATTTATTTACCCAGCATGTGTTATTTTATCTTATGGAGAGACACCACTAGTGAACTGTGGACCCCGGTCCTATTTCCTTTATATTGCTATCACCTGTTTATTTTACTCGCACTGTTTACTTTACTCGCATATTACTATTACTTTCCACTCGATACGCTTATACCCTTTGTTTCAAGCAAACCGGTGAGATTGACAACCTCATCGTAAGTTGGGAACAAAGTATTTGGTTGTGTTGTGTGCAGGTTCCACATTGCTACTAGTTGAAGACGCGCTAACAAGAAATCGTTAACGGCGCCCTTGTTGGAGTGTCACGCAACTAGTGGGCATCACCTTCTGGAGTATTGTCTTTTTCCTCCTGGACGATTAAACCTTGGTTTCATAACTGAGGGAAAACTTGCTGCTATATTCATCAAACCTTCTCTTGGGGTTTCCAACTGGCCGGTCATTTTACTTCATCAACAAACGCAATCAAGCTTTCTAGCATCATCATCACCGCGCCATCACTCGCTCATCGTGCCGGAGGCAAGCATGGCGATGAAGAAGACCTCCGGTGGCGATTCCCCTCTCCGGCAGGGTGACGGGAAGAGCTTCGGGACCCTCCCGATCCCGGGTCGACAATGACGGCGGATCGCGATGTGTTTTTGGAAAATTGATCGGGTTCTTAGGTTTTTCCCGTTGGGGGGTCTTTATAGGCGAAGGGGCAGCGTCAGAAGTGGACCAGGGCAGTCACACACATAGTGGGCGCGGCCAGGGGCTGGGTCGCGCCGCCCTACTGTGTGGCCGGCCCGTGGCCGCTCTCCGTCTCCTCTTCGGACTTCTGGAAGCTTCGGTAAATTTCTGAATGTTCGGCTTTTGTTTCGTCCAATTCCGAGAATATTTCCGGTGTAACTTTTCTGAAACACAAAAACGGCAAAAAACAGGGAACTGGCACTGTGGCATGTTGTTAATAGGTTAGTTATGGAAAACGCATAAAAACGCCACGAAGTGTAACGAAACACTAAGCAAATGGTGTAAAAACAAGCATGGAGTATCAAAAATTATAGATACGTTTGAGACGTATCAGGGCCCACACCATAGCCCGACGCGACCAGGGGGTGGCCCGCGCCATGGCATGGTGCGGCTGCCTCCTGGCACCCCTCCATCTCTGCTTTGGACTCCGTGACGCTTCGAGAAAAATAGGAATTTTGGCTTTTGTTTCGTCCAATTCCGAGAATATTTCCTATGTAGCTTTTCTGAAACACAAAAATAGCAAAAACAGGGAACTGACACTGCGACATCTCATTAGTAGCATCTCATTAGTAGGTTAGTTCTAGAAAATGCATAAAACGCCACAAAGTGTAACAAAACACAAAGCAACTGGTGTATAAACAAGCATGGAGTATAAAAAAATTATAGGTACGTTTGAGACGTATCAGGCTTGTCCAAGCCCAATAGTTTTCTGGCTGTCTATATAAGGAGGCCAACCGGTTAGGATTTAGGGAGTTCAATTGTTTAGTCAAAAATTATCGTGTGCTCCACCATGTATCATCCTTCCGGGGAAACGGTGCTGTCGTGTTATCACATATAGATCGCAGCAAGGGTTCTTGCATCATCAAGGATTATCGAGCTGTGGTTTGAGGCGTGATGATCTTCATCACGTTGCTTGCTGGATTTGTTCATCTTCTTCAGCTGACGTTCTACGCATTATTGGAAGATTTTTATCCAGATAGATTCGCTATGAAAGATCGGGACAAAACACCAAAGATCACCAACGTGATCCTTATCACGGATGGTCGAATCACAGTGACTGTCCGCCGCCGCCGCAACCCTCGTCGTCCACAGTGCCCTCGATGAGATGAGCGATGGCCAATTTTACATCGACGGTATTACGCCGCCGGCGCAAGTTCACACCGAGTTAGACAGCATACAGGTTCGGTGAAAATCACCAATATTGCCGCACCCGACCAAGGCCCCACCTTCCAGTGTGTGACAGTGTGAGAGAGAGGAGAGAGATTCTCCAAGCGGTAGAAGTTCAAATAGTCGCAACCTCCCCGCGATCTCCATATCGACCCCATTATTTCGCCGTGCATAAACGAACCGCGTGGTGACGGATATCCGGGATCGTCCCCCGCTAATCTCGGTCATCCGCCCTCTTAAACCCCACCGCGCCTCGGTCTTCGCCGCCAGACCTCTCCTCTTTACCATCCATCGATCTCGATCAATCTCGACAACCCTAGAGAACCAGCAACCTAGGAGCTAGCCGCCCTCAAAGAAGACGGGTATGCCGATCCGGCTCAACGGATCAGGGAAGACGAGGATCCCGACGATGCGCTTGCAAATCGATACCAGCGTGTTGCCGCGGCGGGCGGCAAGAGGTAACGCGTTATTCCGATCTTGTTTGACCCAGATCGATCTCTGTCTCTGTAGATCACAAGAACCCCCTCGCGTCGTCTCCTCTAAGGCGACCGAGGGGGCGAACCCTAGCCTCAGCCTCCGCCACCTTCCCCCCAGTCCCCCCTCCCCTCGCCGTCCCCTGAGGCCGCGGCCGGCGAAGCCCGGCAGCGCCTGTGATGGGGGCGGCGGGGATCTGAGCGTGGAGCCCCTCGCGCGGCGGCATGGAGGCAGGCGGCCGAGCGGGGGCTGGTCTTCGCTGGCGGCTGCGCGGCGGCTCTGCTCGCCCGTCCTCCTCTGGCCCGGCCTCGCCGGTGCTCGTGGCGGTGGGTGGTGGTGTTGTGGCCCGGCGCACTGGCTGGGACCTGGTATGCCGGGGTGGCGGCCCCGGGCGGTGTGGACAGCGTCGTCTTCGCGGTGGGCGGCGGCCGTGGTGCGTGCTCTCCGCTTCTCTCGGCCGCGTGGGCGGCGTGGGTGCGGCGGCCGGAGGTGTAGGTGAAGGTGAAGCCCCTCTCTCTTGATCTGTACGCCCCCCCTGTCAAAATCAGATTTTTGGGGGTCTCTCCGCCGGATCTCGTTGGCAGGGGAGTGGTGCTGAAGCTTGGTCCCGGGGAAACCTGTGGTCAGCGCGTTTGGCCACGACGAGGGCGACGCCACTGGCGCCGCGCACCTTCTTGAAGGCCTCGTTGAGGTACCACTCGGCACCACTACTCCTATGCTTGTAAGAAATCCCTGGTTCTTCTTGCGGACGGCGGCGGCGCTGCGGCGTCGCTCCCCTTCTTAGAGGCGCAGTCTTGGGAATTGCATTGGTGGTGGTCGATCTTTGATCTCTTGAGGTGGCCGTGATGACTTCGTCGTTTCTCCTTCGGTGCATCTCCGTCCGGCAGCTTTGGTGCGGTGTTGCGGTTGACCCTGTGGCGGTGGTGCTCTTGGCGTAGCTCCCAGGTCGTTGCTGGACGCTTCTCCCTCGATAGCCTAGTTCTCGTTGTTCCATCGGGTTCCTGGGGGAACTTCTTTGCCTTTCGACGGTACGGCGCCCTTCGATCTAGGGCGAGGGACAGGGGTCCTTTCTGGAGGCGAAGACGGTGGAGTTCTGGGCCTTGCTGTCCGACCGGAGTAGTTGATACAGCGTGCCTGGTTGCTTCTTCCAAAACCTCGCTGCCGGATTGGGGTCTCTCTCGGCGGCGCACTGTGGTGGAGGCGGCTCAAGCTGTGTTTGTTGTTTATCCTTAGTTTGCTTGTAGTTGCCTGTTCCTAGAAGCTGATTGTAAGCTCGTTTGTATTACCGTTGTAATCCTAGCCGGTTGATGGCTTTGTTAATTCAAAGCTGGGCTCTTGCGAGCCTTCCCTTTAAAAAAAAAATCTCTGTCTCTGTACGTACGTGTAGATGCTGTGCTGATTGTTGTTCGTGCTGATGGTAGGATGTCAAGGCGCGCTGCCAAGGTGGAAGAAATTAAACTGCGTACAACATCGTTCCTGATGTCTACGTAATGGTAATCTTGCTATGTAAAGCTTGCTTGCTGTAAAATCTAGATCATCCCATCTGTTTGCGTAATGGTAATCTATTGCTCTCCAAAAACTGAGCTTCCGTCCCGTTTTGCGTCCATTAGGGTACTACTAAAATTGCACCAATGCGACACCTCTCATTTTTAATATGGGTTCTTCTGTCCAATCATCACTATCTTTTTGATGATTGCAGGTATGCTTCTGTTTTGAAATCGAACATCCTATCATCGCTAAATATGTCATGTCAGTAGCATGGCTGCTCTAGTTCTCTACACCTCATGTGATTGCCATTTTGCTTTGTGCTATGAAATCTGCTTTTAATGGTTGTTAACTGTACCAGTCATATATAGTCAAAATCTCTACAAAATCAATTTGCACCTTTGTTGGTGCTGCTTAATGGCATTTTTAGTACCAAAATTGCATCCACGTGAACTCCTCTCACTCTGAATATGGCTGCTGATTTTATTTTAAAAAAACTCGCTTTCTATCTTCATCTGTAATGTTTCAATTTCTTAAACTGTGAACAAAGCTACATTACGATTTAACAATTATAAATATTCAAAACACTAAGTTTCCTGAATTTGAACATAATTATGCGGCCATGGTAGCAATTACCGTTATCCAGTAAGCTAGTGTATATGACATGTCATAGCATAGCTCGCTATCAGCCGCTAGTTAGGCTTTTGCCTATGCAACTGAAAAGAGGCGTAATTTTTTTTACAAACATTGCATCAAACAAGCAACATATTTTCTGTATAAGAGCACTGACATTGGGATCAACCTGCATTATCTTCATCTTCGACACAATGCACCCAAGCAGGTTGTCGCTTCTCTCTTCAGAGAGGAAGACCTGTTTGGGATCATGGCTACGGTCATTCACTAATTTTGTTCGTGCTATGACTGTATCTTCCAATTTGAAGAACCATCGACACGTGAAGTATCGGGCATACATGGTCGGTTCGTTCAATTAACTCTGTAATCCGGCCAATGTAATAAGGTTTTTCTTCCCCAGCCTAAACATGAATGGCAATAAATATTGTCATTCATGTTTAGGCTGGGCAAAAAAAAGCCTCATTACATTGGCCGAATGACTGAGTTGTTTGAGGGAACCAACCATATATGCTGGATACTTCACATGTCTTTGGTTCTTCGGACTTGAAGATACATTTATTTCGACGACAAAATTGGCGAATGACCATATATACCTATCCATGTGAGTCTTCTCGCTGACGTGAGAAATGACAACCCGCTTAGTTGCATTGTGTCCAACATAAAGAGTATAGCTTGATCCCAAGTTAAAGTACTTTTCTCCAGAAATGCGTGTTGCGTGAGTAATGTAATGTTTCTCTTAAAATTTACTATGTAGAGGCAAAAGTTCAACTAACAGGTGACAGCGATCTATAATACGACATCTATATTCAATAGCTTACTCGACATTTTGAAAATTCACAGGTAGTGATTGTTGTTGTTAATCTATAACTCTGTTCAAATTATGTGATCTTATTATTTTCCCATTTAATTTAATGATTTAAATTTTCTAGCACCGTTGCTAAGTTTTGTTGTAGCTCTGTGGAGAGTTTAGCAAAATTTTATACAAGAGGTGAAGATTTAGAAAATATGTTAAAGTTGTTTTCACATTTTCAATGTTGACAATAATCTAAGAGAAATTAGGGTGACTTGTCTTTCTAGCACATGTTAGTTGTGTGTTCTGCGTGCATGTAAACTGTCACTATTCTTTAGGATATATATAGCTGCCATGTTTGGTCAGAAACTACCTGATTATGACAGTGCAAACTAGGATCACTTTATTGATAGTATCTGAAACTCAGTATAAATTTCATATGGGAAACATTTTAAGGCTTTTAGATGCACAGGGGTTTAACAATCAGTGACGGCATCATTTGTTCCCCTTGTATAGTTTGAACTAGCAGGATTTAATAAACCATGCTTTGTTTTGCTTATCAAGTATGGTTCTGAGAAGGCAATCAGTTATCCATGTTGCTCATTAGTTTTACTGAAACCAATAGTTGGATAACACAATCTAAAGAACACATCCTTGCCTCAGTTGGGGCGTTTCTCAGGGCTATTGGATTCTGATCTGTCCGATCGAGGCTCCCAGCTACTCCCCGACATATGATTATTTACTGTGTGTGGTATAAAACCGTGAAAACCTAGCCGTCTCGCAGTGAAACCCTATCTGCTTTTCCCTCCTCTCCCGCGACCCCTCCCTTCGCGCCCTTCCGCCTCCTCCTCCACGGAATTGGCGGATATTGGCGACAGAGCACTAGGATGGATATGACATCCCAGAAGGGAGTGTCCGCACCTAATTAATGTTAATTACAGGTCGGATGACAATTGTGTTATTTAGAAACTATTTGGAGCTGGAACAAATATATGTGCTGCGCCGCTGCTTTGAGTCATAGGTTCTTTTCTTTAGTGTTTCAGACCTCTGCATATTTCCTTGGTGCTCATATTTGTTGGAGCGATAAATCTCAGGCCTTATTTGATTGTAGTTCATCCTTGCCATTCGTTTGCTAGCAATTTCAACTTGTTGCCAAGAAATGATTCTGACTGCACTGGTGTTTAAACATCTCTATAAAACTATCCATTTTATGTCGTTCAATAGTTTATGACTTAGGCTTTGAATCAGTTTGCGTTTTACCTCGGGTCGTCTTATGATCTTGACCTTTTCCATTTTTTCTGTTGGATATTTTGTTCTTACTATACCACAGCTATTATTATCATGTGAAACATGTGCGGTATCCTATATTTCAGTTTCTCTCAAAGAGAAATTATTTTGAGTCGGTGCTCCATATAGCTTCTTAATAGCACTTTGTGATATAAAATTTATATTTTTTCTTGTCAACAACTGCCCTTCTTCTTTTTCAAATTGGAAGATATTTTTCCTTGTATGTTTGCGATTAGTAATATGGTGGAAGTACTTTGTGCTATTTCCACCCTCTTGCACACGCTTGACCTCAGCACATCGAATGTTAAATTTTCATCACGTCTAAGTTTTGCCACTTTTCATTTTCCTTTGAGCCCCCTGTTCAATGTTGTTGTTGCTTGCGGCCACTGCTTGCCTGTGACACTCTTATCATTACATGTGATGAGGGTATATGACAATCAGCCAACTATGGCACTGGCTTATTGCTGAAAAATACTCCTGGCTTGTCTACTGAGTACCTAAAATCTGGCAAACACCTCACTGATAGGTTCAGTCTTCTCTACCTCTTTGGGCTATCTTCCGCAGAAGCACAAGAAAGTCACAGTCTGGGCATTGTATCTTTGAGAGGAGAGGACGAGTTTGCATGTGATTGTGAGGTGTGTGTGTGTTTCATTGCATGGCCAGCTTGTCCGTCAACACTGGAATGGAAAAACATCAGAGGACAAGATTAGAATGATGATCAGTAAGCACATAAGGCCATAAGGGGACAGGGCTACTGTGCTTCGTTTCTATTTCCTTGTAATCATCAAAAAGTGTGCACTACTTTTTGTGGTACAGACAAAGCCTGTGGCATTTCTACATTTGCACCGGGTATGCACTCCTGTAAGATCATGGTACCAGCTGGCTGTAGTTGTGTAGACATCATGGTTTGGGGTGCCAGAATTTAGGTAGCCATGATATACAGTGAGTTGTCCTCAGAAAATGATATGTAGTGAGCCTCTGTACAAGTTGTCAGAATCATGATTCTAAATCAGATAAGATTCTACGTAGTAGAATTATAGAATCATTTCACCCAATTTGGGTCGTAAAGTCAAATAATCGCACACGGCACAATCACGATCTTTTCAAACTCCAGTGTTGAGTGTACAGTATGTGTAGTTAGAGCATCTCTAGCTGTGCCCCTAAAAGGTCTGAAACTATAAAATAACCGCCAGTTAAAGGTTGCGAGTCAAAAATCGGCACCAATCAGCGCCTGTAAATGTGTCGAAACCATAAACTTTTTATGGGCGCCGATAAAAATCGCGGGCGGAACTGGGAATCTCTAGTTTTGCCCGCGGAAATGACGCCCAGCCCATATCCCCTTCCGCCCGTTGGCGGGAGGGACATTGCAGGTCCTTCCTCTCCCGCGCCCTAGCTCCTGTGCCGCCGCCGCCGATTTCCCTCTCCCCTTCGTCTATCGACGGCATGGACCTCTTCGGCCTCCCGTTGGTTGGTATCGACATCTCGGCGCCGCCTCAGCCGCAGGCCCCCAAGGCTCCCGCCACCCCGTCCGTCGCCGCCATTGCCCACACGGTGGCCACCACCTCCATGAAGAAGAGGTGGCACGCGGGCACTCACCTCCTCCCCACAGGCGATGTGGTCGTTGTCGCGTCTCCTGCGCCGCTCGCTACCGCCACGCCGAGGACCCGGGTGCTGAAATCAAAACGCCGGGCGGCGCCGACTGCCGCCGCGGCTACACCTTCCGCCGCTCCGCCAAAGAAGAAGTAGGTGGTCAAGCGCAAAGCCAAGCCGGTGACGACTTTGCCGACCACAACGTGTTCCACAATATGACCCAAAGGTATAAAATTTTAACTTTTAGTTGTTCGTCCTCTTCAATTTGAATCAATCGATCGATGTGAATATATAAATTAGCGATGTAGCAACAATGCAAATAGAACTCCTCCCTCTTTCGTGGATCTTCTCAATGAAAGCGAGTTCGACATTTCTTCGAAGCCTCTTGGTTCATGCGGTGACGGCGAGGACATGGAGGAGGGCGAAGAAGAAGATGATGAAGATGAATGTGAGGAGATTGAAGAGGGGGTGTTCGAGTTGGGTGGACAAAAAAGGAAGAGGTCGAGGACACATATTTAGTGAGGGCATGGTCTCAAGTCGTCGTGTTTCTTTTTGTGTCAAATATGACAAGGATTTATAAAGCTTTGCAAACTATGTGTGACATTTTGTTGATGCAAAACCCTTACCAATATTGATTTGCTGGTTTAGGCGTTTGGTTTGTGTCGCGGCGCAGATCATCTGCAAACGAAACCATAATTTATGGTTTCGCTTGCGGACACTGATCTGCGCTACGATTTTCAGAACCATAAAACCCGAAGGATTGATTTGCGTTTTTACGGGCAAAAGATGCTCTTATATATACATGTTGATTGATGTTGTCTATGTTGTACTTGGGCCAGTAAAAGAATAGCAAAAAAATATGCTGTCCAGGTGCACAACCTGATTGATTGTTTTGCTTAACATTCCTGGACGCCTAGCTCGCGCGACCAGAAAAGTGGTACCACTGCTCAGCACGAACGGGTCCGTAATCTACAACGGGAAAGGACGCCTCGTGTGCGCCGTGCCACGTGTGGATGTACTCACGCACGCATCTGTCCTGATTATCCACCTGGTTTGGTTAGTTAGTTAGTTCAGCCACCTACCAAATCCCTCTGAAAATAATCTGCTGATGCAGGCACGAAAACGATACTGGATGCCTGGCTTGCTTGCTCATCTGGTCTCTCTTAGAATATTTTTCTTTTTGTCTCCAAAAGTTGTATGATTACTGTCTTTAGAGATCAAACGATGACACGAAAGGCTAAACAAAATTCGACATGACATGCCCTACTTGACAATTCTCTAGCACCACTTTAATTTGGTCCTAATTAAGCAAGAGTCAGTAAGCAACCTGCGCGTTCAAAGTCCAAAAGTGTGTGCTAAATCTGAACAGAAATGTAAACACTTTGACAGCAGCAAAAGCGATTCGAAAAGAGTGTTTCAGATATCAATGAACACACACACCAGAACACCCTTTTTGACAGAACAGAGATACTTTCAAGACTTCAACAGGTATATCAGGTCTTTCAAATAACAGAAAAATACTCATACCAGTCTAGCAGTATAGAAGAATAAGAAGTTTCCATGCAGAATATCAGCTGCCAAATTCAAAAGAACACATGAAGATAAAACCATACTGATGATGCTTCTGAGTAGAGGAAATGCAGCCTTAGAAAACAGAAGAATAATACTCATGCCTTATCATCTCCTGCTCCTCAGTTTGTCCACAACTACCTGCTGGAAAAGCAGTCTGCCATACCCACTAGATCCATTTCAGACCCTGTCAGCTGAAAGAATACCAGGGAATTTAGTACCACCAGAGTTGCAAAACGGAAGAACTTCTTTTCTGTTGCTCGGCCTTGTCATCACCAGCAATCATTCAACGTGCAGACAAATAAAAAAATCTCACAAGTGCCAGCACGGTTCAGGTACTACTGTCCACAAAATCTATGTGCTGAATTTTTCAACACCGTAAGCCGGCATGCAGACATTGGCTACACCTTTGTGTTGTCAAAGGCAGACGGCAATGCTGGTCAACTACAGAGCCGAAATGAGAAAATGACTTGCCAAAGACTTCAGATCTTCTGGAGCTCTCTTTTTGTTCGCTATTGTCTGCAAAGTGCCAATCAAAAACTGAAGGAAACAAAAAGGTCAATTCTTCCTGCAAATAATGTACGGTTCAAAAGGCAACAAACCGATCTCTTCAAACTTTGGACCGCTATATACAAAAACTAGAACCAAAATTACAACTTCTCCCACTGAATTGGAGGACACTAAGCTAAAATGATTGAGCTATTGCGCTGTGGTTCTATCCCTCCAGCAAATGAAGAACTGCAAAAATCAGAAAACATTACGATGATTTCTCTGCTGCTTCATCTATTGTTGAGGAATTGATCGACAATCCGTCGAGGACGTCACTGTCGGAGTCAAGCTGTAGCTCTTTGAACATCGCCATGACCTGAATCATGGTCGGTCTTCTGATTGGCCGATCATCCAAGCACTCAGAAGCAATCTTCAGGTACTGATAGAGCTCAGCTTCCCCCGACTTTGTGTCAGTCAGCATGGGATCAAAGACCTCACTGCTTCTGTTCTCCTTAACCATCTGCTTCACCCAGCCAACAAGATTGTTGTCTCCAAACTCGTTCGGATCAATTGGCTTCTTCCCTGAGAGGAGCTCCAAGAGCACAACGCCGTAGCTGTAGACATCGCCTTTGGTCGTGCATCTGAAGCTCTGATAGTACTCTGGTGGCACATACCCAGGCGTGCCAGCAAGTGTGCTCACACTCAGATGCGTGTCAAGCGCGTTCATCAGCCTTGCCATTCCAAAGTCCGACACACGGGCATCAAGGTTGTTGTCAAGAAGCACATTGCTCGACTTCATGTCCCGGTGTATGATGTGGGGGATGCAGCTATGGTGGAGGAAAGCAAGGCCCCTTGCTGAACCAATTGCAATCTTCTTCCTCGCTGCCCAGTCAAGCTTCACAATAGCCTTGTCATTGTCATGCAGCACAACATCCAAGCTGCCATGCTTCATGTACTCATACACAAGCAGCCGTTCATCACCAATTTTGCAATACCCGAGCAGTGGAACAAGGTTGCGGTGCTTGATCTTGCCAATAGTCTCCATCTCTGCTGTGAATTCCCTGTCACCCTGACCTGTGAACTGGATGAGCTTCTTGATGGCAACGACACTGCCATCCTTGAGCTTGGCCTTGTACACCTCACCAAATCCTCCCGAGCCTACGAGGGTCTCGGTACTGAAGCCGTTGGTAGCCTCAAGGAGGTGCGCAAAGGTGAGCTTCCTCAGAGGCTTCTCGAATGTTGCCACATTGATGCTTAGTGGCTCCTGCACCCCTGACAGCTTCCAACTGGATTGACCAGATGTTGGAAGGCTCTCAATAAATCCGGTTCTGACTTCTTCAGTCTTCTGGTTCCTCCTCAGCTTGCACAGTGTGACTAACAGCAGGAGAAGTATGAGAACAGAGAGTGCCACTCCGACAAGAATGCTTGCCTCAATGACCTTCCTCCTTCCATCAGGTGAACCTCGTCCCCCGTCTCCCCTGCCAGGGTTATGCCCACAAGGCGGCAAAGGAATACCACAGAGGCCAGAGTTGTTTTCATACCGGGATGCCGGGAATGTGGTGAGCTGTCCAGATGTAGGAATTGGACCAGACAGGTTGTTGTTGGAGACATCAAAGTCAGCAAGCTTATACAGAGCACCAAGACCTGAAGGTATGCCGCCACTGAGCTGATTGTTTGAGAGGTCAAGTGCGCCGATCGATGTCAGCCCTGAGAATGCTTCTGGTATTGTACCGCTGAGCTCATTATGCCCCAAGTTAAGAACTTGGAGATACATCATGTTCCCGAGGCTGCCCGGTATTGCACCGGTGAGGCCATTGTATGAGAGGTCGAGGAAGATCATGCTGCCATTTCTGCCGAATGTATACACCGTCGTGCCCGTGTAAATCCTGGTGGAGGGGCAAAGGTGCACCGCAGGGAACTCAGCCAAGCGCTCTGGCCGGACGCCAAAGAACTCAAAGAGCACACCGGCACCAGGGCAGATGTTGCCTGCCTCATTCCGAAGAAATGCAAACTGCTTCCCTGACACCATACCTGCTGGAACGAGCCCGGCCTGGCCTGCTAACTCCGATGGTATCGTGCCTGTCATTCTGTTGCTGTTGAGGTCAAGCCATATGAGGTTGTTGCAGCTGCCAAGCTCTGCTGGCACACTTCCAGAGAGCAGATTCCTGTTGAGCTGCAGAATGGCGAGCTTCTGAAGCTTGCCAAAGCCTGGAGGCACACTCCCGGTAAGACGGTTGCCGGAGAGCGACACCCATATGAGATTCACACATCTTGTAATGGACGGTGGAATGCCTCCGGTGAAGTTGTTGTAGCTTATCACCAGTGTCTCCAATGTGGTGCCATTGGAGCACAGGATGTCCGGTATCACACCGGATAGGCCATTCGCCCACACGACCAGATCAAGGAGCTTCGGCAGAGTGATTATCTCAGGTGGAATCTGGCCAACCAGATAATTGAAGCTGAGATCAATGGACTCCAGATTAGAACAGTTGCCAAGCGACGCCGGCACGGTCCCATTGAGGTAGTTGTTTGGGAGGAACAGCTTCCGCAGAGAAGGCAGCGATGAGCACAGGTCTGTCATTATTTCTCCATCAAACTCATTGGACCCAAGGTCGATCACCTCAAGCAACGGGCAACCCGCGGCGAGCTCCGGCAGCGGGTTTGTGCCGGTGATGTTGTTGAATGAAAGCCGCAACATCCGAAGCGAGGAGATGGTACTGACGACACTGACCACAAAGTCCCCAGAGAGCTGGTTCCCTCCGAGATCAAGCACCTGAAGGGAGTTGCACTTTGCAAAGCTTGCCGGCAGGGCACCTACAAGACGGTTGTTGGACAGGTCCAGATCAACAATTCTGCCGCACAACTGGCTCAGCTCCTCCGGTATCGGGCCGGCGAACTCGTTGCCGGCCAATGCCAGTCGCCGGAGAGACGAGAAGCCGGTGAAGAACGTCGCTATTGGGCCGGAGAGAAGCCTGTTCCCCGACAGGTCGAGCGCCTGAAGGCGGGTGCAGCTGGTGAGACCCGGCGGCAACCTGGTGCTGCTCAGGCCATTGTAGGACCAGTCTAGCACCGTCAGGTTCTTGCACCCGCCGAAGTCGTACCCAGAGACATCGCCGGTGAAGTTGTTCCCGGCGATGCTCAGGTACGTCAGGTTGGCCGGCGCGGTGGCCACGAGCCCGGCGGGGAGCGCGCCGGACATGAGGTTCCACGACACGTCGAGCGTGGTGACCTCACTGCACGGCGCCAGCTCCGGCAGGCTGCCGGTGAAGAGGTTGGCGGAGAGGTTGAGGTAGCGCAGGCCGTGGCAGCTGGCGAAGGAGTAGTTGAGCAGGCCGGCGTCCGCGAGCTGGTTGCGCGACAGGTCGAGCGCCCGCAGCGACGGCGCGAAGGGAAACCCGCCGCCGGCGAGGGAGTTCCTCGACAGGTTCAGGAACTGCAGCGCGCCGCAGGATGCCAGGAACGCCGGGGGCAGCGTCGTGTTGAAGGCGTTCGACGAAATGTCCACCTGCACGAGCGCGCACGGAGCCGACGGCGCGTGCGAGAGGTTGCCGTAGAAGGCATTGCCGCGCAGGTCGAGGACCTGCAGCGCCGGGAGCGCGAGGAGGGAGTCGATCCGGAGCTCCCCGGCGAGGCCCATGCCGCTGAGGTTGACGGCGACGACGCGGCCGTCGGTCGGAGGTGAGCAGGAGACGCCTGTCCACGAGCACGGCGCAGTGGAGTTCGCGCCGGAGCCGGACGCCCAGGCCGTGAGCGCGCCCCGCGGGTCATCCGCCACGGACGAGCGCCTGAAGGCGAGCAGCGCCGCCGCCTCGCCGGCGTCGGCAATGGCGGGCGCCAGGAGCTGAAGCAGCACGAGCGAGAAGAA
Source organism: Dactylis glomerata (assembly GCA_007115705.1). Lineage (NCBI taxonomy): Eukaryota > Viridiplantae > Streptophyta > Magnoliopsida > Poales > Poaceae > Dactylis > Dactylis glomerata. Next base: position 113,163 of record QXEO01000326.1, on the reverse strand, counting down.
GGCGGCCGCCGTCATGTGCGAGGAGGCGGCCATGGCTTCGGGTCCCCCGCGTCAATTCGCACCCGTCGATTCTTGCTAAGGAGCGGGAAAAAATGGAGATGCCGGCAGCGGTTGTGGCCGCTAGGTTCTTGCTTGCGTGCTGCCGAGTTCTTGGGTGGCTTCACATGTCGACGGAGAAGATTGGGGTTGCAATTTCCCTGCAAATTTGTCGAAAATTTAGTGATGCAAATTCGACCCTAATCTCTTCTAAGGAACCAAATAAGAACGCAAGGAATCTTTGCAAGGGAAAGCACCCAAGAACAACTGAACAAAATGTTAAATTCTCTGTCGAAATCCCGCCGACTAAACACCCCAAAACCAAAACTTCTCAGAAATAGAACCCGAAGTAGAAACAACCTCAAATTCAAAGGAACAAAAAGCACAAAATCAAACATGTCCCAGGATAATAACCAACCAAAAGGCCAAGAAACCAAGTCTAACTGCAACTAACAAACCATCCAAACATTCGCGGTTGCGAAAGCGAAGACCAGAAGGAAAGAAAGAACCACCCACCTTGGCCAGGAGAAGAGCGGCGCACGAACCAGGAACCCCATGGAGAAATGAAGAGCGGAATTCTACAGATTCAGAGAAGCAGAATCTACCATCTCCCGCAAGAATCCCAGTCCAGGACGAGGAAGGGATGAGAGAGAGAGAATTAGAGGAAGCAGAAGCAGGCCTACACCCAACTATTTAAGTAGGGGAGGCTAGGTAGGGGAGGAGAGACGGCAGAGCTCGGCGGTGCTAGTGAACCGCCGCCATTAGTTTAGGCTCCACGGGGCTTGTTTGCTTGCGACGGCAACCAGGCCCGAAAAGAGGGGGGCGCCGGGATTGTTTATTCGCGGGAAGAAGGGGCCGAGTTTCGAAGGACTGTAATTACCGGGTTCTCGCGAGGGTCTGGATGGAAAATGGCTCGAAATGCTCGCTTTATTTTTGCTTCATGTGTGCGTGCCTCAGCATCCGAGTGAGTCCGGTCAAACTTGGGATTTGATTCCGTGGTGCGAGCCCGGCTTTTCGGCATCATCTCCTCCTCTATCTTGCTCCCACAACCTCAGGCACGTACCACACGTTTGGGCGCCCAGGATCCAGCACCTCCTTCCTCGAGATCTTACATATGCATGAGTTAGTTTGACAAGTTTTTTGCTAGGAAACAAGTGGATCACTGAGTTTATAAAAATAATATCTTTACATATGGAGCAAATTGCAAAAAGTATATTTATTTGCAGGAATAGATACAATAAATTTATAGTGAATTACACCTCCTACGGTATATTTTTGATTGTCGTCTTGTCGATTGCATTTATCCTATTTGATTTTGTGGTCCACTTTAAGCTCGAACATTCAACGGCGCCTCCGGTGCTGACAATATGGTCCACCACATGTTTGGGCGCCCAAGATCTAGCCTGCTTCACTGAGATATATTGCACTTGAGTTAGTTTTAAGGACGATTTTCCTTCACGAACAAGATCTTTGCTAGAAGACAAGTGGAATGAGCTATAGATTTTAGCCGGCATTGATCACAGATTTATCAAAATAATATTTCTACATACGAAGCAAATTGCAAAATGTATATATTTCCCAAATAAATACACTAATATTAGAGCAAATTCCTACCGTATATCCTATTTTATTTTGTGCTCCACTTTTAGCTTGAACGTTCAACAGTGCCTCCGATGCTGACAATATGGCCCATCGTATGTTTGGGCGCCTAGGATCCAGCACCTGCTGCACATGAGTTAGTATTAAGGAGGATTTTCCTTCATGAACAAGATCTTTGCTAGAAGACATGTGGAATGAGCTCTAGATTACAACCGGCATTGATCACAGATTTATCAAAATAATATTTCTACATATGAAGCAAATTACAAAAGGTATATATTTGCCAAATAAATACACTAGTTAGAGCAAATTCCTACCGTATATTTGTGATCGTCTTCTTGTCAACTACATTTATCCTATTCTTTTATGGTCCACTTTGACTCGAACGTTCAACGATGCAACAAGTTTTACCCAATTTAGTTATTTTGCCTCCGGTGCTGACAACTTGGCCCACCGCATAAGAAAATGATCTTGTTTTGAGGCAAGCATGAATGTGGTAATAAAAGCTCAAGCAAAAAGAGCGAGGAAAATATACGTGTATGATACTCTTTTTTGTTTTGTCTTTCTCAAGATGCTTGGTGGAATAAGGAGTGTGTCGATTTGGATCCCGGGCTCACTGGAGCTCTTTATTTTAATCATTTGAAACATGTATTCATAAGTTTCGAAAAATTCTTAAAAAGATATATCAGCAAATCTGCAAAGTCTCAATTTAGATATTTTTAAAAACATTTAAAATGTATTTTAGAAATTTATACTTCAAATCTGCAAAGTCTCAATTTGAAATACATTCTATTGTACTCTACACAAATAGATAAAGTTTTAGATCTATATATGTGAATAGTGCACATTCAAATCGTGTTAGATTTTGTCTTTTTTGTGTAATTATTAATGGAATGTATTTCAAATTAAGATGGTGCACACTTGAAGTATGTAACACTAGAAAACTTACCTTGGAATTTAAGAAATGTAAGAACATGAGTCCTTCTCTGCCCTATTTTTCTCATATTCAAAACTGTTAATATGTCAGGAATTTTTCCCTTTCCCTTTTTAAAGTTTTGAGAAGAAATGAAAATTCTCAATGGCTCGGTTAGATAATTCCCGGATGCGTCAAACCAAAAGAGAACCTTCTAATCAATTGTCAATGTAACACTTAGTTTAGGACAAATGAAAATGAGTGGAAGGCTAGGAAACCATAGGTACGAAGCTACAATTAAATTAGTATAGTTCATGTAAAAAGTTACCATTGAGCCACCAAAGGGGCTTGGACGCTTCCTCCAAGTTACAGCTTAAACTACTCAAAGTTCAAAAGTTACATCTTATAAAAGAAGAATCCAAAGCATCTAACCTGACGGTCACATGTTCATGTTAGTGGTGGAGTATAAAGAGATAAACTACTTATCGGGACTCCAGAGTGTAGGGAACTTTCTAAGTCAAGAGTAGAGTTCTTTATTTTCTTTTATTTGCACAAGTGAAACTAGCAATAATTCAATAGATAGATTATCACAGGTTTTTCCTCATCAATCACCATATCCGTGTTAGATTAAATAATGATATATCTTTCCTTGCATCAAGATAGACGATAAAGTAGATATAGTATATATGTAAACTCGTCCTAGATTTCATTATCAAATGTTCTATATAGAAGTTGAAAGAGCATTTGCCCCCATGTGTGGTTTTGGTAATTAATGACAATCCCTATGGACTAATGTTTGCATCGAGTTTTATTTGTAGGACTTGTCCGTAGACAACGCTTGAGCCATTTGTTGGTTTCAAGGTTGTAAGAAGTTGCAAATAAAGAAGTCTATGTGATGATCAAGGGAGTTGAGCCTATATAGATTGTGTCTTGAGGAATAAGATGATGGAGTGAACTCTCATGTGCATTCTCAAGACATCATTCTTAAGAAGGAAGAAGATGAAGTGCAATGTTGATCAAGTCGAAGCGCAAGTTCAAGATAGGCCGAGCAAGCGCAATCAAGAAAGGTAGTCCAACTTGAGGGTGTCAAGACCGTCATCATCTAGCTCAAGTGGATTGCAAGGCAAAGGTTTGTTCTTGATAGGTTTTCTCTTCTACCGGTCTCGTATGTTAGTTTGGAGACCGGATTATAGGATTGGTAGCCGTACTATCAAGAGGGCTCTCGAGTGAGTAACTTAATTGTATCGTTCGGACAGAGCTCAAACCTTTGCATACTTGGCATTATCTTTCTTGGTTCTTATTTGGCTTTTATCCATGTGAGGTTCTAGAGCTTGTGGTTATTTCCATGACAAGCTCTAGGTCATCAAAAACGGATTTTGTATGGAACTCTTATTGCGTTTTTGGTGTTTGGAGGTTTTACCGGTTCTTCTTTATAGCTAAGTCAAACCTTTTATCATTTGGCTTCATCCTCCTTTGTTGGACTATGATGTTTCTATGAATATAGTTGTAGAGCTTGTTGTGGTGATTCCAACGAGCCCAAGATCATCGAAAACGGAGTCCGAATGCAAAAGTTATAGCCGTTTTCGTACTGATGTTTTCCCCACGGCCGGAAATTCCGCCCCCGAGACCGGAATTTCCGGGGGGCGGAAATTCCATAATTTCCGGCCCTGCGAAATTCTGCTAAGTCTTTTGTGGTGCAACCTGCAGTAGGGGGGCGGAAATTTGGGCCGGAAATTTTATAAGGGGGGCGGAAATTCCGCCCCCGGGCCGGAAATTCCGCCCCCGAGGCCGGAATTTCCGGGTTAAAAATCCTGTAACGGTCAGATTTCGTGCGGGGGCTATATAAAGCCCCTTCTTCCTCATTTGGAGGTTGGCTCTTCCATTTCTCTCTCCTCCATTGTTGACCTTGAAGAGCTTGCCCTTCCTCCCCATCCCTCCCATAATTCTTGCATCTTTTTGAGGGAAAAGAGAGAGGAGATCTAGATCTACATTTCCACCAATCACTTTCTCCTCTTTGTGAGGGGAACCTATTGGATCTAGATCTTGGATTTCTTTGTGGATTTCCTCCCTTGTTCTTCCTCTCATATCCCTCCATAGCATTTGTTGCTTTGGTGAGATTTGGGAGAGAAGAATTTGAGCACTTCGTGTGTTCTTGCCATTGCATTTGGTGCATCGGTTTGAGTTCTCCTCGGAGATTCGGTAGTGAAAGTTCGTTGAGCTTTTTACTCTTGGGTTCTTGGAACCCTAGACGGCTTAGTGGCTTAGTGGTTACTTGGGGACCTCCAATTGAGTTGTGGAGATCTTCCCAAGCTTTGTGGTGCCTCCGTGGCAATTACTTGGGGACCTCCAATTAAGTTGTGGAGATCTTCCCAAGCTTTGTGGTGCCTCCGTGGCAATTACTTGGGGACCTCCAATTAAGTTGTGGAGATCTTCCCAAGCTTTGTGGTGCCTCAATGGCGATTCTTGGGAGCCTCCAATTGAGTTGTGGAGATTGCCCCAAGATTGTACGGGTTCGGTGACCGCCCTCAAGTGTCCCATAGTGGTCGGGTCTTCCATCTTGGTGGGAGGGCTCGAAGAGATTACGGTGAGCCTCCGTGGCGTTTGGGGAGCCTTGTGCCTCCACACCGCTCCAACGGAGATTAGCACTCGCAAGGGTGTGAACTTCGGGATACATCATTGTCTCCGCGTCCCTCGGTTATTTCTATACCCGAGCTCCTTTACTTATGCAATTTACTTTGTGATAGCCTTCGTGCTTGAAGTTATATATATCTTGCTATCTCATAGTTGCTTATCTTGTCTAGCATAAGTTGTTGGTGCACATAGGTGAACCTAGTTTGTTTAGGTTTTGTATGCTTGGCAAATTAAACGTTAGTTTTATTCCGCATTTGTCAAGCCACTCGTAAAAGTTTTAAATCGCCTATTCACCCCGCCCCCCCTCTAGGCGACATCCTTGTACTTTCATTTGGTATCAGAGCGGGTCTCTCATTTTTAGGCTTCACCGCCTTGAGAGCAAAGATGTCGGCTAGGGGATTAATGCACAATCACACTTTTATATTTGATGGCACTAATTATGATATATGGAAAACTTGCATGCTTATCCACTTTCGAGATATGGACCCAAATATAGAGAGAATTTTAGATATGGGTTTCTCTCCTCCTAAGGATCCCCAAAGTCTATCTTTAGAGGAGAAGAGAAACTCTTATCTTAATTCTTGAGCTACTAATGTGCTTGTTGATTTTGTGAGTGATGCAGTTATTCTTGCAATCATGCCTTTCCGTAGCGCTCATGAGTTTTGGACAAAGCTTCAAGACAAATATGATATGTTCAACAAGATTGAGGATGATTGTATTTCCTCCACTTCCGGTCGTGATGAACTCTCTTCCACTTCACCAAAGTGTAGCAAGACACAAGGTAACTCTATGGTGAGTGGTGATGGAAATTGCAATGTTGATAGTGAGCTTACTTGTGATTGAAAGGATCGGTACGGGCGACTAGAGGGGGGGTGAAAAGGCGCTAAGTCAATTTTTAATCTTTTTCAATTTAAGGCTTGACACAAAGTAAATTCACTAGATGTGCAACTAGGTGAATTTCCTATAAGTGGCAAGCATGCAAGTAAACAAGTAACTAGCAAGATACAAGTAAGGGAAAGAAATAACCGAAGAGTGGAGACCGGAGACACAAGGATGTATTCCCATAGTTCCTTCCTTTTGAGGGGAAGTACGTCTACGTTGGAGAGGTGTGGTGACACGGAGTCGACCAACGCCACAAAGGCTCACCTTGTTCTCCGGTGAGCAAGCCACGGAGGCTAGCTCATTTCCACTAAGCGGTGGTATTGGGGGAACCACGAATCCCTTACACGGAGCTTGGGGCACAACTCCACAACTCAATTGGAGGCTCCCAAGAAAGCCACGGAGGAAAGAATCACCACAAAGACAAGTCAATCAACCAATTACAACACCTAGGGTCTCAAGAGCCCCAAGGTGCAAATCCTCCAAGCAAATGGAGGTGGAAATGAAATTCCTTCGGTGAAGATGTAGATCGGTGCCTCCTCCTTCAATCCTCCAAAGATCAAGAGCTTTGGTTGGCTAGAAGAGGAGATCTATGGAATTTGGTGTTTTTTCAATGGGGGTAGGTGAGAGCTTCAAAGATGAACAATGGTTGGTGAAGTTCTAACCCTACCCAAGCTAGGAAAGGGGTATTTATAGGTAGGTGGAAATCTGGTCGTTGAGGGAGCACACAGCAGCATTTCCGGCGATAAGTCCGGCGCCGCCGGCCTCTGGGCCGGACGGCCCGGCGGTCAGTCCGGCGGGACCGGACGCTTCGCCGGGAGTCCGGCGGTGGACCGGACGGATCCGGCGGCCCGCCGAAACCCGGACCAGTATACCAGTCCGGCGGCTCCGCCGGGCCAGTCCGGTCTGCCGCCGGATGGTCCGGTCTGGGGGCCGGCCTGACCTAATTTCCTCCAGATTTCTTTTTAAGCAATCGAACCCCTTCACCTGTGAACTTAAACCTGTATGCATATAATTCAAACATTAGTTCACACAAAAACATAGTCATGTCATTGTAAATCAAAAAAGTAGAAAGGGACAAATGTCCTTTCAATCTCCCCCTTTTTGATTTACGATGACAAACTATGTTAGAGTCTCATAGGAGAACCAAAGCAAGATATCTATTGAATAGTGAGAGTGCTCCCCCATAACATATGCACATGGTAGAATTTGCTTTTGGAATGCAAAGTGCAAAAATTAGATTATAGGGAGCTCCCCCACCATCAATAGGAACCAAGCATAGCATGGACAAGATAATATCATGGATAGATAATAATATAGCAAGCATAGACATATCCAACCATAAACATAGAGTGCATAGTGCATAATAAAAGTACACACTTGTCCACACACGATTATAGGGTTCCACGAAGTTCGAGAGATAAAAACGGCAAATTAAAACGCAAATGGACACAAGCCACTTAAGAACCAAGGCAAATGAGAGCGAGGCTTGTGTCATGCGACGTTATTCCTAGAGACTCTACACTCTTCTCCCCCTTTGGCATCGAAACACCAAAAAGGGGACAAGAGAGTAGACGATGCTAGCGCTCAAAAATCTTCACTGGGGACAGGAGAATCCTCTGGATCATCCTCTCCATGAGCACCTTCTCCTTCATCAGCATCTCCCTCAAAGTCTTCAAAGTCTTCAATGCCTTCAAAGCCAGCAAACATGTCATCATCAAGAGGCGGCATGACATAGTTGACATAAGGGGCCGGGGTCAACTCGTTCCCAATGGGAGGAACAACACCACCCCTAGCAGCCAAGAACTCATTCTGCCTCTTCCGGGTCTCCTGACTCATCTCCAAGCTCCTATGAGCCACATCATAAGAGCTGCGACACATCTCCCACAAGTTCTTGAAGAACGCAGCAACACCCTTCTTGCGAGAGGGCCTAGGGTGACGATGGCGACGACGGTGACTAGTACCAGAACCAGAGGGACGGTGAGGGTCAGGAGCATCCATGGAGGGACCTCTAGGCCTGGTACGGGGCAAAGTGGGAGCCTCATCAAAGCCACCCTGGAAACCCACTGAGAAGGTCTCCATGTCCACAAACTGACCACGCACTTGAGAAGTCTGAGTCCGGGGCTGCTTGTTGATCAACCGCTGAATATACTGACAGTAGTTGGGGGTCATGCGCTTGAGAGAAGACCTCTTCATCTCCTGAAAAATGAAGTCACAACCATCAATCTTCCGAAGCTTGTCGGGCTGGCAATAGAACAACAGATTCCTGTGATAGCCCCTGACACTAGCATCATCTCCAGCCTTGCTTATCAGATTCTGACGGAAGAGCTTGGCAAGAGCATTGTAGTAGTAGTACATCCCTGAAATAGCAGGAGCTGGAAGTGAAGGCTTCTCTGGATAGCAAATGCGAGAGATCCTCTCATCAGGAAAGGGCGCCTCGGAGTGAATCTTGAAACCTCCAGCCCTACCATCACCATAGCCCAAAGCATCACAGAAATCAGCAAACGTGGCAGTGAGAACATCCTGGCCAGTCATCCAAGAGAAGGACTCCTCTGGGTCATTATGGAAGAACACAGTGCACCAGAACTGACGGACCACCAAAGGCTGAATAGACTCATTGAGGGTGACAAGGTCCATAATATCCATCTTCAGAAGAGCCTCATTGATGTGGCGGAAGTCCTTGGAGGCATAGTGCTGAAAGTGCTCGACATTGAGAGATTTTGGCACCACATAGAATCCACTCTTCATGTGCACATCTGCATCATAGTAATCATTCCACATAGTATGCTGAGAATCAGTCCAGAACTTCTTGTCACTGCCAGAGTACTGCCTCTCATGAAAGCGGTACGGGTTCAGACGGCGAAGTTTACGCCAAACGTCAATATGGGCTGTACCCAAGTTCTCTGTGATCTCCTGCTCCTGCTCCACGTCCACGGGCCCACGAGCCCTTCCCCTCCGGGAAGGAGGAGGCCCACGAGCATGAACAGTCTTGGTCCTCAAATGCGGCCCAGCCGCTGCTGCTGCAGTCTTCCCTGTCTGACGAGTACGGCGCGAAGACTGCCCTTCAACCTCACCAATCTTCCTCTTCTTGGCCTCAAAGGCGTGAAGCTCTTCTGCGGTTTCAATCCGGTAGTTGCTGTCCTCAGTCGAATAAGAGTCGGAATCTGAAAAATGCAAGCAAAAACAAAGCAACACCAGATAAAGATACATGTCACAGAAAAGGAAACTCAAAGTTGGAAGAAACAAGTGCAAGATGAAAAGACGGTTTGACAGAGTGGTCCGGCGCCAGGTCCGGCGGGACCGGGCCGTAGGCCGGACGGTCCGGCGGGCCGCCGGGCCATTCCGGCGACACCACCGAACTGGCATTCAGAATGCTGGTTCGGCGGGTCCGCCGAACTGGTCCGGCCGGCCGCCGGGCGGTCCGGCGCCAGGTCCGGTGGCCGCCGGAAACCTCGCCGAACCCACTCTTTCCAATCTTCTTCCATCAAGACTCAAATAAACTTGTTTCCATCAACATTAAGTATACAAGGATGCCAAGGAACACACAC